>CM068960.1:129511167-129554945 GCA_035128595.1 Eptatretus atami | reverse complement strand
TTATATATATATATATTTTTTTATATATATATATATTGTTACGGCTATTGGAAATTCGCAGAACACCATAAAGGTTCCTTAGTTCAGTTAGATCGATAAGTCTGTGTTAGTTAGATTTCCCACCGTTGTTTAATGGGAATTATTCGTGTCGCAGGGCTGTGATCCTTTGAGATAGTGTTTTTCTTTTACCATCGTTATTTTGAACCAACCACATCTCCACCACCATTACAACAACCAACATCGCTCCCTTAACCACAACACCAACACACCAACCTGCTCCACAACCAGCCATCCTTACCACTCCGCCAGCAACCGTCACATCTCCACGCCACAACATCGCCTCACCTTCGTCTCCGAAACGAGCCATCTTTGCACCAGCTGCGGCGAGTCCCAGCGAACAGCTTCGCTGCAAACCGACGCGGGAGGTTTCGTTGTGAGCGCAAGTCTGGTGATTTCTACCACGTCCGCTCTGTGTGGAAGCTTCGCTCTCGGAGAATCGGATCCAGAGGGCGGTGATTTCTACCACGTCCGCTTTCCGAGCAGAGGTCAGAGGTGAGAGGGCTACATCAGATTCGTCTCACCAGCCCTATAAAAGGCCGCGCAGAGCGCCAGTTCAATGAGTCAAGTCGGGTCTGGAGAGTGTCTGTCTGGAGCGTCGAGGAGCTGCGCAGAAGTCGGGAGCCTGGCGCTTGGAGCCTTCAGTCGGTGAAGAGGGTCGGACGATAGGAGGAGACGCGAGCTGGGACGCAGCCCCGCCTGCTCTGCCGCGCAGAACTGCGCGCTCGAGTACGGGCCGGAGAGGACTCGCCAACCAGCTCCGACGGTCCGAGGTGATCGGGCTTCGTGACAGTCCGGGCAGCGCGAGGGACGAGCGGGCTCTTACGAGAGCATCAACTCGGAAAGAGCGAAGGCCCGTTCGTTCCTCTGAGGCGTTGCCGGCTGGGCCTGAATCACCGGGCCGTCGGACGAGGCCTGGGCCGGACCGCGGCTGCGCTAGCTGCCGTGGGAAAGGAGCGTCGTGGGTCGCCCAGCGAGGAAGGTAACCTGCGCGGCCTCGTGGGGCCCTTTCGGTCACCAAGGCCCACGTTATAAAGGTCTGCGGACCCTGTCTGACTCCCTGTCTGTGGGGGTGGTCTTTTCTTTTCTTTTGAGTGCATGTTGTGGTGCCGTGTCCATAAGTAAAACTGTTAAGTGATGTACATTAATAATAATAATATTCGGTTGTAATGTTTTGCTTTGTCTGTATACTGATTGCTTTTGTCTCTTTGCATACGTGTATGATTATTTCATTCCTTGCCTGCATACGTGTTTTGTTTAGATTATAAAATAAATGTGCTTTGTTGAAATGTACCCCGTTCGTTGCGTCTTCTCCGTATTGAAAATGCCATCTTGCACGCGGAATAAAACCTGGGTTTTAAACACCTTAAATAGAATCGGATCGCGAGGTCGGGCGATAATACCCGCTCGGTTATCACTGCAGAACGGAACGGACCGCTTAAGCGGTTCGTGTCCCAAGCCGACCTGCGTCGAGGTACGGTCTCCGGTTAGCTATCCACGCGGGTACTTAGGTATATCGAGATTCGGCGATTGACCCTATCCTGCGCGGGTAGAAAATTGGCTAGGCCGTGGTGGGTTTGAAGACCCACCCGTGACAGGGTTCCGGCGTTGCTCCGGAAGGTCACGACTGAATTGTCCGTCCGGTGGGCGAGCTGCTACTATTAGTGAAAGCGGCAGTTCGCACGCCGCGGGCGCGAATTCGTAACAATATATATAATATATATCTACATACCTGTATATACAGACATGGAAGACTGGTGGAAGACATATATATATATATAATACAGACATGAAGCTGAGACATATACAGAATATATAAACAGGGGGTCCTCGACTTAACGCGGAGTTCCGTTCCTACGACGCGTCGTAACGCGATTTTCCGCGCAAGTCGGAACACACCTTTTAGTGTGTTCTGCCCTCATTCCTCAAACAATCTTTTAGCCTTCTCCTGAATCAACATGAGGCTCATTGGGGTACGCCGTTGATGGTGGTCTTCCAGCCAAAGCACCACCGTAAAATTCGGATATTAGCCGCAACTTTTTCCCTCAACTTCGACCTCTGCGGCTAAAATAACGATGTGGCTTGTTTATGGATTTTTCCGATGTTGCGGGTTTTCCCGATGACGCATTCAGGCCAAATCAAGTTGTTGTCGTCAGTCTCCAGTCTATGTTTAGATTCACATTAGGTTTCAAAACTGGTTTTGACTCTTCGTGAATTCATAACTCACTGTAAAAGTCCTCTTCCTGCAGAAAGTCAATTAATTTTCCTGACTCATCGCAGAGAGGTTATTATTCTTACTTGGATCGACGTCGTTATTTATCGATATGGTATTTATATTTACGTTTATTACCTTGCATTTTAACCGAAACTTGAAAAACGTAGAATGAGCAGGTAAACCACAGCTGAGCTAGAAAAAGTTCAATCCACACTCCAAGTGTCTTCCCTGATCGCCGCGGCTGTTTGTGTGTTTCCCTGCTTTCTTCAGTGATTTGTTTGGACCTTAGAATATATTTAGAGAGATATTGGTTGGTAAGGGTACGGTATGAAGAAACAAGAGGTCCACACGAGGAATCAAAACAGAGGGGGAACTTTCTCGCTGCAAAAAGTCACAAAGGCTTTCAGAGGTAGGAAATGCCAATGCCATGGATGGTCGGGGTGTTTCTACTGTTCAGATTAGACTCAAAGCAAGATGATCACTTTTTGTGACTAATTTTCGGACGTTTTTGCGCTTGTTTTTTTTCTTTAGAGTTTATGGGAGATGCGTCGTAACCACGAAACGTCATAGGTCGAGACCGTCGTAACCCGAGGATTGCCTGTATATATATATATATATACAATATTAATTAATATACAATATAAGCTGGTGGAAGATATATATATATATGTAGAGTTGTGGATCTCACCACTCCGCGTGCGGGCGACCACTTTTAGCTAATTCGCGGCCGCACGCGCCCACCGACCGTGGCAATCCAGTCGCAGCTTTTCGGATAACGCCGAAACCCATGCGGGTGTTGTTAACCACACCATAAATCAGCCAACTCTTCTGTCCACGCGTGACAGGGTTGATCGCCGAATTGTCGATTTACCTAATTATTCGCGCAGACAGAAATGCCGGGATTTACGCCTCAACGGGACCCGTACAGACACGAGCCGCTTTAAGCAGCTCGCTCCGTTTGCGATTGCCGAGCGGTTTATTATCGCCAAGCCCCGTCGGACCCGATTATCTTATCGGCTATTAAAAACCAGCTATATTCCTAACGCAATTACGGCAGTTCAATGGAGGAAGGGACGCAACGAGCAGGTGAATATTCAACAAAGGACATTTATTTCAACACGTATGCCATGAATGGGGGTAGGGGACAAGACACGAGCAAGAAAACCTACAGCCCTTCTATTACGTAATGTACAGACACTTAACAGTTCTACTTATAGGACAAGGCGCCACAGACTTCCATGCAAAAAAACCCAGAAAAGAACAGGGAGAACTGGGCCCATAGGCCTTTAATGTTCCTTGGAGCTGGGATGACCGCAAGGCTCTGAGAGGCGTGCAGGTTACCTGCCACCCTCGTGGTGACTTCCTGGGCGACCCTCGATGTCTCCGCCCGCACTCGACTGGACTCCACCAGCTCCCGACTCCACTCTCGACTCCAACGGCGCCTCGACAACACCTCCAACGGAGTCCTCAACGACCAAGGACACCAAGGAGAGAGACTCTCTCACCCACTCGCTAACCGCCAGCTGCCAACTCCCTCCTCAACTGCTGGGACTCCTCCCTCAACTCAACTGCCTCTCGGCGCTCCAACGCGCCCCTTTTATCGCCCCGGAGCGTTCGCCCCTTCCTTCTCGCGCGCGGGGGGACATTCCAGGGGGTTCGGCTTGGCTCTTTTGGCCCGATCACGGACATTCTTTCTTTTCGTCGTTCTGAGGGATATCGGGGCGGGAGTTGTTGGAATGCTGTTGTGGTGGTGGTGGTGGTGGCTGGTTGTAGTGAGTTGGTGCTGTGGTGGGATGGCGTGGTTGTTGAGATGCTGTTTTGGTTGAAATAAAAGACAGAACAGAATAACGGCTAACTCAAAAATGCACAGCCCGGTACATGAATAATGCCCTTTCGACATTGGTGGGGAAATCTAATCTGGACACACTTATCGACATAACTGATCTTCGGGAACCTGGATGGTGATCTGTGAATTTCCACAACCGTAACAATATATAGACATATATATATATAATAGTGTGTGATCGGCACATTTTTCCACAATAATTCAACCGCGATGTGGAAACCCGCGTTCAGGGCAGGCCTGCTGTAGTCTGAAATAATAGCAAAGATCTGCATAACCTATATGCTAAAAGCCCTGCTTGAGAGAATGCCACATAGTTATTGGGGTGGTGTATAAGGCAACAGACTGCTGTGTTGATCGCTGAGACATATCTTCACAAGGCCTGTGACACCAATTAGTTCAAAATCCTTTCCAATGTCGCTTCGGTCGTTTTACACTGAAGGGGAAACTTATATGGAAGGCATAGCGATTGTGAACATGACAACTCCGAAGATAAGTAAGCACCAACGTGGCGGCCGTCGTGTACAAATTGTGGGTGGAGTCGGGTGAACTGTCCAACCAATGGGTGGAACTCGCACGCACGCGCACACGCTCGTTTTATAGAGTCGGTAATGTAATACATAGATGATCGTTTGCATGACGACCGCATGTCATGTCATCCATTTGGTGCAACTGACGCGTGTTCTTGAACAATTGAGTTGGCCTGTTTGAGTCGTCATTTGAACTGCTCATGATGTAGAGAACTCTGGTTCAAATCCCATATACGTACCATTCACATTTGTCCATCTACCAACGTCCGAAATGTGTAACGATGTCTACTAACTCGTGTGTTGTCCTGCATGTTGCTTATGTACAAACTCCTCAATCAGTCTTAGATTGTTGAATAATAAATGAATGGTTTGGGTGTTTAACTTGTACACATAGTGGGGCAACTTAGCTAAATATAGCATAACAATTGTGCATTTTGTGAGGAAAGCACCAAATTTGGCACACTAGTACCTATCATATATGAACAGATTTGGATATTGGGCCATCTCAAAATTTTTGATGGCAGTGGAAAATGGCTGCCACAGCCATCAGCGGCTGAATTGAGATGGCCCAATATCCAAATCTGTTCATAATATGATAGGCTACTAGTGTGCCAAATTTGGTGCTTTCCTCACAAAATGCACAATTGTTATACTAAGTTGCCCACTAACATTGAGATAGATCCACTGTGCTGTGTTTTCCTTTCTCCTCCTCTTCACATGTTGTTATTTCCATGTGTCACATGGTGTTGATTTGTTTACAGGTGAAGTGATTCCCCGAAGCCTTGTAAGGCATTGCAGTTAAACTGCTCATCACATGACATGTTGTTTAATCCCCTTATTTGTTTTCAGTTTTCTTCAAAGCTTTCCTTTCGAGATAATCTCTTGTGTTAAAGTTTATAGCTGAAGCCGGCACTTGATCATGGCTCATGTAAGTATCTACTTAGGCTGGCAGGATGGCCGAGAGGTACGCACACTCACCTCGAAGCCGTCTAGCCTGGGTTTGAATCCGACGCAGCTATAAACTGTCATCCCAGCGTTTCACAGGCAGGGTGATTCGTCAAAGTGTGTGCCGTCCCTCGATGACGTTGAACTAGTCGTCCCGTCTGCCGGCATTAATTAGTGGTGTTAGAATCCCACGGTGTTCATCTCAAACAGTAGGCAAGCTATCGCCGGCACCCGAACAAATTACAAATTCTTGCCCTAACCATCAGAGGGCATTACATTGTGGGCACAGATGCCCATCAGCCAATAGTGCTACTCCACAGCCTTGTGCTGCATATGAAGAAGAAGAAGAAGTATCTGTGTAACCTAAATGTTTGAATAAATATTATTGCGCTGACATACTCGTACAGTATATACCTGGTGTTGGCTTCATGGTTCGAGTGGTGGGCTTGGGATTCTAGGGTCCTGAGTTCAAATCCCACTCAGTTGTTGAATTAATTCCAGGTGGGGTTAACTCGACCTGTCATCCTTCCAAGGTCGGCAAAATCAGTGCCAGCATGCTGGTATTCTTTGTCGGAGTGGCGACCCGTCCAGGATTGTGCCCAATAGCCAAGGCGACTGCTTAAGCAGCACCAACGCTCTGCACAGAGTATGGTCCCAATGGATGGATGGATACTCGTATGTAAACAGCCTTTCGCAATTGGTGTGTTTGTACGTATCATTGACTACTGGGTCTTATGTGTATCACTCACTTCCGGTCCTGGTGTATAATCAATCACTCACTGCCAATGCTTGTTTGTAGCACTCTGGATGAGTTGGTTCGGTGACAAGAACAAGCCGATTAAATTTTGGTTCAGGTCCGAATCCAGATCCAGCCTATCAGTGGGATACAAAACGTAAACTAATCAGCCTGGCTCCACCGAGTTCCTGAGTGCTCTACGAGTGCTGTTCCAGTTTCATCTGTGCTTGTCTGATACTCAGATCCAGGTTAAAATCCCAGACACCTCGTTATTTTGCCTTCGTCTCCACTCGTCCTTTTGTTGACATTATATATTACTAAAACTCTCATCTTTTACATATGTATGTAAATATATGTATATGTATGTATGCATGTATGTATGTTCCCGAATACAGCCAAAACGGTACACGATAGCCAAAAATTTCGGCCCACCTTACTCACCATTCGCCTGCGGTGTGCAGTATCAAGTTTCGTTAACATCGGGCAATGAAAAAATTATTGAAAAATCAATTCCGATTCAGTCAAGTACTCTTCGGGAGAATTTGATCAAATGCAAACAACCTCAGCGTATAGTTCGCTGGAGCTATCTTTTTAATATACTTTTTATTATTTATTTTTATTTTTTTGAATGATGTTTTTATCAACCGCTGTCACAACGGGAACCCAACGGGTCACAGGTCGTCTAGTTTATCTCTTAAAACTGTTGTTCCCTCCACCACCGAAGGTGGAATCAGGTTATGTTTTCACTCCTGTCTGTCTGTCTCTGTCTGTGAACAAGATATCTCAAAAAGTTGTGGACGGATTCGGACAAAATTTGGTTTCGAGCTTGGGTAGATGACACAAGTGATTTATCAACATTGAGAGATAGGCCAGAAATTATACATGGCGTGATATATCGATGTAGCAAGGATATATATATACATATATAAATAGAAAATTGGAAAACTTAAAATCAATTTACTTCAAACAAAATTTTTGAAGTTGTAAAATGGACATTTTACCACAAAAATGCCTCTTCGCGGGACTTGCTGCCATTATATTATTCTTAGACAGCAGAAACTGTTTGGAATAAAGTGTGATGGACATGGAAGGAGCACACAAAAACAACCACAGCCACAACGACTGTAACAACAATAACAACTACTATGTGTTATAAATAATATTTTTTTCACGTGTTTCACTTCATTTTACATCCTCGTGCAATATCTTCTGCCCTCTAATCGGGTCGTGCAAGGGTGACTGCATCCGTCCGAGGCAGCAAAAAACATTCCTTCCACCAGTCTTTCCCTGTACTAAACCATGCCTCCTGTGAGTAATTAGCAAGTAGCGGCTTCCTCCGTCCCTCCAGCCAACCTCTCCCCGTACAGCCCAACAAGCCGTGCCAACATGAGTCTTGAGCAACGTCAAGCTGAATATGACAAAGATGCAACTCGACACGACAAAGATCAATACATGTGACTTATTCTATGATGAATCTCAAGGGAAAAAGAATGTGGTGGTGATATATTTTCATATGTCAGAATTGCATGTGTGAGCTAACTCACAGCCAAGATGTAATTGGCCACAGGTGTGTGTGTGTGTGTGTGTGTGTGTGTGTGTCACTGTAAGGGGGTGACATAATCACCCTACAGGTAATGTGCTAGTATACTCAAAAAGAGCTCAGTTTGGGGTCTTATGGTGCAAGCCACAAAAACCTTTCCTGGAAATGGTAGAAAAAAAGATATTGAATGGATAATTAGCTGTGACTGACCCATTGAAGGGTTGCTAGATCGGAGTGCTTGTTCAGCCATCTGATCCAATGTAGGAAGGGCCTTTTCCACTTCTTCTTCTTCTTCATGTTCTTCCTCTGGCAAAGCAGGAGCTGCATGTGAGGAAAACGAGCCTGAAAGATATGAGAAACACAAGAAGAACATCGAGTGCTGTATGAAGTACTTTTCAAGAGCACTACCTGGGAAGAGGGCAGGGGGCATTAGTAAGGAATTTGACTGTTTGGGTCTTTAAATGGCAATCGATGTGTAAATAGTGGAATACATAAATGGTGTCCAATTTCACTTCCATTTGTCATTACATCACGATAACAAGAGAGAGCATTTAACAACGTGGAACCTCTTCGGGGTATTTGTCTCGATGACCCCTTTCATACAACAAGCCACTGAGTGTGACCTCATTAGCCTTTATCGATGAAGTGTTTTTTTTTTACATTTTATATTTAACAAATACATTTTAAAAATGTAAAGTTTACAACTCCATTTGATTTCTGTGCAAGGAAGTGTGTGACAAATATATTTAACATCTTTTGAGGAACGAGAGATATTACAGTAGATCTTGGTGCGGACAAACACACCCTCAGTAACGGGCGTGGATAAGTTGGATATAATCCGCATTTCAGGTATAAAATCAAGTTGTGGTTCACTTGAAAATTTAAATGTTATGTTTGCTTCTGACAACTTTGTCAAATGACTCAAACTGTACCTAAGGCTACCTGGGCTCGCCACTTGAGCCTGTATTGTTCTTGCAGAGACGTCACCAATTCACTTGAGCCAAGTCTCAAGTCTTTGATGACAAGTCTCAAGTTTCAAAATTCTTAAATATTAGCTGTTAGCAGGGGCAACCCGGCACTGCCCTGGCTGGGTGTGCTTCTTCCGGCGGTGGTTTTGGCACGTTAGACATTGAAAAGTGATGGAGTTGTTGCCCTCATGGCTTTTACCTGTTACCTGCGAGCCGGCGGCAGCACTGCCTGACCCCACGTATACACTTTATAGCAGCCTTTGGTGGCCTCAAAATGGATGTCCAGGCAAAAGTGGGGTAGCTTAAAACCTTACTCACATTCTGAAGTACCTACACCCAAAATTTGGAGTCTCGAGGTGCTCGGGTTCAGCCGTGAAAGAATAATGTACAAACGCACAATTGAAATTATATGTATAGATTAGTTATTTGTACCATTTATTAAAATAAATTATGCAGATCCAATGCAAAGATGTGTGAAAAGATCATTTCTGAAATCATAATACTTTGTAGAATTTGCAACTAATTTTGTCACAGCTCTGGATGAAAGAGCTTTCACGTGTTCTTTGAGCTGGAGCCGGCCATTGGCTTGCTGGCCTCTTTCACGCCATAATGCGTAGGCTCGGCGGGTCGAGGTAGGCCTTTACTTTTTACCAAAAATAAACTTACTTCTCCGGATGAGTGTTCAGGTGACGAATGAAATTCGACGTCGTCGAAGAGCCATCAGATATTTTATACCCCGTGTTAAACAAACAGCACTTCTTTTCATGGCCAAATTCTCAAAAATGTTTAAATCGCAACGACATCACTTTTGGAACATTTGTCACCATCATGAATGAATTGAAAGCACGTATGTACGGCCAATAGGCCGGCCGGATGATCGGCCATCAGCGCAATCGTGTAAGGAATGAATGGGTAAGGGGGTTTTCATGACTAACTTGTGTATTTACGTTAACATGAAATGTATAACTTCGGTTGTTGTCTTTTAAGAAACATTTTCTATGCTTTCCTTTGAAAAAGATCGGTTGTGACATAACTTATAATTATTGACGAAGTTGAAATAATCTACCGATACATTTCAATCATCACAGAATCTTTTTATACAAAAGGGTTTTACTCGAGGAGTACTTGTTATTCAATTTTCCAGTACTTAATGACCTTACTTTTCTATATATTATACATTAAGAAACCAATGCTAAACGTATTCAGCTGTAAGGATAATTGGATAATTGGTGCAATGTATGCAAGGATAATTGGTGCAATGCATAAAGGTAGCGCGTCTTGTTCATGTTGGGCTTGCAGTCACCCCACTAGGACCAGCCATGGAAAATATGGAACGGTATGCGACCCGGCAGCCGTGAGCGCTGCACATGCACACGTACACGACAAACGTCGTCATTTACCGAACTGTGCACGCTGACGACTGAAAATCATTGACCAGATAGTAATGATTAGTTGAAGTCAGGGTTACGTTCCTGGAAAACATGACTTAAACTGATCAACCATTTCCTAAAAGAATTAACTAAAATACAGGAGATACGTTCCAGCACTCCAACACTCCATATGTAAAGTCTTAATAAATCACAAATTATACAATTTAATGAGGAAGAATAATACTAAATAATAAAGGAAAGTAAGTACAAGTTGTATTTACATAAAAATAAAATGTACTCCTCCGCTGTCCCTAGATGTGTGGATCTCAAACATCTGAGGTCTCCGCTCCAAGCCGACCGATCTCTGAATCCAGGCCACTGCCGATAAACCGGACATCATCAGTTTAACAGAATCCTTCCTTCCACAGGGCATCCCTGACTCCTTAGTGTCTCCTCCGGTTTGATTGATCTGAACCACATATTGGCAGCGGAGTCGCACTGCACATAAAGAACTCCATTTCTCATTCTCTGCGTATGGCTCTTCCACCTCCCAAACCCCAGGAGTAAACTTGACAAAAACCACAGTTAAAATAAATTGGACATTTTATGAATTTGTTATCCATAGTCTTATAATAAAGGTTTCTTGAAGATTTCATGACAAAAGTTCAAATGGTAAAAAGTTATGGCAAGGACAGGCACATTAAAGCTCAATCTATAATAATAAATGTCTGTGGCAGTGTGTCTGTCAGTCAGTCAGTGTCAGTCAAGCAGTCATTCAGTGTGTCTCCTTAATAACTCCAAAACCATGAAACCTAGCATCATGAAACTTTGCGTGCATACTAAGAGAAGTCCATGGTGGTGCAAGAATGAAAATTGGGTGTTTGGGTAAATTTAAACACCCCTTTTGAAGATAATTTAGGGGGTGCTTATCACAAAAAAAAAGCCTTACCAAGATGGCAGCCAAGCTGTTAGCAGTTAGGGTGGTGGCTTGGGATCCTAGAGTCCTGAGTTTGAGCCCTGTTTGCCACTGAATTAACACCAGGTGGGTGACAGCCTGTGATTCTTCTGAGGTCGGCGAAATGAGTACCAGTATACTAGTAATAGGGGCACTGCATCAGCGCCATAGCCATGCCCCCAACCAATGATGCAACCAGCAGCCAAAAAGGCAGCACATGATGGGAACCAAGATGGCAGCATGCCGTCTTGCTCAGCCCTCTGTCAGTCACTGTGGTCTGAAGCTGCCATTTTGTTCGGCCTGCTCAATACCACCTTGACTTGGAACAGGTTGCAATGGTTTAATGATAAGGCGCTCAAATTTTTTTTTTTCCAACTTTCCTCACTCATTATCGAATGTCTGTTCATCATAGTAATGAATCGCTTTTTTCATCGCTTTTTTTAAGTACTATAGTTATTAAATTAGGAGCTTGGAGTGATTTCATGCATTATATGATACGATTTTCCACGATCTACTCTCAGGCACTAATTAAAGTCTATCATCGAAATATTATTTCGTTTTTGAGGATCAGATATCGTCCGGACTAAATACGTGTTGAAATCTGTTGTGAAATCTGATAAATTTATGGAAATAACGAGTCTTATAACTGAGCGGATATACCTATTTACTTGAAGCGAGCAAGGCTTCTTCCTTCTCCATAGATACAAGAAAATGTGAAATTTCCAAAGCATTAAACTTATCTTTTTCTACTGTTTGGAGAATTATTTTGAGTGAACAAATTGCAGTATTTAGGAACGTAACAAAATTAACAAGCTTCATTCAGAGCAACGAAAATAATTAACCAGCGGGATCAACGCGAAGGCAGCCACACCTGGTCTCTCCGTGGGAATCTCTGGAGTTAGGAAGGCAACATAAATTAAATTAAAGATCGAATTAAAAGAATGAACGTTTAAGACACACTGACGAACAGGTGCAGATAACATGGACGCAATCCCCATTCAGGTACAGAAACAACTTGAGATGAAATGGGATAACTTTATCGAACTGTCCCTAAGGCTGCTCAGTGACGCAATTAAAATTGGTCTGCGTGCAGACAGACAGACACACCAATAACCTCTCCTTTTCTGGCAAGACCATAGAGCAAAGCTCACCTCCAAAGCCAGTCGCAGACTGGGCAACCTCCATCATTCCAAGTCTTTCCTTGGAAAATCAGAGCTATTCATTTTGGAAGGCCTTTATCCGAAGCTCAATGGAGTATTGCTTTCTGCTATGAGCTGGCACCCCAGCATCACATTTGTCTCTCCTGGATTCTGTGGAATCTAAAGCTTTCATCAACATTGGAATCTCCCGTGACGAGGCCAAAGAACAAGGTCTGTTGGTCGACATCGCATGCAGATCAGTGTTCTCTGTGTTTTTTGTTTTTTTTTACCATCTATTCTCCAACATTGTTCTCTCGTTCTCAGTCCTCTCTCTCCCCAGAAACTCCGCAATGCACAAATTCTTCCAGTAGCCCCCTCCTCGTTAAAATAACAAAATCCCGGCTGACTGCACACCTCAACTCCTTTATTCCTCACTTCTCCCATCTATTGAGCCACCTTCCAGAGAATGTTCGTCACACTACAACCAAGCAGTGCACCACTATCTCTTGTCATACCCAATTCTGAACCAGGATTATATTACCTCATTAACCTTTTCTAACCCAATTGTTGTCCCACAACCTCACTGTCATTTAACCTTGCTCTTCCGTTGGCCTCGCTCTTGTAGAGAATCAAGGAGCCGATGCTTTAGATACCCCGGCTTTTGGGTGGTGCGAGGAATCGATATGTGCAATACAAAAGATAAATTTTGAACAGTTTTTGAACTATCGCGTACGCAAGTCAAGTTACCGAGACAATCACAGCCGTGATCTAACCAGGTTGAGATAATGTCATGAGAAATAGATATCAGCAATATGCAAGCTCAATGTTCAACGGTTTTTGAAACATCGCGCACACAAAAGCACACGGACGGATAGTCGGTCAGTCGGACGGAGCTCATCTTAATGTCCCCCGTCTCCGACCTTGTCGGAGGGGCGGGGAACAAAAATAACATGAAATAAAAAAGGCTAATACTTTCACATTCACAAAAGGTCCAAACAAATTACCGGCACACTCACCAGGACACTTGTTCGCCCAGTGACCCTTCATGCCACATTTGAAGCATACATCATCCTCCTGACTGCGCCAACTTCCTCCATACCCACCACCACCACCACCACCACCACCACGGCCCTGCTTCTTCTTCCACTTCTGCTTCCACACCTGTGCAAGCACAAAAATAGTGTCCTTTGCACGAGTACAATTTACCACTTGTTTTTCCTCCAGGGTTGTGGAGGAGTTTGTACATATATTGCAGGTAACACGGGACAATATCAGTGTACCTTTACATGGACTTCAAAAAGCACTGTACAGACTTATACATCCATTTCCAGGAATTAAATGTCTCATGCTACGTTTCACAAGCATTTAACTTTAGACTTGGACCATGGACATAAAGGTCAGACCTACAGGTGAAGTAAAGTGGGAATGCAGATATGACCCCGGAAAGTTAGACAAATGTACACATCTCGATCCGTGTTTGTACTTTCATTTATGTCTAACTAGTACAGGTACCCGGCGTTGCCGGGCAACACCGGGTCCCTCCCTTCTCCCACCCCTTCCCCTGACTCCTCCCACCCCACCCCTCCCTCTGGACTGCCACCCCACACATCCCCTACCTCCTCCTACCTCTCCCTCTCCCTCCATCCTCCATCTGCACCCTTCCCAATCTCTCCTCCCACAAAGCATTGCCCAGGATCTAACGTACATCTATTGGACATCTTCTCCTTTAGCATTTGCAGTGATTACGATTGCTTCAATCACATGTGGCGTCAACCGTTTCACACGTAGTCTTGTTCCATTACAGAGCTTTGGAGCATCCAAATTCCCAAGCAACCTGACAAAGGAGCCAATTTTGAGTACCAAGTTCTGAGGTGGCAATCCCGGAGGTTCCGATGAGTCGAGAAATAGTTTTAAAATTATTTTATGAAAAATTCTCACAGGGTGTATACGTGAAGAAGTTAGCTTAAGTGGTAATCTTTTTCTTTCCACAAACTCTTCTTTCACCCTTGAGAGTTTTGTCATTTGATGAGAATTAAAATTACATTTAAATTGATGTATGGGTTGTGTTTGTACCATTTTCATTTTTTGAATAATTAGCGATAAACGCATTTGGGAGGTCACGTGACTCCTTCTTCACAGATCCTACCGATGGTTACAACGTCTTAATCAAGTTGTTTTTCCACATCTGATACCATATTTGACGATCGGAGGTCACCGTCTCACCAATTATAGAGGTGTCTGGGTTGAAATCCGAAAGAAAATGGGCTTTTTATGAAGCATTGTATATGTGGATCTACCCTGGCAGAGTGGCGGCGACACGTGGCGGACCGTGTGTATGTAATTTATGAATTGTAATAAAATGACTGTTTAGAACCCCGATGTAGGTGCATCACGGTAAAAAATGTGATCCGATAAAGTTTTGTCACGATTAACCTTGGGAGCTCAGGGGAGTAAGGTCACAAACAAACAAACAAACAAGCAGTCATAGACTGGTACTTACGAAATCGTCAACTTGACCTCCTCGTCTAATAAAAGCTGTCTCTAGAGAAGGTAGCGACGCAAACCAGAAGTTTCTACGACGATTCTGTACCAAACCATCAAAAATCGAATGTTTGACCTCACCGTGACCTTGACCTTTGACCGATTTTGACCAAAATCTAATCAGCGCTAGTCATCACCCTCCTGAATCACGTGGTGTAATTTGACATTGGTAGCTTCTTCCGTTCTTGAGTTATCTGTACCAAACCATCAAAAATCGAATGTTTGACCTCACCGTGACCTTGACCTTTGACCGATTTTGACCAAAATCTAATCAGCGCTAGTCATCACCCTCCTGAATCACGTGGTGTAATTTGACATTGGTAGCTTCTTCCGTTCTCGAGTTATCGTGCCTACAAACAAACACACACACAAACACACAAACAGATGACGAAGTCATCAATATACTTACGAAATCAACAAACAAACATTTTGATATATAATATACATGGTGGGTGGAGGCAAGCGCCAGATGTGGGAGTGGTCCAGCAGCTGTTCCGACCATGGTGCGGGTGCACATTTCAAAAAAAAAAACATTGACCAACAAGAACCACAACAACAGCAACAACAACCATGCAAAGCTCTTGTAGCCCTGCAACACGTCGCAGCTAAAAATACGTGATGCTACAAGATTTCAACCCGAGCTCCCAGCATCACGGACTGCGTGTTCAGACAGGAAGGCCAAAGCAGGTCACCAAACATTTTCATCACAAACAACTCTTCCCACATGACTACAATCCACAGTGGAGTCAGCCCACGCAGCATCCATTTTTGTCTGACATTTTGATGAACCAGTCAGTGTCGAGTGAGCAAATGAGGTGCGAAGCGTGACTATACGTCACATCTGTGAAGACACCGTTTGATGTCTGCTGGAGCAAAAGTCTGGGCGTAGTGGTGTGCACCTGTAATCCGGCTACTCGGAGGCTTGGGTTGGGGTACAGAGCAGCCCACCAGATATGATGGCACCCAACCCAGACTGTCCGATCAAGCCAGATCATATCTGTGACTTGCTACAGGTATCGTGTAAAACCTGCATTAAACTGTTCATGGTCGAGTGTCGGCTACAAAACTAGCTCCCCCAACCAGGTCCTCCTGGTGAGGAGGGTGTATGAATATGGACACCCAGCAGGACTAAAAACAAAACCTGTCAAAGGGTGGAGGAGCTCCTTGTGAGCCAACGGCCATCCATAATCTGGTGCCCAACTGTGTCAGCGTACGTCCTCCTGCAGTGGGTAACCATTACTAGGAGGTTGGTGGCAGGATTTGCACTCCAGCCACCATAAAAACACTTCACTCCGCAAAAGACACCAAGTGGTGTATGGTGGGGTGGTTCTGAGGTGTCGTCCACCAGACGGCAGTCTCCTTGGGTTAACCTGTGGTGGTCCCTTTGGGTGGGTGCCTGGAATGTCCTATCCCTAAGAGATGCGTATGGGCCAGGCAATGCCTGGGCAACGGCCAGATGGAGGCACCTGGAGTACTGGCGGAAAGTGGACGCAGCGACTCGCTGTGGTGCGTGCTCCCCATGTACGTATGTATGTATGTATGTACTGAATGTATAACAAATGTGTGATCATTAGGATAAGCCACACCCTCTGCCCTGGGACAGCCAATCCATTTTCAACACCCAACCCGAATTCTGTGAACGATTCTGCACTGGGTGTTGCAATTCTTGAACTAATAGTATGCGGCTACAAACCGTCACATGCATCCCCCTCACAAACTCTAACAAACCACACACAAACCGGATTAAACGTGGAACTAGGTTGGTAACCAACTTTCCAAACGTTCCACAGTTTGACACGAGCTGTACACGTACTTTGTCCGCACAACCGATTAATGGCAGAAAAATCAAACCTGTTTTCGGAGGGAGGCGCCGGCGCACCGACCTTTCACAAACACCTTCTTCTTCAGGTTGATACGAACAAAGTTTCCATTTGCCCTGAGGACGTGGGGGAAGGGGGAAGAGATGGCGGAAGCTTCCATCATTACCGAGGAAATTAATCATCGGTTATAATGAACACATTACATTGCACGTGTCCTGAGCTCAGTTTGGGGAAGCCTTCCTAATATCACACACGGACAATCGAGCAAATACAAGTCCAGAGGACAAATCAAAGACAAGCCAAACCTGTTTGGTGAATCGTAATGGCGTTTCCACCAAACAACTTTGTCCCTGCTACCAACCTGTCTACGAGTATGGCAGGATAAAAGAACACCATGATTCCGGGCCTACGTACGCGACATCGTGATAAGGCCCAATGCTTTAGCCTAAAGGAAATCCACTCAGATGCCTGTTGTCGGTACATTTGTTGGGGGAAAGCGAGCACAACAATGGCGTTCAGACATGAGAGACAAGATAAAAAGAAAAAGAGCCACAAATATCAACAACCAACCTCATTCTCTCTCCGGTTTGTTTCTTCTTATTGCTGACAATCACATCCTCAAACTCCCCAAAGAGGTTTTCAGATGATGGGCTACATCTTCTTTTGTGATCTTTCCCCCTCACGACTCTTCCTTTTTCTTCATCGGTTCCTCCAGCAGGTGCACCCGAATGTGTCTCATTCTCAACACCACAACTCTTCGAACTTGTGCTTTTCTCAGCCTTCCGACATCGTTTCCGCGTCCTGCTCGTCCCATGTGCAGAGCAACTCCTTTTTCGGCTTGATGTTCCACTTGCTGCCGATCTCCGGCCTCTGCCAGTGTCCTCATCTGCTTGCGAGTCACCGGAGCTGACGTCTTCCCTTCCCTCCTGCAGGTCCTCAGCGTCACCGGCCGGCAAGTTTACGGCTCGCTCTAATCCTCCTGGCATACTCGGCACGCGTTTGCTTATTCGCTTACTCCATCTTCTTGCTGGTTCCACAATGCTTAATGCTGCCATCTTCGTTTTACGTTCAGGAAGGTTCATTCCACCATTTCTAAAATCAACATCATCTCTGCTCTCCACATCCTCGACCATAGCCGGACCGGACTGTGAAGCATCAGCAGCACTAGGGGGTGACCTGGTGACTTCTACAAGGCAAGCGTTAAATCCACCGGTTGATGGTTTTACAGGTTTCAGAGAATCCACGTTTGACGTGGCAGACAAGGAGGGATTCAAGTCACCATCTGATGGTGGCTCCGACTCGAGGTGTTTGTTGATGGAAGATCCGGTGATAGAAACAGACTTCATTGGTTTGATCCCGGCCGCACTGCTGCAACGTTCCACCCAACCTGCATCCAAGGCCTTCCATTGCATTCTCGGTGGAGTTTTCCAAACAGGTGTTCCCATATGACCACCTAGATCCTCATCACAGGGTGCTTCATCAACCTTCATGTTACGCTGGCTCATCAAGGCATGATCTGTTGAAACAGGCCCAACAACAGGACTGCTCCTAGACTGGCTCTCTCCTGGGGAGTGAGGGCTAACAGTCGACAGTCGCATTGACCGGACCTGCAGGAGATGAACACGAGTTATCAATGCTGTACAACAAAGCTGCGTCGGTTACAGAAAGGATTACATTAAAGTCCATGAAGAAACCACTTCTTCGGTAAAAACAGATTTAATGCCTTTAATACACGGTCACTCGTTCGTTCTGACAAGTGGCTGCATAAGGCAGATCACTATGCAATCTGAAGCACAAGACAGCTGGCCACATTATGTAGGTTTTACAGTTTTGAAAACTTTGATCACTTTCAGATGTTGAAAACGCGTAGATATTCCGGTCAGGGAAGGGTGATGGGATGGTATTTGATTTGCCAGGACGGGAGAGCCATTGAACAGCAATTTCATGACCAACCGAGTAAAGCAATGCAACGACAATCCGGTGAGGGTTGCGCTCGAAGCTCCGCTCACCGGAATGCTGTGACGTCATCCAGCATGGTGAGCACTTTGAAGAAAGTTTAATTTCAAGAAAGAAAGAAAGCCAAGCCGAATGAAGGAGTTATGAGTGGATTTAGTTGCGATATGTGGAATTGTAAGACATTGGTGATGATGCCGACGAAGTATGGCGGCGATGAGTGAGCGACTTGGTGAGATGGGAAAGAGGAAACGGGGACAGGGACACTATCGTGCTATCTGTACCACACAAGATGAATGGAAATATGTTTGCGTATAATACTGTACGGATTGGTGTGGAATTGTATTATAGCAAAATTATACACCTTGTACGACTGAGCCAGTTTGGCTTTCAGCTTTAAACCGCAGGCGGCGGTCGGACTGCCCAGGGTTCGAACATCTGAATCTCGTTTCATGACCTTTGACCCTCGGTTGAGATGTCGTCCCCAGGTTTCATCGCTCTGCCAAAGGTGAAAAGCCAAAGGCCGTTAGCACTTCCACATCCCGAGCCCAAATGCAAGCACTCTAACAGCAGGCATGTGCGAACGAACAGTCCCTGCACAAAATAAAACCAAAGGAAGGAAGAAACCATTCAGTCATTCATGCTTGTATCATTCAAACACATCTCATTCTACTTTCGATACCTGCAGGTGGGTTTATTTGGCCACCTAAAGGTTCCTAAACGATCCCCCGTGAACCAAATGAAAACGATTGCTTACCGAGCACCGCTCACTGCCCTCGGATTGCACTCGGTTCCTGCCTTTGATGGAGGCGTACTCTTTATAGGCATCTGTGGGCCACACACACATGGGACATCATCAGCACGCTCACCGTGGCGGCACCACCGACTGGAACATGTAAGGGTGCTGCGACATCCACGAGATGATGTTCACAACGAGGTTTGGGTCGATGTAAAACCAATATTCCATTCGAAAAACATTCCAATATTTGAAGGCCTGGAGGTTGGGTGGGGGTGGAGAGGTACATGAGTGAGGGTGAAAGGGGATGCTGAGGATGGAGAGGTGTGGAGAGGGAAAACTCGTGTGGCCGACCCCACAAAGTGGGAGGTGGTCGGAAGAGGAGGAAGGGTGGGGGAGATGACGAAAGATGTGAGAGGAGTGGATGCAGGGATGGAATGGATGATTCGTGCAGCTGACCCCACAAAGTGGGATGAATTGGCCCATTAGATTAGTCATGCACTATATTTGTAGGACCAAGGACAATGATGGGTGGGGAGCTAGGGGTGTGGAGAGGGACGTGGGGGATCACTAGCCATGGATTCTCAGGATGGAGGGGTTGGAGAGAGAAAACTCGTGCAGCTGACCCCGCAAGGTGGGATTAATTGGGACTATGAAGGTCGTCGGAAATGGGGGGGGGTGGGGAGGGAGATGGAGAGAGACTTGTGAGAAGTGGATGCAGGGATGGAATGGATGATTCGTGTAGCTACCCCGCAAGATGCGGGCCATTGGGTACACTATATTTACAAGTGCTTGCTCTGCCTGGGAATTCTAAGGTTCTGCATTAAACGGTCAAGTTTCACTCCGTGACACGTCACTGTGCAAGGTCCACCAGGTGACCCTTACCTTTGATACCCGTGGTCTCCGCGTCGATATCAACCTGTGGACGAAACGGCACATTCTGCGAGTCACAATTAGGTAATAACAGCTGCTCTGTGAGATCAAATCACTCTGAACCGTCACATATGACACACACATATATATATATACACACACAAACATACAAACATATATATATATATATATACACACACACACAAACATATACACACATACACACACACACAAACATATACACACACTACACACACACACAACATATACACACACAACACACATACACACACACAACATATACACACACACACAAACTATACACCACACACACAAACATATACACACACACAAACACACACACAAACACATACACACACACACACACAAACACACCCACACACACAAACATACACACACACAAACACTATGAGCGTTGAACACAAAGCCTGTACTCGCCTTGTTCGGTTTTCGTTGATGTTTCCGCACAAATTCACTTTCCCATTGCTTCAGTTGGTTCCTGAGTTCCGCACCCCGATCCATCGTGTATCCCGGGTGTGAATCCAATACCCGTCTGGGTCCATCAACATGTCCCAATTACACGACACGGTCACAGATTCTACTATTAAAATAACCGAGAACCTCCAACCATGTCGGATGAGAGTGACGCGGCGATGCGGACGCACAAGGACTCTCTTCCGGGAAGATTTTTTTTGGCGGGAAATTGCACTTTAACCCTTCAACCAACCAAAGGCGGACGCTGGCATCACGAGGACAGCAAGCGCACGTGGCGGACGATCCGCTCCTCGGAGGGCGCATTGGAGCTGCGAACATCATTTAATTTTTTTTTTATTTCACATCTATCCGTGTGTGAGCATACTTAAGTGGTTGAGACGTCATTTCACGGAATTTTAAGGTTGTGACCTGATGATGCACGAGGCACGGATCAGCCTGATCATCGTGGTAAAGGGTTCAGTGTTCCGGTGTCGATCTTTCAGGTCGCGACGTCACTTCCGGTTGTGTTTAAAAGAACGTGCCGGGGTGACTTCCGGTACGAGGACGTCACGTGTTCGTGTTCGTACAGTTTGCGCTGAGGATTCGAGTCACGTGGGTTCGGACGTTTTC
Source organism: Eptatretus atami (assembly GCA_035128595.1). Classification (NCBI taxonomy): domain Eukaryota; kingdom Metazoa; phylum Chordata; class Myxini; order Myxiniformes; family Myxinidae; genus Eptatretus; species Eptatretus atami. The sequence continues at coordinate 129,533,599 of CM068960.1, read as the reverse complement.
TTTTCCCCACTTATTTTTTTCAGTTATTTTTTAAGACGAAACTACATAACTCTTCTAATCCGGTGAGAGAGAGAGGTTTGATAATGTTACTTTTACTGATTTGAGACTTGTGAATGTAAATCGGGTGGTGGGGGAGGATTCGAGGGTCCTGAGTTCAAATCCCCCTCAGCTGTTAAATTAACACCAGGTGGGGTTGACTCTGCCTGTCATCCTTCCGAGGTCGGCAAAATGAGTACCAAGATGCTGGTATCCTGTGTCGGAGTGGCGACCCGTCCAGGACTGTGTCCAATAGCCTAGGAGACTGCTGGGGCAACACAACGCTCTGTGGTCCCAATGGATGGAATGAAAATATAATCTGCTTGTCGAGGACTATTCACTCATTATATGAGGTCTGGTCAAAGGTTCCGGCTGGCAGGGATATATTAAAGGGGTGGGGGAGAAGCGGGGGTTTGGGTGGGGGGGGGAGCAAGGAGGGGAGGTAAGGGAGGGCAGGGGAGAGCAAGGTCAGGAATTGAGGGGAGGGTCCGTCCAGACATGTATGGAGATGACCACCATGTGGGCATAACCACCTTCCACATACGACGAGGGGAGGGTCCTTTCAGAAATAACCACTGTCCAGACATGTATAGTTAGTATGTCGATAACCACCATCCAGACAAAACCACCATCTGGATCCATAGAGAGATAACCACCATTCGGACGTCGAGGGGTAATTCCGGCAGATATGACATCTCGTTTAACGGCGCACACATTGATGAATCGGCGTGCCTGTGAAACACCGAGATGACAGTTTGTAGCTGGGTCGGGATTCAAACCCAGATTGCATAGCTTGGTGCGAGCATGCGTACCTCCCGGCTATTCTGCCGTGATGTTAACGAAACATTTTGTGTTTTTATTTTTTGCATTTCTTTCTGCCGAAGTGACGGGTCATACAATGAAAGAATATTGTATAAAAAGGGGGAATTTCACATTTTCAGCGAGCCAGGCATCGCCCGATACACCGCAGAACAATGTTGCGGCCAACGCAGGCAAGTGGCCCCTGAACATTGTTCAAGTCTATCGACGTACAGTATTTAGTGACAGTGTGAATGTTGTCGAGCGCTCGCCAAGTTGTTTAGGCACTCTCACAAAACGGTTGATAAGGAACGGCTCGATTGGCAAGCGATTGCCAATGTCCGAACCGTCATATTAAACACACACCCTCCCGGAGATGTCCGAATTGAACAAATGAACACCTTTTTTTTTCTTTTTCCTTTTATTTATTTATTTATTATTTTAGAAGTCAGAACTGATACTAAATTCAGTTCTGGAGCTTAAATTTTGTAATTTAGCTTGGTTTAAGAGATTCTCGAGATTATGGCATATGCGGAAATGAAATAAAGCCACAAACTATGGTGTCTCTAGGTGTTTATATGCATTGCAATATACCCAGCAATTCGTAGCTCTGGTGAACAGGCATTCACGAATATGAGTGAGGAAAGAAACTATCGTTAATAAATCATTGCGGCCTGTTTTAAGTCGAGGCATGGTTGAGCAGGCCAAAAAAAACGTGGCGGCTTCAGACCTCAGCAAGGTTACCCCGGCTACCCTAAAGACCTCAGAGAGCGAGGTGGCCGAGCATCGTCTGATGAAGGATGTAATTAAAGCCATTAATTATCTTCAAAAGGGGTGTTTTAATTAGCCCAAACATCGTTTTTTTTTCACTCTTGCACTTCCTTGGAGTTTTCTTCGTTTGCACGCAACGTTTCAGGCCGCTCGGTTTTATGGTTTTGGAGTTACGGAGGAGACCGACACACACTGCCACTTGTTGGTTTAGATTGGCTTTTCAGTGAAATTAAGTTCGTTGAAGATTAACATTCTCTTCACTACATAATAATAATAATAATAATAATAATAATAATAATAACCAGTGCACTCATGAGATGAGGTGAGAGGTTTTATTTATTTTTCACCGCAGGGTGTTGAACACCTTGTCCTGACCAAGATTGTGGATGTGGTTGTTTTCCACTTGTGCTTTATTTTGGCCTCCCTTGACGATTGTGTTTGGGCAGTTTATCTATTCTGAGCAATGTCCTTTTAATTCCGTGACGTGTGCGTGTTCACCGTCGACGTTTGTGTGCAGAGCATGGGAAAGCACAAGGCGAAGGCGACGGCGTCGAAGGACGTTTTTAGTATTGCTTGGAGTAAGGTACGGAAGGTGAAGAAAACTCAACCAGTTTCCACCAAACTGAAGAAGGTGAGAGCGGTCTGTACCTGGTTTCCACTTGCAGCCGCACCCCTGTGGATGATTTAATACAAACCAGTATTGCACCTCATCGCAATCCACCTGCTGAGTGATTATAAACGTCCTTGCCATTTTGTGTATGTTAGTTACACCTTGCATACCTGTGGTTAATTTAACACACATTCGTGGTGTGAACAGCTCGCCTTGCCACCGCGGGACTTGCTGAGCTGCAGTAACGCTGAATTTGACAAAGTGCGTGATGTCCTGCTTTGTGTGAAAGGCCAAGTGGATGTGCCAGATGTTACCATGGTGAGCAAATGTAATTGGCTGTGCCGGAGGGGTTTACAAAATCTAGGCATAAGACACGATTGGCAGATGTCACCTTTGTTGTTTTCCTTTATACGACTCTCCGTGCACTCGCTCCACCTGTCCGCCAAACTCTCTTCATGCCAATCTTAAACAAGTTTTCAGATTCCTCCTTCTTTAGCCACGTCTCGGTTATTTTGATGGATAAAATTGAAAGGATGTTGATCGAGACGTGCTGACTGCCGTCAAAGGGTTCATGATGAAGGTGAAAACTCTGCCTTGAGAAATTCCAAGTTCTGTGGATATTGCGGTGACATTAACATGGTGATATGATCGTTCATCCCTGATTAAGTCCTTCACCTGCATGAACAACAGTTTGTCGGTCGTTCACATCCTCCTGGGGTTATCTTAAAGGGGCTCGTGTTCACACTTGAGGTCCTCCATTCACTTTGCTCCTGCAGAGTACGATTGCCATCGAGAAGCGTGTTCATGTTTTCTTTGTAGCTGCACCTTTGCATCGTAGAGATTGACATTGACATTGACTCTCTCTCTCTCTCTCTCTCATCGTGTGTCATGGAAAATGTTTGGAAAAATAATCTTCCACTGAAACCACAAACAAGGTCAGATGGATGAAAACAAATGGAACATGAGAACGGCACTCTGTAGAGCACATACCTCCTCCAGCTCTCGCATATTATCGATTTTTGCACTAATTGACCTTTGACCCCTGACCTAAGCGAAATCGGTCAATATGTCCTGAGGCAAAGTTGTAGTACTCATTGAGTACCATGAACCTGCAAAGTTTCATTCGTATCGATGCACTCACCTGGTCGCTAGGGGGCCTTCAATTTTCGCCAATTTTCGCGCATACCCTAATTGTAGGGGGCGCTGCGGGTAAAGTATTCCATATATCACAAAAACCGGAATATATTTGATAGAGCATCACCTGTAGATCATTGGTGCCAAATTTCATAACCCTACGTGGGATAATGGCTTTCGGAATTGCTTTCGCGTGAACGGTACCGATTTTGAAGGTTTTTCGGTTGTTGCTAGGGAACCAAAGCGTCCCTAGCAACCATCACAATTTCCAAAGTACTAGGTCATAAGATGTACCTACCACCCGAGTTTGGTGAAAACCCGCCCACGTTTACAACCAATTATGCTGATGACAAACGAACAAACAGACAGAATTACTGACAATAAGGGTCACCTATTTCGGCGACCCAACAATCAGTGATGAATCCATAACCTCCGTGCACTTTAGGTGGCTGATGTAACAAGTTTGCTTGTTATGAGCAAAAGGTACAGGTCTGTGGTGCAAATGAATACCGCGTTGGTCGACCATTTTGAACGCTCCTTGTATGTTGTACACTGTCTGGTCCCCGCCAACTTCAGGTGACGGAGAAGAAAGTTCCACCTCGTGCGGAGCCACCAAACGTCGATGAGACCACCAGAGAGCTCGCGCAGCTGACCGTTCCTTCGGTCTCTACCCTGGGTCAGTGAATTGGTCAGTTTTTGTTTTTTTAATCCCTCACTGCTCATCTCTCAATCTGCACTCTCTCTCTCCCCAGAAACAGAAATTTTGGGGGTTTTTTTAAAGACCATTGTATGTGTTGAGGAGAAACGAGTCCGGCCGCTGTTCCCAAATGCAATGATAACGATTTTTCTTCGTGTTTGCTTCTTGGGGATTCGTTTCCATAGAGTTGATTTTTTTTTTTTATGTTGAACGATTATAATTTATCTTTCTCGGGAAAGGTGTTTTTGTTTTTGTTATTTGTACAAAAGTCTGTTTTTATGGAGGGATGGGATTGAATTTGTGCAATTCGAACCCGAACTGCTTTGTTTCGTCATTACATTTTATTTCTTGTAAATGAAAATGATCGTTTTTGAATTGAATTGTTTTGACGTTGATCACATTTTGTGCCTCAAATAAACTTGTAAACGATTGTCATGTCTCCCTTTTCAGTTTACGAAAGCCTGAGCAAGGCAAATGAACGTTCATACAAAGACGTTTGATTCTCGTGGGAGGTTAGCGTCGTATGCCTGGTGTTGGCTTAATGGTTGGGGTGGCGGGCTTTGGATCCTAGGCTCCCGAATTCAAATCCCGCTCAGCTGTTGAATTAATACCAGGTGGGGTTAACTCTGCCTGTCGTCCTTCCGAGGTCGGCAAAATGAGTGCCAGCATGCTGGTATCCTGCGTCGGAGTGGCGACCCATCCAGCCAGGATTGTGCCCAATAGCCAAGGAGACTGCTTCTGCACCAACGCTCTGCACAGAGGATGGTCCCAATCTCCTCCTCAGCGTCGTCCTTCCATTACACGTGCGTGGGCCGTTTCGTTTAAATCTACATTGTCGAAGTCTCATGGAGTAGTTTGTGTGCAAGTTACACGAGGAGATACCGATGTACTCTTACAGGAACTAGCAAGTTGCCCATGCCCGCACGGGATTCTAACTCCGGGTAGTGATGGTGTCTTTTTGTCAATCTGGGAGCAACGATTCATATTTTATCACCACATCTGATGCAATTTAAATGCTCTAATAGTGGAGAGGTGCTCCGTTTGAAACTGTTCGATTGTATGTCGCTTTTGATGCCAAGTGTCCGTAATAGAAATTTGTATGCGTGTCAAAAGTCAGTTAGCAATTGCAAGTTAATAGTTACAAGGTGTGTTTGCAGAGACGTGTATAAATCGATACGCTCGGCCCGGCAGATCGAACCCCAACAGCGTCGCGTGTTCTTTGATGGAAACTCCAAACAAGACGCCCCACTGGGTTTGCACCCTAGTTTGTTAACCTCTGTACAAACTTTCTCCAGCTATGTCTTTCATCACGATGTCGTGGTGTTGACTCGGTAAAATACCCAGTGTCCTTTGTGACACTTTTCTTCGGAACATAGGAAATGAGCTCTTGGTGATTGATTATTTTTTTTTGTACCCAGATGTGTTCACGATGATTAAAAATAAACCTGCCATTATGGTTGGTGCGTGAGGTGACCCAAATAACCACCGATTGGCTTGATTATGAGGAGGTAGCAATATGGGTGAATGTTTGAGGTGAAGACCATTTCACCCATCAGGAGTGTTGCGTGCCTGCCAGGCAATCGACACGAGCATCAAACACAGTGATCGACACGAGTGTGTGTTTACGGCCAATTGTCCTTCAGAACTGGGTTTTAACTTTAAGTTGCAGTTTAAAAACTCCAAGAGGGTGAACCATGTAAGATGAGTGCTTCCCTTCCCCAAATTGGAGAGTGGAAGAGGATGTGGATCGTGATGATTTAAGTGCAGACGGTACCGTGCCGGTGTGTTTGATCGCGTTGGTTGTCAGGGAGACTCCGAAGTAGTTAAACAAGGAAGCTCGACGGAGCTTTGGCCGATTGGCCCTTACGGAATTGGTTGGGTGTGACATGAGGCATCCCTCCCCTCCTTGTTCCCACGAAATTCCAGCGTTCAGAGCACCATCCAAGCAATCGCATGGGAGAAAGGTTCCAGAAAGAGGAAAGAAAAAAAGAGATGGAGGGGGTGGGAGAGGAAAGAAAAAATAGAGATGGGGGGGGGGGGTAGGAGAGGAAAGAAAAAATAGAGATGGGTGGGAGAGGAAAGAAAAATAGAGATGGGTGGAGAGGAAAGATAAAATAGAGATGGTGGGGGGGTGGGAGAGGAAAGATAAAATAGAGATGGGTGGGGGGGGTGGGAGAGGAAAGAAAAATAGAGATGGGTGGGGGGGTGGGAGAGGAAAGAAAAATAGAGATGGTGGGGGGTGGGAGAGGAAAGAAAAAATATAGATGGGTGGGAGAGGAAAGAAAAAATAGAGATGGTGGGGGGGGGGGGGTGGGAGAGGAAAGAAAAAATAGAGATGGGTGGGTGGGGGGGGTGGGAGAGGAAAGAAAAATAGAGATGGTGGGTGGGGTGGGAGAGGAAAGAAAAATATAGATGGGTGGGAGAGGAAAGAAAAAAATAGAGATGGGTGGGAGAGGAAAGAAAAATAGAGATGGGTGGGGGGGGGTGGGAGAGGAAAAAAATAGAGATGGGGTGGTGGGGTGGGAGAGGAAGAAAAATAGAGATGGGTGGGGGGGGTGGGAGAGGAAAGATAAAATAGAGATGGGTGGTGGGGGGGGGGGAGAGGAAAGAAAAAATAGAGATGGGTGGGTGGGGGAGAGGAAAGAAAAAAGAGATAAGGGGGGGGAGTAGGAGAGAAAGAAAAATAGAGATGGGTGGGGGGGGGGTGGAGAGGAAAAAAAATAGAGATGGGGGGTTGGGGAGGGAAAGAAAAAAATAGAGATGGGTGGGAGAGGAAAGAAAAAATAGAGATGGGTGGGGGGGGGGAGAGAAAGAAAAAATAGAGATGGGGGGAGAGGAAAGAAAAATAGAGATGGGTGGGGGGAGAGGGAAAGAAAAAATAGAGATGAGGGGGTGGGAGAGGAAAGAAAAATAGAGATGGGGGGTGGAGAGGAAGAAAAAATAGAGATGGGTGAGAGAGGAAAGAAAAAATAGATGGGTGGGGGGGGGAGGTGGGAGAGGAAAGAAAAAATAAGAGATGTGGGTGAGAGAGGAAAGAAAAAATAGATGGGTGGGGGGGGGTGGGAGAGGAAAGAAAAAATAGAGGTGGGGGGGGGTGGGAGAGGAAAGAAAAAATAGAGTGGTGGGTGTGGGGGGGGGGGGGAGAGGAAAGAAAAATAGAGATGGGTGGAGAGGAAAGAAAAAATAGAGATGGGTGGGGGGGAGAGGAAAGAAAAAATGAGATGGTGGTATGGGGGGGTGTGGGAGAGGAAAGAAAAAATAGAGATGGGTGGGGGGTGGGGAGAGGAAAGAAAAAAGAGATGGGTGGGGGGGGAGAGGAAAGAAAAAATAGAGATGGGTGGGGGGGGAGAGGAAAGAAAAAATAGAGATGGGTGGGTGAGGAAAGATAAAAGAGATGGGTGGGGGGGGGGTGGGAGAGAAAGAAAAAATAGAGATGGGTGGGGTGGAGAGGAAAGAAAAAATAAGATGGGTGGGAGAGGAAAGAAAAATAGAGATGGGTGGGGGGGGGTGGAGAGAAAAGAAAAAATAGAGATGGGTGGGAGAGGAAAGAAAAATAGAGTGGGTGGGGGGTGGGAGAGAAAGAAAAATAGAGATGGGGGAGAGGGAAAGATAAAATAGAGATGGGTGGGAGAGGAAAGATAAAATAGAGATGGGTGGGGGGGTGTGAGAGGAAAGATAAAATAGAGATGGGTGGGGGGGTGGGAGAGGAAAGATAAAATAGAGATGGGTGGGGGGGGTGGGAGAGGAAAGAAAAATAGAGATGGGTGGGAGAGGAAAGAAAAAATAGAGATGGGTGGGTGTGGGGGGGGGAGGAAAGAAAAAATAGAGATGGGTGGGAGAGGGAAAGATAAAATAGAGATGGGTGGGGGGGTGGGAGAGGAAAGATAAAATAGAGATGGGTGGGGGGGGTGGGAGAGGAAAGATAAAATAGAGATGGGTGGGGGGGTGGGAGAGGAAAGAAAAAATAGAGATGGGTGGGAGAGGAAAGAAAAAATAGAGATGGGTGGGTGGGGGGGGGGTGGAGGGAAAGAAAAAAATAGAGATGGGTGGGGGGGGGGTGGGAGAGGAAAGATAAAATAGAGATGGGGTGGGGGGGTGGGAGAGGAAAGATAAAATAGAGATGGGTGGGGGGGGTGGAGAGAAAGATAAAATAGAGATGGGTGGGGGGTGGGAGAGGAAAGATAAAAATAGAGATGGGGGGGGGGGGGGTGGGAGAGGAAAGAAAAAATAGAGATGGGTGGTGGTGGGGGGGGTGTGGGAGAGGAAAGAAAAAATAGAGATGGGGGTGGGTGGGGAGAGGAAAGAAAAAATAGAGATGGGTGGGGGGGGAGAGGAAGAAAAAATAGAGATGTGGTGGGGGGGTGTGGAGAGGAAAGAAAAAATAGAGATGGTGGGGGTGGTGGGAGAGGAAAGATAAATAGAGATGGGGGGGGGGGTGGGAGAGGAAAATAAAAATAGAGATAGGGTGGGGGTGGGAGAGGAAAGATAAAATAGAGATGGGTGGGGGGGTGGGAGAGGAAAGATAAAATAAGAGATGGGTGGGGGGGGTGGGAGAGGAAGAAAAAAATATAGATGGGTGGGAGAGGAAAGAAAAATAGAGATGGTGGGTGGGGGGGGGGGTGGGAGAGGAAAGAAAAAATAAGAGATGGGTGGGTGGGGGTGGAGAGGAAAGAAAAATAAGATGGGTGGGAGAGGAAAGAAAATAGAGATGGGTGGGTGGGGGGGGGGTGGGGAGAGGAAAGAAAAAATATAGATGGTGTGGGAGAGGAAAGAAAAAATAGAGATGGGTGGGAGAGGGAAAAGATAAAAGAGATGGGTGGGGGGGGGGTGGGAGAGGAAAGATAAAATAGAGATGGGTGGGTGGGGTGGGAGAGGAAAGATAAAATAGAGATGGGTGGGGGGGGTGGGGAGAGGAAAGAAAAAAAATAGAGATGGGTGGGAGAGGAAAGAAAAATAGAGATGGGTGGGAGAGGAAAATAAAATAGAGGGGGTGGTGGGTTGGGGGGGGGGGTGGGAGAGGAAAGATAAAATAGAGATGGGGGTGGGAGAGAAAGAAAAAAATAGAGATGGGTGGGAGAGGAAAGATAAAATAGAGATGGGTGGGGGGGGGGGTGGGAGAGGAAAGATAAAATAGAGATGGTGGGGGGGTGGGAGAGGAAAGATAAAATAGAGATGGGGGGGGTGGGAGAGGAAAGAAAAAAATAGAGATGGGTGGTGGGGTGGGTGGGGGGGAGAGGAAAGAAAAAATAGAGATGGTGGTGGGGTGGGGGGTGGAGAGGAAAGAAAAAATAGAGATGGGTGGTGGGGGTGGGGGTGGGTGGGAGAGGAAAGAAAAAATAGAGATGGGTGGTGGGGGGGGGTGTGGGAGAGGAAAGAAAAAAATAGAGATGGGGTGGGGGGGGGGGTGTGGGAGAGAAAGAAAAAAATAGAGATGGGTTGGGTGGGAGAGGAAAGAAAAAATAGAGATGGGTGGGGGGGGTGTGAGAGGAAAGAAAAATAGAGATGGGTGGGGGGGGGGAGAGGAAAGAAAAAAATATAGATGGGTGGGAGAGGAAAGAAAAAATAGAGATGGGTGGGGGGGGTGGGTGGGAGAGGAAAGAAAAAATAGAGATGGTGGTGGGGTGGGGGGGTGGAGGAGAAAGAAAAAATAGAGATGGGTGGTGGGGGTGGGGGGTGTGCGGAGAGAGAAAGAAAAAATAGAAGATGGTGGTAGGGGGGGTGTGGGAGAGGAAAGAAAAATAGAGATGGGTGGGGGGGGTTGGGAGAGGAAAGAAAAAAAGAGATGGTGGGGGGGGGAGAGGAAAGAAAAATAGAGATGGGGTGGGGGGGGAGAGGAAAGAAAAAATAGAGATGGGTGGGAGAGGAAAGATAAATAGAGATGGGGTGGGTGGGAGGGGAGGGATGGGGGTGGGAGAGGAAGAAAAAATAGAGATGGTGGGGTGGGGTGGGAGAGGAAAGAAAAAATAGAGATGGGTGGTGGGGGTGGGGTGGGGGTGGGGGTGGGAGAGGAAGAAAAAATAGAGATGGGTGGTGGGGTGGGGTGGGAGAGGAAAGAAAAATAGAGATGGGTTGGGTGGGGGTGGGTGGGAGAGGAAAGAAAAAATAGAGATGGGTGGTGGGGGGGGGGGGTGTGGGAGAGGAAAGAAAAAATAGAGATGGGTGGGGGGGTGGGAGGAAAGAAAAAATAGAGATGGGTGGTGGGGTGGGGGTGGGAGAGGAAAGAAAAAATAGAGATGTGGTGGGGTGGGTGGGGTGGAGAGGAAAGAAAAAATAGAGATGGGTGGGTGGGGGGAGAGGAAGAAAAATAGAGATGGGTGGGGGGGGAGAGGAAAGAAAAAAAAGAGATGGGTGGGGGGGGAGGAGGAAAAGAAAAAATAGAGATGGGTGGGGGGGGTGGGAGAGGAAAGAAAAAAGAGATGGGTGGTGGGGGAGAGGAAAGAAAAAAGAGAATGGTGGGGGGGAGAGGAAGAAAAAATAGAGATGGTGGTGGAGGGGGGGTGGGAGAGGAAAGAAAAAATAGAGATGGGTGGGGGGGGGGAGAGGAAAGAAAAAAATAGAGATGGGTGGTGGGGGGGTGGAAGGAAAGAAAAAATAGAGATGGGTGGTGGGTGGGGGGTGGGAGAGAAAGAAAAAATAGTAGATGGTGGGAGAGGAAAGAAAAAATAGAGATGGGTGGGAGAGGAAGAAAAATAGAGATGGGTGGGGGGGGTGGAGAGGAAGAAAAAATAGAGATGGGTGGGGGGGGGGGTGGGAGAGGAAAGAAAAATAGAGATGGGTGGGAGAGGAAAGAAAAAATAGAGATGTGGTGGGGGGGGGGTGTGGAGAGGAAAGAAAAAATAGAGATGGGTGGGGGGGTGGGAAAGGAAAGAAAAATATAGAGATGGGTGGGTGGGTGGGAGAGGAAAGATAAAATAGAGATGTGGGGGGGGTGGGAGAGGAAAGAAAAAATAGAGATGGGTGGGGGGGGTGGGAGAGAGGAAAGAAAAATAGAGATGGGTGGGGGGTGGGAGAGGAAAGAAAAATAGAGATGGGTGTGGTGGGGGGGGTGTGGGAGAGGAAAGAAAAAAAATAGAGATGGGGGTGGGGGTGGGGTGGGAGAGGAAAGAAAAAAATAGAGATGGGGGGTGGGAGAGGAAAGAAAAAATAGAGATGGGTGGTGGGGGGTGGGAGAGGAAAGAAAAAATAGAGATGGGTGGGGGGGAGTGGGTGGGAGAGGAAAGAAAAATAGAGATGGGTGGGGGGGGGTGGGAGAGGAAAGATAAAATAGAGATAGGTGGGGGGGGTGGGAGAGAAAGAAAAATAGAGATGGGGTGGGGGGGTGGGAGAGAAAGAAAAATAGAGATGGGTGGGGGGGGTGGGAGAGGAAAGAAAAAAATATGTATGGGTGGGAGAGGAAAGAAAAATAGAGATGGGTGGGGGGGGAGAGGAAAGAAAAAATAGAGATGGGTGGGGGGGGGAGGAAAGAAAAAATAGAGATGGGTGGGGTGGGAGAGGAAAGAAAAATAGAGATGGGTGGGGGGGGGTGGGAGAGGAAAGAAAAATAGAGATGGGGGTGGGGGGGGTGGGGTGTGGGAGAGGAAAGAAAAAATAGAGATGGGTGGTGGGGTGGGGGTGTGGGAGAGGAAAGAAAAAATAGAGATGTGGTGGGTGGGGGTGGGTGGGGTGGGAGAGGAAAGAAAAAATAGAGATGGGTGTGGGGGTGGGGGGAGAGGAAGAAAAATAGAGATGGGTGGGGTGGGGGGGTGTGGGAGAGAAAGAAAAAATAGAGATGGGTGGTGGGGGTGGGGGTGGAGAGGAAAGAAAAAATAGAGATGGGTGGTGGGGTGGGGGTGGGGTGGGAGAGGAAAGAAAAAATAGAGATGGGTGGGTGGGGGGAGAGGAAAGAAAAAATAGAGATGGGTGGGGGGGGGAGAGGAAAGAAAAAATAGGATGGGTGGGGGGGAGAGGAAAGAAAAAATAGAGATGGGTGGGGGGAGAGGAAAGAAAAAAGAGTGAGTGGGGGGGAGAGGAAAGAAAAAATAGAGATGGGTGGTGGAGGGGGGGTGTGGGAGAGGAAAGAAAAAATAGAGATGGGTGGGGGGTGGGAGAGGAAAGAAAAAATAGAGATGGGTGGGTGGGGGGGTGGGAGAGGAAAGAAAAAATAGAGATGTGGTGGGTGGGGGGGTGGGGTGGGAGAGGAAAGAAAAAATAGAGATGGGTGGGGGGGGTGTGGGGAGAGGAAAGAAAAAATAGAGATGGTGGTGGGGGGGGGTGTGGGAGAGGAAAGAAAAAATAGAGATGGGTGGGGTGGGAGAGGAAAGAAAAAATAGAGATGGGTGGGGGGGGGGGTGGAGAGAAAGAAAAAAATAGAGATGGGTGGGGGGGGGAGAGGAAAGAAAAAATATAGATGGGTGGGAGAGGAAGAAAAATAGAGATGGGTGGGGGGTGGGGGGTGGGTGGAGAGGAAAGAAAAAATAGAGAGGTGGTGGGGGTGGGGGGGTGTGGAGAGGAAAGAAAAAATAGAGATGGGTGGTAGGGGGGGGTGTGGGAGAGGAAAGAAAAAATAGAGATGGGTGGGGGGGTGTGGAGAGGAAAGAAAAAAAGAGATGGGTTGGGGGGGAGAGGAAAGAAAAAAAGAGATGGGTGGGGGGGAGAGGAAAGAAAAAAATAGAGGATGGGGTGGGAGAGGAAAGAAAAATAGAGATGGGTGGGGGGGGGTGGAGAGGAAAGAAAAAAATAGAGATGGTGGGTGGGGGGGTGGGGGGTGGGAGAGGAAAGAAAAAATAGAGATGGGGTGTGGGGGTGGGGGTGGGAGAGGAAAGAAAAAAATAGAGATGGGTGGTGGGGGTGGGGTGGGGTGGGGTGGGAGAGGAAAGAAAAAATAGAGATGGTGGGGGGTGGGGTGGGAGAGGAAAGAAAAATAGAGATGAGGTGGGGTGGGGAGAGAAAGAAAAAATAGAGATGGGTGGTGGGGGGGGGGGTGTGGGAGAGGAAAGAAAAAATAGAGATGGGTGGTGGGGTGGGGGGTGGGAGAGGAAAGAAAAAATAGAGATGGGTGGGTGGGGTGGGGTGGGGTGGGAGAGGAAAGAAAAAATAGAGATGGGTGGGGGGGGAGAGGAAAGAAAAAAATAGAGATGGTGGGGGGGGAGGAGGAAGAAAAAATAGAGATGGGTGGGGGGAGAGAAAGAAAAAATAAGATGGGGGGGGGGGGAGGAAAGAAAAAGAGATGAGTGGGGGGGAGAGGAAAGAAAAATAGAGATGGGTGGTGGAGGGGGGTGTGGAGAGGAAGAAAAAATAGAGATGGGTGGGGGGGGGGGAGAGGAAAGAAAAAATAGAGATGGGGGGGGAGAGGAAAGAAAAAATAGAGATGGGGGGGAAGAAAGAAAAAATAGAGATGGGTGGGGGGGAGAGGAAAGAAAAAATAGAGATGGTGGGGGGGGAGAGGAAAGAAAAAATAGAGATGGGTGGGAGAGGAAAGATAAATAGAGATGGGGGGGGAGAAGAAAGAAAAAAATAGAGATCGGTGAGGGGGTGGATGTTGTGTAGTAAAGAGAATGGTATGGTATGTTATGCTAAATAACTGAACACATTATTTTTAAAATCTCATGTCATAACAGCTGTACACACAACGACACAACAGAGTTTGGAATGTTAACCACTGGCACATCTGCAAAAACGTTGATATCCCAGTTCCAGAAAATTTGTGTGAACATGAATCAAAAGCATGGACTGAAAACATGGAAGTACCACTCACGTCTGACCTAATCATCCCATCGAGCGTGAACATCAAAAACAAAGCGTTGCGACCAGATATCATTCTTAGGTTCAAAAGAGAGAAGAAGGAATTGCTGATTGAGGGTGTTAAAGCAGTGATTTTGGACTAACGATGCATAAATCAGAAAATGACCAAATACCAAGACCTCAAGAATGAAGTGAAAAGATCCAGGAAGCAGAAGAATGCCAAAGTGTACCAGTGAGAGTTGGAGCTACGAGAATGATGACAAAGAACCTCACAGAGATATGAAAAACCATCCCTGGAAATATTGTTACGAACGAACTACAGTTGGAAGCTAACCAGGGATCAGTGACGATCCTGAAGAGAGTCCTCGGCACAAAACTTTGAGAACAGAAAACTCCACAGCTTGGTCCATGAATCGTGACCCCTTTCCAAAAAATGAAGGGGATACTTTGAGCCTGCCCTGGGAGGACTCCATTCCACATTCTGAAACTTGCATTTGAAGATACCAATCAAAACACACACACACACACACACACACACACACACACACACACACACACACACACACACACACACACACCTCGTAGGTCTCAGTTTCCCTCCTGAAACCCACCCACATGTGGAGAAAGCAGGCAACAGTAACTTGCACACACACACGCTCATACAAAGGTGGATACTTTGAGACGTGGAGGGCTCTATTCCACTTTCTGAAACCCCGATATGGGATAACGAACAACACAAAAAACACCGGTGCCAAATGCCATTGTGTAATACAGTTTACGTATATACCACACACGTGCAAATGTACACTTGCATCAAGTAAATAAAAACGACAAAACAAAGATTTACCTTGAAAGAGGATTTAAAGTGGGTAATGAGTGAAATTCAATTAAAAAATGTATCAAGCCACACAACACAAAATGTCCATCAAACTCTCTCTATGCCTTCACAGTTGGATCAAACATGGTGAACACCTGTCGGATGGTCCTTATTGTTTTTTTAAATATGCATGGATGTCGAAGTGAGAGGTGGATTACAAATGGAGATCACACAAAGCGATCCTTGCACATTTTCAGTGGATGAGACACCTCCCGAGGAACCCACTGCACCGCATCACGGGACCCAACAAAGGCGAAAACACATCTAATCGATGTGAGATTGAAAGCACGTGTACTTTTCCCAAAACGAACAACCAAGCAGCTTGGAGAGCGCTCGCCAAGTGGCTGAAGCATTCAAGCAAGCACTCCAAGGAAACGGTCGATAAGAAACGGCTCCCTTGGCACACAATTGACAATCACCGAACCGTCTTATTAAACATACACCTCCCGGAGACACCCAAGATGTCACAGATGTACGAATTGGACAAATGAACACTTTTCCAGGAGTCGGAACTGCTTGTAATTTCGATTCTGGACCTTAAATTTTGTAATTCTCCTTAGTTTAACAGATACTCGTGGCGAATGCACGTGCGGAAATGAAATAAAACAACGAACGTTGACGTCTCCAGGCGTTTATAAGCATTGCAATGTACCCAGCGATTCGTAGCTATGATGAACAGCTTGTTCCAAGTTGCGGTCTGTTCCAAGTCAAGGTAAGGTTGAGCAGGTCAAAAAACATGGTGGCTTCAGACCCCCCCCAGTGAGGTTACCCAGGAAACGCCTTAAGACCCCAAACAGCGAGGTGGCCGAGGATTGTCTGATGAAGGATATAATTAAATAAGGCCGTTAATTTTCTTCAAAAGGGGTGTTTTTAATTTACTCAAACATCCAATTTTCAGTCTTGCACTTCCTTGGAGTTTTCTTAGTATGCATGCAAAGTTTCAGGCTGTTAGGTTTCATGGTTATGGAGGAGACACACACACACACAAACATTGCTTTTTATTAGTAGCAATGCAACGTACAGTGTTAAAAACCAGAATAGCATGCAAAGTTATCTCATGCGACCATTCAAACAATGAGAACCCAAACTTTAATTCATTCTCAATCCCATGGCCTAAGCATAGCACGATTGAGGAATGCTCACACGGAACACACTCACCATCAACCCCTCCCCACAAACACAATGTTTGTGGGGAGCAACTCAAAAAGCATAACGTGATTCATGACTCAAGACGCACTAAAATTGACGGTCAAAACTACACCGAGACACGTGTGCATATCTGAGGGATATTTTAAGCATCGAACATGATATGTATGAACAATTAAACAGCAGACAGAAGGGATCAAGAACACACACAACAAACGCCAGGAGCCAGCCACCAAACCACAAACACAAAAATTTAAAGAGCCTGCTTCAATTCTCTGCCTGAAGTTTTACATTCTATTGATTTGCAAAGGAATCCCGAGCAACTATGGGGGGCATAACTTCGGCTGTGTAGTCTGTCCCCAAACTGCGTCTTGCTGAGGTCGTTTTATTCATTTTATTGTATGAATGTCCAGATCGCTTCATGCTTTAGCTGTTGCAATATCATTTCCAACAAGACATTCTCGTTAATATAATATGTAGGATTATGACGTCGTACAGTAATCTTCAGTTCCTTATCGAGCCCACAATCGCTTCTAATTCAGATGTTCACCAACATCGAATTCAAACACACTACCTCTCTATCTCGTCTTAAAAACACTCCCAATGGCATTCGTTTTGCACTCGAAAGAGACCGTATTGTAACGCCAGGGCTCTGTCTTTCAATACGAGCCACAAAACCAGTCATTTTGTTTCAACGCCGAAGAAGCAATGGCGTGTGCGGAATCTGACGTGACCGTACCTCCTCTGAAATCGGCAGTGCACCTCACCTCTTTCAAAGTCTTCACAGTGTACGGCGACGACCAATCCTTATCTCCACTTTCCGTGCTCAATTGTCCATAAGCTTCACAGGTCACAATACACAACAGAGCACGTTTTATTCCAGTGAAATCTACTGGACTCGCACACGCTCCATTTCAACATTCGCTTACTTAATGTAAATAACTCAAATAACACAACACTTAGTACTACATGTAAATCAATGCAAATATACAAGAGCTCCATCCTTTCAACTTGTGAATACAACAAATACAGTTCTTTCAACTTCTGATGAAAAAAAACCAATAATTTTCATGCTTTAGCTCTTTAGTAAAAATTTATCTCTCCAGGTTGGAATGGAATACCCAAATTATGTCCTTAATACAAAACTTAACATTCCCAATAATGTAGGATTTATATAGTTATTCATCTCATCCGTAACACCACCACCACCACACAATAACAATGCAAACAGTTTCACAACAAGCAAACTACAGCAAGCACAATGAACAAACAGAAAAATCAAGAGAGTTAACTCGACAAACATTCCCAACACTTATTCCCCTCCTTGAGGACTCGAACCTCTTAGCACGCAGGGACTTTAACCCTTTCTCTTCGGAGGACTTAGCACGCAGGGACTTTAACCCTTTCCTCAAGCGGACTTCAACCCCTTTAAAAACCTTCGAATGTACAGGATCCTATCCTATTTCTCGGCAGACTTTAACCGAATCTTCGGGAGGCTAAAACTCCCTAATTTTAGGCCTATCAATAAAGGTTCTCCTTTGTATACCTCTCCCATTAATGGAGTACCACGTTACCCATTAAGCTGAGAGATGCAGCATCAGATTTGAAGTAAGAGCAAACAATTTAGTTTGTCGCCACTTGCTTGCTGCTGTTATACCAGACTGTGCTGTTCCCAGCCCTTCCAGGGTTTGTGGTCCCATCTGGGTCATCTAATAGTGGTGGAAAAAAAACTCGATTTCCACAATGGTTCAGCGTACAAAAGAGAATCTTTTAATACAAATACGTACGTGCACATACAGGGGAAAATATAAAAATGAAATGCACATCAATCAAGACCATATATATATATAATATATATATATATATATTATAATATATATATATATATATATATATAATATATATATATATATATATATGAAACAGGGATGAGTGTGGGAATGATTGAACAAGCAGGATAAAAGAGAAATTGCTTTTCATCTATGAACGAGTAACTTATTCCTACAGTTCAAAATCAAAATAACTGCTTTTTGCTGCTGGGAAAGATAGTTGGAAAACGGTGTAAACAATGTAGGCAAGGTCCAAGTACAGCCAATCAGAAAAGAGCACAACAGCCCATATGAGGTTCCCCAGGCTTTGGAGGTACAGACAGTTACACAGATCAAGGGAGTGAATCATTACTTCGGCACATTCTTATCGTTGATAAAGAGCAACATTACATTGACTAACGATGCTCGCAGAACCTCGGCAGCTTTTATAATGCATCTACACAAAAAGCCATGCATTATATTCATTAAATTTGTGAACTAAATCAGAAATATCTAAAGGTATGTTTACCTCCACCACCGAAGGTGAAGGAGGTTATGTTTTCACCCCTTTCTGTTTGTTTGTCTGTTTGTTTGTGTACAGGATATCTCAAAAACTTGTATACGGATCCGGATGAAATTTTGTGGACAGGTTCAGTGTGTGACACTGACGAACTGATTAGATTTTGGTGAAGATCCGGATCCGGATCCGACTACTAGAATTTTTGAAGTTATTCTTCACCATTGAGAGACAGAGCCAAAAACTATATATAACACGATATCTCAAAAAGTTGTGGATGGATTCGGATGAAACTTGGTGGACAGGACGGTTGGGTGTGTGACAAAGAAGAATTGAATCAATTTTGGTGAAGAACCAGATCCGGATGTGATAATTTTTAAGTGATTCTTTATCATTGAGAGATTGGGCCAACCCGATATATAGCATGATATCTCAAAAAGTGGACGGATTCGGACGAAACATGGTGGACAACGAAGAATTGATTGGATTTTGGTGAAGATCTCGATCCGGATCCGACTACTATAATTTTTTTTAGTGATTCTTCACCATTGAGAGATCGGCCCAAAAACGATGTACAACTGTATGGCATGATATTTCAAAAATGTATTGGGCCCGGTATGTTCTCATGGATCGGGCATTAGGTGGCGGAGGTATGCTCTCTACCGAGTGCCCTTCGAGTTAATTATGTACTAATTGATATACTTAAGTCTTCCTGGAACTTATTCAACATTTCTAGGTTGTTACATAGTTTTAATCAAAAAATGACAGATTAATATCAACTGAAGGCAGATGTATGCTTTACAGAGAGCAAATGTTCCAGAATACATGGATAATCATGTTTACAAGGGAATCGTCAACAACTGCAGCATTTTTACCGAAGTTCAAATAATATTTTATGAGTGAGGAACAATGTCTTTATTCATTCACACTTTGGCTGGCAACACCAATTACAAATGCTGAAAGAGGAAATCTTTGACATTTTCGGGATCTTCGACACCTACCCTCACTCTGCTACTCCCCCTTCCTCTCTCACTACTCCACTTCCCCCCCATACTCCCACTTCCCTCCCTCCTCTCATTACTCCCACTACTTCCACTTCCCCTCCCTCCTCCAATGGCTTCTCCCTACTTCCCCTCCCTCTCTCCTCTCACTACTCCCCTACCCTCACTCTTCTACTCCCCCTCCCTTTTCTCACTTCACTCCCCCTACCCTCACTCTTCTACTTCCATTCCCTCTGATGAAGAAATTCTCATGTCCTCCTGTACATTTTGAGCCATTTTATTTCACAAACAAACTTACACATATGCGCATATAGAGAATTCCAGAAAAACAATACAGTCTTCCTCCAAATTCTAAAATACATGAAGATTTAAGTTCTTTATATAGGATCCAGTAAGACGTAGTTCTTTTTTTAATTTCTAAACGCTGGCGCCACAGTTTGTCAGATTTGTGTGTTTCCAGGTGGAGATCATTTTCAGCTTTTGTGCAGCAATCAGCTTAATTTTGTGAAGGATTGTTGCATATATTTCAAAAACCAGATGTATAAATTCTATCCCGGCACAGAATGGCGTTAGGACTGCAGCCCTTTGGGTACACTGATGGATTACACATCGGTCTATGTTATGCAAAGTTAAAAAGTCAGTCCGCTTTTTAACAGGCTAAGCAATGATATATAATCTGAAACTATCAGAACTTAGTGAACACATCTGGATATTTCCTTCGACCAACATTGCAGATGAGCTATAATCATATCGCCAATCAAGCTTACTCGTGCCTTGTATTAATAATTTCCGAAAAATCCCTTAGTAAGCAGGATATATTTAAATTACAGGCAATTCTTTTATGCTGAACAATAATTAAAGCTTACTTGAAAGGTCAGCCTGGTTTGAACACCTTTACTCGGCAGGTTGATCATCTTTCAATACAGAGGAAGGATATGATTATTTTAAATGAAAATTAAAAGTAGATACATGTTCAAGCACATATAACTGTAATAATCATGTCATATTTGAGTACATTTTCCATTAAAGGTTTATAACAATACATTTATTTGAAATCAAGTTTAATTGGCAACATTTTATTATTATATTTATCACCCGCATACCCATGATGCTAATTTTGGAGAAATTGCATCGACACCTCCTTCCTCTCACTACTCCCACCTCCTCTCCCTCCTGTAGAAGTGGACTTCCTTTTTAGTAGTTTTTTTTAGTTTTTAGTAGTTTAGTTTACTGGAGCTAAAGGTCTACAGCCATTTGGCTCCATAGAAACATTATTCGCTCGCTGCTTTGCTGGATGTCTTGAGAATTTAAACCCCAAATATCCCCTCCCTCTTCTCCCTCTCTGTTCTTAGATTTCAAATCAATGTTCTTGCCATCTGTGCTGACATGCCTTTGCAAAGGAATTATGTCATGTTTGATAATGGTAACTTGATACATTATCTGTCCAGAATTGCCATGCTCACAGTTGGCCCACTATTCGAGACCCTTGCTCGCTTTACTCTTGTCCGCCTGTGCAGTTTGTTGTTTCTGACCGGGGATGATAAGAAGCGCTCTCTGTGTTTTCTCCTCCGTCTCAATAAATCTGTAAAATCCTTCACATGACTCTAGCCGGCCCAGCCGAGGTCAGATGTGGGTCATTATGACCCGACTCCGCTCCATTCCATGTCTCGTTTATTTGTGAGAAGGTTCACGTATACCGTCCTGCATGCTGTGCACTCTGGTCCTCTCCTCGGCCCCCTAGAAACTTCCCCCACCTTCTCCTGGGCTATATATCTATATATACAGGGTGTCCCAAAAAAATGTACTCACATTTTGGCTCCTCATAACTCATGAATTTTTCATTTTTTTTCAGATCAAATTGACCATAATAATGGCAGAAGTACGACTAGGAGTTGAAGAAAGAAAATTTATCATAAAATGCTACTGGAAGCACGAAAACATCATGGAAGTGCAAAGACAATTTAGAAGAATTTTCACAAAGATCCACCAACGCGACAACACCATTGCTCGCATCCGAGATAAGTTTAAAACAGATGGAACTGTGCAAGATGTCCATTCAGGACGTTCAGGAAACCACGGTCATCAACACCCCCGCAAAGGAAAATCAATTGCTGGAAACCCTCCACCGATCCCCAGGAAATCTGTCGACAAATGGCTCGTGAGACAGGAATCCCAAATCAAGCGCCCATCGCATTTGAAGCGAATTAATGGAAAAGTTACATTCCAAAATTAATCCACGCTCTAAATGAAGACGATCCTGACCGGAGAGCTGAATTTTGTGAGTGGTACCTGGGCAAATGCGAAGAAGATGCAGCATTCCATCCAAAATTGTTGGAGCGATGGGCCAGCTTCAAGTTAAATGGCTCAATTAACCGACACAATTGCACCTACTGGCTTCCTGAAAATCCGCATGTTACTATGGAACACCATTTAAACTTACCAGGGTTACTGTGTGGTGTGGGATATCAGCATTGGGCATCCTATGGCCATTCTTTTTTGACCAAACTGTCACTGGGGATGTTTACTTAAACTTGCTGCAGAATCCTTCGGTCCACGTGTCGAAGAGATATTTGGTGACGAAGAGATTACTTTCAGCAAGATGGAGCACCTCCCCACTACCACCGTGATGTAAGGGCCTATCTCGAAACAACTTTCCGAACAGATGGATTGGCGAAGAGTAGTGTTGAATTCCCTGCGCGTTCCCCAGACCTCACTCCAATGGACTTCTTTTTATTGGGGAATATCTCAAAGATAAAGTTTACGGCTCAAAACCAGCAAAGTCGATGAGCTGAAGAGGAAATTGAAAGACAATGTCTTGCAGTTCAAATGAAATGATTCGTAACGCTGTTGAATCCATTGGTCCGCGTTATCGGCTGTGTTTGGAACTGTGATGGTCGTCAGTTTGAACATTTGTAAACATGCATTTACATTTATACATTTAACCATTAATCTTGTTTCTAAGTCAATAAACAATGCATTATTATCATTTAAAGAGTGAGTACATTTTTTGGGACACCCTGTATATATAAATTACTTAAAGCTCTGATTAGCGGAGACCATTGCATGACTGTTTCATCAATGATCCTTCGTTCCGTAATTACGTATTAAAGATTCTCTGTTGATGTGCTTTGCCTCAAGTTGACAATTGAGTTTCACAGCACTCCTCTCACAACTCCCACTTCCCCTCCCTCCTCTCACTCTACTCCTCCTCCCTCCTCTCACTACTCCCCCTACCCTCACTCTTCCACTTCCCCTCCCTCCTCTACCTCTCCTCTCACTACTTCCAATCCCCTCACTCTTCTACTTTCCCTCCCTCC
>CM068960.1:129475363-129488598 GCA_035128595.1 Eptatretus atami | reverse complement strand
AACCCCCTGGTGTATTAATTCAGTGGCCGACGGGGCTTGAACTCGGGACCCCAGGATCCCAAGCCGCCACCGGAACCACTGAGCCAACAACAGGCTCGTTCTAAGGACTGGTTTTGCTGCTCGAGAAATCAGACATGGTTATTGGTCTTCCAAACACCAAACCCTCAGCCTGATGATGGTTCATGTTGAAACTTATGATGCTTAAAAAGCCCCTAATAAAAGGTATCCACCAAGCAAATCAAGCTCGGTCTGCAAGACTCCATCCGGGTGAACAAACGTCGACATTTCTGCCTCTCTGCCTCTCTCAACACGATTTAGGACATTCTGAATACTTAACAAAAGCTCAGAACCTTCATTCTAACCAAGTACCCCCATCGTCACCCTGCCCATCTACTCCCTTCATCAACAACTGCAATAAGTTCATGACCTCAAACCTCCGGTCCTCTCCATCCACCACGACCTCTACTGGACAGACTGTATCAAGGAAAGACAACCTCCAGGGGCAAGTACACACTGGTTGTCCTCCATCATTCCAAATCCTTCTCAAGTAAATCTCAGCGCCTCATCGTCTGCAAGACCTTTGTCCACGATTCACAGCGACTACTGCTCTTGGCTGTGAGCAGCCTGGTGACCGTGCTTGACGTCCAACTCCTCCCAAAGTTGTCAACGTCGGTGGCACAGGACCTGCTGCTCTTCCAGGACCAGGCCTCTCCTCCATACGGCACATCCTTCCAGAAACCCTTCACAACCGAGGCCTACCGCTCGATTTGTCACCCACGGACCAATGGACCCTCGTGAATGAAGTGACGACTTCTCCGAGCAACACCCTCATCACGTCCACCCGAACCCTCATCATTAACTCGACCTGCTTGGTGGCCGTGGACCCACCGGACGAGCCGTGACACGTGACACACACACACACACACATGACCATCGAAGGAGGAGCGCACTCTCCGAACCGTGAACATGCTCCACCATCTCCAGGCGAAGGTTTCATTTTGAAGGTGAAAGACGAACGTCCCGAATCCCCACGCCCGATTGCCGTCGTCACGACATCACACTCGCCCCTAAGTACGAAGGATGAGGGATGAGGGATGAGGGATGAGGGATTTAAAGGCCTTTTAATAAAACACAAACTATCGAAAACATCAATAACCAACAGGCCCACGCGTCTCCTTGCCTCCCGAGCCTTGGCCTGCCTGCCTTACCTTTCTTCAGTTCCCTGTGCCACACCTGCACTATAAGCCTCGAGTGCTTTCTGTGGTGTATAAGCCACAATGACAATGTCTGCACGCTCTGCTGCGAGTTGCTCAACTCGCCGAGTTTCTTCTCCAAGGCCGACTCTGAAAACGACGCCATGACGAGGCGCGCGCACAATCCCCCCCCTCCCCCGCGCGCGCGCGAGAGCTTTTCTTCACGCACTTCGGACGAGGTGCGCGGTGACGTCATCACGCAACCGATGAAGCTTAACTTCCGCCCAGATTATTGATCGGCTGCTGGATTTGTTCTTTTGATCTTCAGAGGTCGTGCGAATTCTCATTCGTCACTTCAGGTCACTGCAACAACTGTCGGCCACATATCCAGCAAGACTAAACAACGCTGATGTATGAACCAATGCTGCTTGCTTATACAGCGCTCCTCCTCCTTCTCATGACGTTCACCCACCCACTTATCCAGTGAGATCAAGTGGATAAACTGACAAATTTAATTAACCTCGTGTCGTTGATTACCGCGAGACTGGCTCGACTTGATAAAGGCCTGATGGACCAAATGTCCTTTTGCCTCCTTGAGGCTTGAACACGTGACCGTTACCAGTCAGCTTGTTGAGCGCTCGCCAAGTGGCTTAAGCACGCGAGCAAGCGCTCCGTCGAAAAGTTGTCTGGTAACGGAACACAACCCAGTTATTTGACGATATCATGAATACATCAATTATCATTCATAAAACGTTAAAACAGTTTATCAAACACAGCAATCTGTTTCCCTTTATTAAAAAAACGACGATAATTCGAATGCCAACAATATATTCAAGGAGTGTGACCTCATCGGCCGCTCCACAGTTTAAAAAAAACGCGACGTGACGGAGTGACGTCAGACGCCATCGAGTCAGCGACGTGGCGAAGTGACGTCAGACGCCATCGAGTCAGCGACGTGGCGAAGTGACGTCAGACGCCATCGACGAAACGGAGTGACGTCAGACGCCATCGAGTCAGCGACGAAACGGAGTGACGTCAGACGCCATCGAGTCAGTGACGAAACGGAGTGACGTCAGACGCCATCGAGTCAGTGACAACGAGATGACGTCAGACGCAATCGAGTCAGTGACTAACGCAGTGACGTCAGACGCCATCGAGTCAGCGACGACGGAGTGACGTCAGACGCCATCGAGTCAGTGACGTGGCGGAGTGACGTCAGACGCCATCGAGTCAGTGACGTCACGCAATGGCGGAGAAAGTGGAGCAGAATGAATTGCCGACTTGTCCGTGGTACCGGTTCTGTGACGTGGAGAAGCACCGCTGCTGCACCAGTGCTTGGATCGTCATTAATAACAAGGTTTACGACGTGACGGCGTTTCTGGCGGAGGTGAGCCGTGGAAGGGTCGACTCACAGCGAGGAGACGTGTCTGTGTCGAGCCGTTTCGTGCGGGTGCGCGAACCACACGGGCAGGGCCGATCACAGGTGACACCACGAGGTCCATTTGGCCTGAACCTCAAATTTGCGTAAAAAAAGCGATTTGTTCACCAAGAACGACCCCCCAGTAGAGAGCACACCTCCCTCCGCCAGGATGAACGGTTTACCTTTTACATCCCACGGTTGGATCTTCATCAACATCCAATCAATCCGTCCATAAGTGTTTGAGATATCGCGCTCACAGACACACACGAACATGGTGCTGGATAGGGGATGAAAAATACATAAATACAATTATATTTTACTTTTTTCTTCTTCTTCTTCTTCGGCAAATGATGTTCATATTTTGTTTTCATGTATTTATCATTAGCTCACCTGGACTTCGGCCAGGTGAGATGCGATCGAGCAGTGGCCGTCGGTGAGTGAGTCCGTAAACACTTCAGTTCAGTCATGATCGCTTGAACCAAACACACGATTTTGATGAAACTTGACCACAAGCTTCAACACCCCTTATATTATGTACCAAAGTGTATAACCGCATCAAAATCTGCGCTCAATAAGGGGTCTACGGGGAGGTGGGGGTAGAAACCCCCCTCTAGTGAATATGGTCACTCCACCTGGTTTGTTAAAGCCCCCTCTAGTGAATATGGTCACTCCACCTGGTTTGTTAAAGCCCCCTCCAGTGAACATGGTCACTCCACCTGGTTTGTTAAAGCCCTCCCCTCTACGTGAACATTGGTTACCTCCCTGCGTTTCATTAAAGCCCTCTCTAGTGAATGTGGTTGCTCCTCCTGGTTAGTCAAAGCTCCCTCCAGTGAATGTGGTCACTCCACCTGGTTAGTTGAAGCCCCTTCTCGTGAATGCAATCGCTCCGCCTGGTTCGTAAAAGCCCCCACTAGTGAATGTGGTTATGACTCCCTCTCAGAATTTGAGCACAAAGTACACATTTGCTCCACAGCGAACAACAATGAAAACTGATTTCTGAGGACATGTGACATCACAGACAATGGCATTGAAGCAAATCACCACGGCAAATATAGCGGCGATCAAGCCAAATCGAACATGGATGCTCAAAGGGTCCACGACTACTGGCGCGTTCTCTCGTAAGCTGATGCCGTTGATGTGCTTTTAATTAAACACATTAATAAGCCGGGGCTTCATGAGGAGGTGAAACAATCATGGTGAGGTGTTTTATTTTATTTTAAAACAGATAGGGATTTTTGAATGCACCAGGAGGGCAGCAGACACTCACCATCAAATTTGGTACGATGCCTGAGTGGGAATGGTGGTGGCGTTGGGGGAGATTAGAATTTTACTTTTTGGGGGTACTTTTTTCTTGTTCTCCAAAGTATTTTTTTTGGGGGGGGGGGAGGGGGGGTTCTGCAAACTCATGTTGCGCCATCATGTTGGTGAACCTTTTTAACAAGCTCGAATGAGCTAAGATCCTCGTCCTCTTAATGATGACGTCATAAAAACGAATATGACGTCATTGTGATGTATCAGGTTTGTGATAAATTATCTGTGCTAATGCCCGGCTTGATTCCCGCAAACAAAATTCAAACAGCTTGCCTAGTTTCGGAGATAATGGTATAGGGATTTCCATTAGCGGCGATTTTATGACGTCAACTTTTTTTCTAGAAAGAATTTCCAAATCGGAATGGTTACTGCCTGCCGTGGGCTTTCTGCATATACATGGCAAGTTTCACGAAGATCCGATGAAAACTCTGGGTTGTGAAACAAAAAGTCAAAAAATAGGAATGACGTCATAAAAATTGATATGACGTCATAGTGATGTATCATATGTGCGGTAATTCATCTCTGCTAATGCCCTGTTCGATTCCCGCAAAAGAATTCAAAAAGCTTGCCTAGTTTCGGAAATAATTTTTAGGCGATTTCCATTAGCGAAGATATTTTGACGTCATAATTTTTTTCTAGAGGATTTTTTCAAAATCGGAGATGGTTACTGTCTGCGCAGGGTATTTTTACATATATATGCAAGTTTCAGGAAGTTTCGATGAAAACTGTAGGCTGTGAAACAAAGTCCACAAGAACAACAACGTGAGTAAGACTTAGAGATCCTCCACGAGGATCTAAAAACTGAAGTGTGAACCCTCCTCAAGGGTCACAAGGTTGAGGTTTTGGACGATTCCCCACGGATGATGTCATGATGTGAACAATGTTGTCCATGTTGAAGATGTTGTACCGATTGTTCCCAGCACCCCGGAGGAGAGGAAATCCTGCTGGAACAGGCCGGATGTGATTGCACGAAGATCTTCGACAGCATTGGACACTCTTTGGATGCGCATCTTGTAGCAGAAAAATACGTCATCGGTGAGCTGCATCCCGTGAGTGATTTATTTATTTATTCTGACTGTAATATAAACTTCCTGCTCGTTACCTGCTTCGATCGTTAAAGCTTGCATTTTATTAATACTTCAAATGTTGTTCTTTCAGGATTGCAGGCCAAAGCCGCAAGAGGTAAATATTTCTTCGCCTCGTTTATTTATCCCTCCCTCGTCACCACACCTACACGATCCCCTC
This sequence comes from Eptatretus atami, assembly GCA_035128595.1. Classification (NCBI taxonomy): domain Eukaryota; kingdom Metazoa; phylum Chordata; class Myxini; order Myxiniformes; family Myxinidae; genus Eptatretus; species Eptatretus atami. The sequence goes on along the minus strand of CM068960.1, from coordinate 129,483,429 downwards.
ATTTACACCACAACATGTACGTTGCACATATATTTGTCTGCTACCACTTTTGCACCAGTCCGAGTTAATAGTCTGGATGGGAATGGAACTGAGACTGGAGTGCTCAAAGGTAAATGCTCCATTTTGTCAGGTGTGTGTGTGTGTGTGTGTGTGTGTGTGCTGTGAAGTAGCAAGTTAAGGAAGTGTGGAGTGCGTGAAATTACAGGCTGTGGTGATTAAATTAAATACCGATGATGACAAGACGGAAGGTACTGAGGATTTAAAGGGACAGCACATGAAACCTTCAAATGAACAACTTGGCTCGGATAGAAACTGGGCCAAATGGCATCTTGTGAACCGAACAGGTAGCTGCTTGTATTCCTGGTTACGCCGAATGTATGAAAAAGGTGCTCGGCGCATGAAACGCACACCTGTTTTTGCCTCGAGCGATTGTTTGACGATTCGTGTTTTTCAGAACTCGATCATCTCGGAATGGAAGTGTTTCAGGTATGTTCAAACCGGTGATACCATGTTGGTGTTATTGCGTGCGTTGGTACGGTTCGGCGAGGTTTGAGCCAATGTGAAGAATTAATTCCTTTGTTATTTAAGGATTCTCAAAATTGCATTTCATTATTTTGTTTTGACGAAAAGGGATTTGCATACATGAACACAAAGGGAGTTTGTTTGAGGGAGTGCGAGTGCCTTACTACTTTTGCCCTCCTATTTTCTCCATAATTACCTCTTCCTGGTTCTCCTTAAACGAGTACCGTGATCTGATTGTGAATCGATTTCCGATTCTGACACTGAAATACAAGGGCTGATCACTTTGATTATCCTGACACAAGATAAACCAAACCTTTCTTTTTATGTACACTAGGTGTGCCTACCTGTCGCTTCACTGGCGGATTTAATCAAAACACAGCAAGTTGTACTTAAAAAATTTTTTTTTTACATGTTCATCTGTGAATGTCGATGAGGATGTAAAATGAAGTGAAACACGCAGAAAGAGGATCTTTGATAACACCTTGTTGTCGGTGTCTGTGGTTGTCGTCATTCGTGCGTCCGTCCTGTGCACTATTATATATATTTTCCATTGCTTTTGAGTATTACGATATATAATTTTTTGTTCTTTTCAGGTCTTTCTGAAGGTTCCTGCTGTCGTCGAATAATAAATGTTACCGTTTAAAGTTTGAACTGCCACTTAAAGCTCCAATTCCCGCTTCTTCGTCTTCTTCCTCCACCCTGGAAACACAGGCTTTTGAAACGGGGCACCCTGCTGATTAAACGGACGCAAATTTTTGTTCCAAGTAACACACGGGACTTTTAAAAAACAGGAACCGCTACATTAAAGCTCGAGGTTCTGCTTCTTCTTCGTCCTCAGTCCTGGAAACACGGCTTTTCAAACTGGCATCTTTGTGATTAAATGGACACAAAATTTTGTTCCAAGTAAATCAAAACTTAGCTTTCCAACGGCACCATTTTTATGACTGTCCGACAGCGAGAACCCTTTAGAATGAAGCTTGACACACGGACGCTTCTCCTTTTAGTAATAGTTTGTCTCCTCCTTCCAAAAAGATCGCTTCAGCATCACCCACTCTCGTGTACAAGGTAATGGTGTGCCTCGTTAACGAACGGATAGGTTTACGTGTGCATTCTGTTCCGGCTTCGCCACGATCTCTCGATAAGCAGCGATATTCAACGTCTGTGCTTCATTTGCCCGCTACATAACTGCCTGGGTCTGTGTTGGCATCGAGTTGAAAGGAGAACACCAAGATGGACAGAAATGTCCAAACGAACGCACGAGAACACCGAGATGGACGGAAACATAAAGTCGAACATATGAGAAGATAGACGGACAGGAACACGCCATTAAAACAGGATGAAAAAAAAAATCACCCTCTTATCAATGAAACTTTTTTCAAGTTCAGCTTGGGCTGCAATTTCGTGCACATTTCCCCTCCTCCCTCCAACAAGTTTGTAATATTGTTAGGAAAAGGCTTTTTGCCATTCATATGCAAACACTAAAACCACTGATATTGGTATCAGGGGTAGAGGTCAAGGTGGGGGGGGGGATCCTTTTTATTGATTACAAGTATCAACCAGATTGGTGGCACAAAAGCAGAAAACCACCCATTGATGAAAGTAACACATGTGGTTGACCATCTGAACTCTGAAGGTCCATGGATGCATTGGTATTAGTAGTCATTTCCAAAACTATGTGGAAATTGAAAGATGAAGACTCCAACAATGATCGATAAAATGACAGGCAATATTATGATGAGGAAGAGATAATATTGGAGGTAATGGAGAACAATATGGAAATTGAGTGCAAATCCGGTTTTCTCTAGTTTCAGTTTTCTCAAAACAAATTCCGGTTTGGTTTGTTTCGGATGTTCTTTAAGCATGCACTTAAAGAATCCAAAAGTGAAATTTGTCCAGGTACCTTTCCACCACATTACCAGCGTATGAAATGTGACAACGATGCGACCAATTTCCCATTATGCACAGCAAGGCTCGGGATCCTTGTGATGTGGAGAGGGTGAATTGGGGTAGAAAGTATTGTAGGTAGGGAAGGCAGTGCACCGCTTCCTTGAAATCCTGGAGGGAAGGGTTGGATCGAACAGCCTACGGAAAGCAGTACCACAAAAAAAAAAAGAGTAACACACGAGCTGCGTTCAGTAAGCCTGGATTTTAAGGAGTTTAACGAGGAGGGGTTACGAGAAGAACGCGCACATTCTGGAGGAGGATGGGAGGGTCGGAGAATGGATAGATCAGAGGCAGCTATCTGAGAGGAGAGGCGGTAAAGATGACCGACCCGTCTCTGTGAGAGCAATGGGCCTTGTGCTTCAACCTCATCATGGGAGGTTCCAATAAAGCAGAGAGCTTTAGCTTGCACAGAATCCAGGAGAGACAGGTGTGATGCTGGGACACTAAGTTACGACAAAGGCCTTTTGTGGACTCGAGTTGTGATTTTACAAGGAATTGTTCAGAACAAGAGGATGCCTACCTAGTCTGTGGTTGGCTACGTGGTTGACCCAAGAAAGGTCGTGGTTGATGGTGAAGCAGAGACATTCAAGAGACTGCACCTCTTCCAGTGGGCGATGACAAATAAACAGGTGGGTTCATTTGACGAATCATCTGGAGCGAGAGGCCGAGTGAAAGATTGTCCATGATGGAAAGACATGTTCCATTTCCCAGATCAGCATCTAATCCATTCCAAATCAGCAGAGTGCCGCAGCTGCTTTCGGCTTCCAATGGGATGAGGGTACTGTACAAGATGACATCGAGTCACCTACAAAAAGTAAGGGTTTCACAGAGCATCAGAGAGGTTGTTTATGTAGATGAGGAAGAAGACTGGGCTTGCAGTATTCCAGCCTCCTTTGGGAGAGAACAGGAGAGGAGACGGTTCCATTGATAGCAACGTGCTGACTGCGCGAGTGGAGGGAATAAGAAAGCCCAGTGTGAAGTTAATTATTTTCTGAGTATACAAACCGTCTGAAGCTGATGGAGGAGTTCATTCGCACACGGAATTACAAACACAGTCGACAGCTGACGGGCCGTATTTTGTATGGAGGGCAAGAGCATAATTGAACAATATGAAGGAATTGCAAGGAAATTATAGACAAATCCTATTAAGGGGTTTTAACTTAAGGTAAGCAACCAAAACATTTAGGTTAGTAACCAAAGGGTTGCTTCACCACAGTTGCCCTCACACCACAATCGGTAGGTTATGAACAAGCGAGTCTTCACGCGATCTGCTTTAACCGCGTCACTGCTGACATGTGTATCAGACAATTCCCATTATTATTAATATTATTATTTATTGTGGGTTTATTGACTAAAATGGAAAGTTGTGTTCGATTGACAGACGTTATTTATTGGTGTACAACGTGGTATTTGCTGTAACTTTCAATGATGTCCCCTTCATCCGTCTGACCTGGCAGTTGGTGGGGAGCCTGGCTCATTCTGCTGCTCTCAGTGGTAATTGCAGTCATCATGTACTGCAAGTGTAACAGAATGGAGCAACAGTGAGGCCTCGCTTGGTGAGCAAGGCGGTGGGACCAGAGGAGCGTACAAGATGCCGACCATATGAATGGGAATGTGGACGATGTTTCGGGAGGCTTAGAAACTAAACACCAGTTGGTGCTCCGCACTCAGTCCGACCGGGAATTCCCGAATTCCGATCCCGCGGTCCCCAGCACGGCCTTGGTGGTTTCTTGTAAACTAATGGAATTATTCCATTGCCTTGACATGCTGGTTCACACGACGGTTTCTACACTTCCAAACAAGGTTTCACCGATTTCAGGAAAACACTTTTTCCATGTACGTCTTTGAAGTTTGTGCACAGCAGCACACGCAGCCTGACCAGGATTTTTTTTTACCAGGTTCGGATCCTCAGCTCCCGATCATGGCCTTGGTGGTTTCATGAACACCAATGGAATTGTTCTGTTGCCATGACGTGCTGGTTCACATGAGGGTTTCTACACTTCCAAAAAAGGTTGCACTGCCTTCAGGAAAACACTTTTTCCATCCACGTACGTCTTCAAAGTTTTTGTCCAGCAGTGCACCGAGTGAATCTGGCTTTTAAATCATCCCGAAATTGAACACGTGACAAATTCCTCACCGTGGACGTGACCGTCGGGCCACCGTTCCATCCCACCAATGGCCGTGTTCAAGTTCATTCCTTTTAATATGAAGTGTGCATGGTTTGTTCAACCCAATGTAATGCCGTGTTTTCGGGAATGTTTCTCTCAATACCGGATGTTGCACGCCGGGTACTCCAGTCATCTTAAACACCTCGATGTACCACACTGACACTTGAACCTCTCACTGTGCCCTTTTTCGTGATGGTTTAGAAAATCAAGGTCACGTTTAAATTTGAACTCTTGAATCTTGTTTAGGAATGGACTGTCTGTTACAACCTTTACCTTTTTCACCACTCCATATTACCAAACACTTTTGAGCCTCCATTCACTTAACTATACTTGACTATAGTTTACACATGCTACGTGCACAAAGTTAGCCCAGCACGATTGAAGTGATAATTTCCGAACGCGGTTAGCACGGTGGTTTCATTCACCCAAACATTTAATCGAGAGGTCAAGCTGGGTTTTCCTGTAATAAACGGTTTATCCAGGGATTCACTTTGTCCATGATTTCATAAAGATGTCCCGGAGATCGTGTTTAATAACACAAACACTGTTGCTTTTTGAAGGCACGTCCAGGCAGATTGATCCTAGTAATGAGAAGCAGGTCGAAGGTCTCGTGGGGAGGTTGATTGTGGAAGAGTGCGTTGATGTGACGGCATTTTAACATTCTCTCTAGACATTAAACCTCTGAACCAACTTTTTATATGATAGTGTAGAAAACAAATTTATTAGCATGAGGAAGTTCTGCCAAATACCCAGACTGTCCCACTTCCTCAAAGCCAATCCGCCAATTCAACTTGACCGATTTGACCCCCTGCGTACCCCGTGGAACGCAAAAGCATTCCAATAACTTATTACACGTATAATAATCATGATAATAATAATAAATGCTAACACACTGAGCATGTGTGTGACGTGACCAAAGCAAATGGATTGGAGATTAGGGGGAGCATGACGTGTGTGGCGTGTCAGCCAGCAGGGGGCAATCGCAGCCTAGACTTTGCTATGTGATCAGGAACAGGGAGGGATTGGGGGGGGGAGGAGGTGTGCTTTCTGAAGGACAGGGATTGCGTCGATCTCACTCCGTGGCTCCCTCATGCACACACAACTAAAGGTGAGTGCGTCTGCATGCCTGTGTCCTTGAGGATAACCTCTTCACCCCCGACCTCCTCGAATTGCGCAGTTTGTTCGTCCGAGCACATCAGGAGACATAATTTGAAGGGCACACATTGGGATTCTAATATATAGGGGGAACGTTGATAAGGAAATCACGAGGTTGGTTCTAGTGAGATGGGGGAGATGCACACAGGGAGGGGTAATCTGAGCATGCCGTGCGCTCACTTTGTTATGCTGTCCACGTTCTGTGCGCCTCGCACTGGCACGCAGAGAGAGGGAGAGTCTTTAACCCACCAGGGTCTCTGAAAAACGCCTGTCTTGGTCGGGTGGAGAGGCGCTTTGGGTCCATGGCGGCGAGTCCTGAGAGGTCACAGAGCTGCGGTCTCCCTCGCAACCTGAGCTGCGTGGCGACATTACTGGAGAGATGGCACCTACAGGAAGCGTCTGGAGATGCCGAGCTCATTCGAGCCGCCGAAGGCAGTCCGTACATGCTCAACGGCTGTGCCAGCCCGCCGACCCTGGGTAACCAAGCTGCTCCACTCGGGAGACCGCCGGAGTTCCTACTAGAAAGTCCACCGAGTGAGGGTGGAAGACCCCCACGCCGTGCCAAGTCTCTCCCACCCCCTTCACTGCGCGCCGCCGTTGGTGGCTGGACCACTCCAAACAGTCGCAAGCGCGTCCGCTTTGCCGACTCCCTCGGTCTTGACCTGGCTGTGGTTCGGCACTACCGTCATCAGGATGAACCCGCTGTGCCGCGGAGAGTCCTGGCAGCTCTGAGGACACCGGGCGCAGACCCTTGGCGTGGAGTGAAACCAGGGGGTAAACCTTCAGCGCCTGAAGCGCGACTACTGCAGCCAGAGTTTGAGGCACAAGGTCGTTCTGCGGATTTTCTCCACAAGGTGTCAGCTCAGAAGGTAAATGGTAGAACTATCTGAAGTCCCTGATGCATCTCCTCACCATTTATACCTGTATTGGTCTGGTGTTTAGTTGTAATAACCTTTTGATGAGACATTTCTTTCATCTCAAACAATTTTATTGGTCTCCTTGGAGATGTTATTTGGAGCATGAGCAATTTTTCCTCGCACAAAGAAAGCCTTTACCAGTTGGTTTTGCATGATGTCCCCTTTATAAGCAATTAACAATTAAAGTGGTTTCTCGAGACGGGTGTATGATGAGGTTTGTGGAAATCCCTTCCAGGAGTTCTGACTTCCTGTGGCCAAAACTACCCACCTGGGTCAGCATGGATTCTGTTATTCCAATTCCCTTTAATGGGATGATGGTCAAACATGCAAGTCATGCGTTATGCGTTCCTACACCCTCCGCCTTTCCCTCCCCCTCCCCCCCTCCCCCTCCCCCCCCCCTCCCCCCTCCCCCCTCCCACCCAAACTTCTTTAAACAGGTGTGCTTGGAGAGCATCGGGCAGAGTGCAATGGGCCTGCGAGGAGTTGTGAGGGTGCTCAATTTGGCCTTCGAGAAGGCCGTGTGGGTACGCCACTCGGCAGATGGCTGGTGTTCACATTCGGACATTCCCGCACGCTACCTTCCCGGCTCCAGCGATGGCAAAACTGACCAGTTTTCCTTTGAGCTCACCTGCCCAGCCAACATTCAACCCGGTGAGATGTTGCAGTTTGCCCTACGTTATTACGTGGGTGGCTTAGACTTTTGGGACAACAACAGTGGTCGCAACTACATTGTCCGCTGCCATCGTTTACGTCTCTCACCTCCTTCAGAAATTGATGATGCCTGGATCCATTTCATTTAGCAATGGAGAACGTTCTGCCAGCTGATTTGCAATCGGTACCTCCGTGGTTCTGCTGAATGCCATATAGCGGGTATATTGTTGCCGGAAATAAAATTGTCGAGAGAATGAATGACAGGATACAATCAAGGTGTTCCAAAAAGGATACGAGTTGGTGGGATACATTGTGTTAGCTCGGCCGATGTGTGGACTGTTTCTAGAGGAAGCAAACACAGCAGAGAAGGAACGAGCTGAACTCGAATGGGTCTTTTGAATTTCCAAACTGCTATGACAAGCGCAATACCTCATACATTGATGAGGCAGAACATGATCGCGCTGCCAGTTGGACCGTGAAGGCACCTGCACTCGTACACAGTCTGTCTTGGTCCGGAAGTGCCGGTTGAAATACGAGGTGAGCTGCAAGGTATGAATGTGATGTCCTCTAGAGGTTTTTGTGAGGGTAAAGGAGAAAAGGTCAGTGGTATGGTAACTGCCTCTATCCTATTCACTTTCTTTAAAAAAAGAAAAAAAAAGAATAATCTTTAATCTGCGTGGGGTTATTGCATAAAATATTATTAATATAA
>CM068960.1:129464163-129475353 GCA_035128595.1 Eptatretus atami | reverse complement strand
TGTGATGTAGTAACAGAGTAATCGATTAATTTAACTGATCTTATACCCAACCCGGGATGAAACTTACTCTAGGCCGTACGCCTTTACCAGCAGAGAGACCGGTTGCCTTGGAAACGTCCACCGGATGGTAATCCGAAGCGGAAAACGAAAACTCATGTTGATTGAATCACGCGTACGTTGGTCGAGGCCAGTGTTTGAGCGACTACACCTTGTGCAAGCATCATTGTTCAATCTTGTGAGCACATTTGGCCTAACCATGCATACCCAACCTAGATTGGCATCAGCCATGATAATTCAGAGGCAAACAACTAGAAGGCCTTCCATTCTGAATAAATTATTTAAAAACAAGTTTATTAGTTTTCCAAGTGGAAGAAAATCGAGTAAAACGTTTCTGAAGTTTCTGTATGGAGACTCCAGATGGGAATGGAGTTTCAGAATGATGCACTTGTATGCAATCTCCCATACCCCCACGAAGAGTTAATTTTACCCCACTAAGGGTTTATCTTTATCGAGATTATCTTGCATATCATTCTGCACTTTGTACAAAGTCGACAAACTTTTTATTTTATTATTATAAATGCGCATATTACCGATGCACTTTACGATGGAAAATTCTTCCTGTAGAGCGAAACGATTGCCAGTCGTTCCCTTTCAGGTCAGGGTTGGCCTTTTCTCTAAAATGCTCCGAGGTATCAAAACAGAGTACTTTCAGTAAAGTTTTGACTCGAACCCCAACAAGACTCAAAGGTAAACTTTTCGCCCAAACGGTTGTCAGCGCCATGGCCACACTTGAGCGGCACCGTTACCCGTGGCGATACGAGGGTCCCCTCCAAGCTGCTGGGAGAAGGATTGTGGACATGTGAACCCATATTCCCTCCCCTATAATCTGTCGTACATTGCTCTGCCGTCTGGGAATAACCATGGCATCTTTGATTTTAAAAAAATCTATAATTGTGACCATCGTTCGCTGCTCAAACGTGCACTAAATTATCAGCACCCCTGTGTCCCACAATAAAAAAAAATTACAACTGAGATATAATCACAAGCCATGATCAATCCTCGTGTTAAGCACATCGCCATCGAAATTCCGAGTGAATGTTTTGGACTCCGTTGGACTTGCTAATGAGTAAAGAGGTAGTAAATACATTAATCCTTAATGTACTTTTATCCACGTGTAACTGATGCTCTCGTTTACTTTCAATCCAATTGGGCCCATTTTAATCAGCCCACGTGGTATTCCATTATATCATCACACGGGTGACGTGACTGGTTGGTGAGTGTGGGATCACTCGATTGTTTTGCGAAGAATCTTTTTAACCGGCGTTTAGCGACTGTAAACACCGAAGCGAGGGCGAGCTTAGCACTAACATGTTACATGACCACAAAACGACCACCACTCGCTTGTACGTTGCTGGGTAAGACGGCATTCCACAAACGCCATCGAGGCACCCGCTTAGCACGGCTTGTTGCGAACAGTGATCGGTTGTAGTCCATTTGTGATGTTGCCGTAAATCTAGAAAAGCTTTTTGCATTGTATCTCTGTGCCACACCTCCATCTTCACAAAAATGTGCTTCAGAGCTCGGCTTAATGGGCGCAAGTTACGAGACAGTTTTAAAGCCCGTCCCAGCCATCGAGTGCTCGGTTGAGGATTCCACAAGTATCTGACTGGAAGCAGATACGTACGAGGTGGCAAGGATTCCAAAATGTACACAACGTGTATGTGAAGCAAATACAGCATAGAACCTGAGTATCAGTGGGTGTAAATCAACTAGATAACCTGCTTGAAAGGCTTTTCTCAAAAGGAAATGCAGATCGATTTTTAGGGATGAGGTTGTGGAAGCTTTACATCAAAGTTAGGTGAACCATCAATCACCACAACTGCAACGGTGTATTATGAACGAGCAGCTGGTTAACCTAAAGGTGCCTTTCGTCACAGCTCGTACATCGGTGATGTCCATCGATAACCTTCAACCCCGAGGTCATGGCACATGGCCTAAAACGACGAAAGATCTGGGGTGGCAAAAGAAAGGGGTCCTTGGGAGGTTGATGTGGTGGTTTGTAGAATTAGCATGTGTTCACTACTCGTTCGCTCGTGGCAAAACGAGTGTTTCTCAGAAGACGTGGTTAAAATGGTCTCCCATCTACCCCCATATTGGTTTAACCTCTTGCGTTTTGTGAATTCGCTCTTTCTTCCTGTGCCTTTATCACCGTTTAACCATGCACCTCAGCACCATCACTGCAAAATGCAAAGCGCACTTGGCTGTGTCTGTAACTGCTGTGTACATGGTGATGTCTTGTTTAATAAAAAGATCCTTTAGCCTCTTCTTGGTCTTCTTGCACATGGCTCGACGAAGAGCGACTTAAATCGAAGACCAGGTCTCGGTCAAATAACCGCACCGGTAGTGGATGTTTGGATCGCTTCAGTGCCCCCCTCTGGATTTCCACACCTTGCCGTGGTTAAGTACACGGTTCCAGTCAGAGTTGCCGCAGTCTCGCACGACGGAGCTTTCCACGATTTTTCCCGTTTGTACAGGTGGCGAGCATTCTGAGCATGGGATGTGTGAATCCGATTTAACGTAGGTCATCGTTTAAACAATCCGGCAACTTTAACACAAAGTTTAAAACAATCTGTTGGAAAATGTGAGTTAATGGCCACTCTCGACGGCATCTTGGAAAGATCAACAATTTGAACAATAAACCAAGACAACCCCACCCCCCCCCCCCCCCCCCACAGCTCGAAGGCTCAAACAGAGAATCTGTTCACAAGGTCAAGACCAATAATGCAATGTAAACGACTTAAAGACATGGTCATTAAAATGATCCTTCTTTGACACCATTCAGTGGCAGCTCATTGACTTGGGAAGAATGCAAATTCTTCGCAAGTTTTGCATTCTTCCAAGTTCCTCGAGAGTTTGTAATTGGGCAGACACGCACACACCCAACACGTAATGACATCCACTTATCGATTCCTCCCCTTTGCCTCAAGAGAAAAAATATCTTCACCTCTGACTCCAAACCCAACAATGATTTAGTAATGAAGTACATTCGACCCAGACAATGGTTGTATTTGATGCATTTTTGAGTGTTTCACATTGGAGTAAACATAGTACTGTGCATCAAAAAGGCCAATTGAAGCACACGAGACCCCCAAAGTTGCTTTGAGTTATGGAACCCACAGGAAGAGTCGTTTCTGTAGAAGATAAGGCCAAGCTTCCTGCCAAGCTCCAGGTAAGATCAACAGAATAAATGGACAGGCCCAGAACAGATTCTCACCAAACAGCTCAATGTATGCAGTGTGGAAGGGGTCTGTGGGGGTGCGGTGACGGTTGGAACTCAGGAAAGGTGTGTCGCATCATTTTAATAATTATCGTGCGAGTGGCCTCAAGGAGGTGAAACAAATGAGGGTCCACAAGTATATCAGAAATGTAACAAGATCATCAAGTATAATATGGTTACATGAGGCTGGTTGTCCCAGGCTACAAATTAGGCGTGTGCCCCCCCTCCCTCCCTCCCTTTGGAAAATGGGGAAGAGGAGACTGCCTCAAACCCCCACAAGTCAATGAGCTTTGATTTGCATTCTTCCCTTACACTAACATAGTCTACTGCCTAGTTGGCCGAGTGCCACCAGTTTCACACAAACCCCATCACTCACCGCTCCCAAATAACATGCAAATACAAAAACCCTCAAGGCTTCCCTGGTCCACGCTTCTGCCATCATAACTCTCCTTCGATTACAAGCTTCTTGGACGAGTACAAATGACCGATGACGACCTGAAAACACAAAACGAGGTGTGCGGGAAGAGAGAAGGTCATTTTCAGGTCACATGGCCGAGTAAGTAAGTCAGTGATGTCGAGATGGGTGGATTGTCAAACACTTCTTGCCTACTGGACGACTCACTGGGAATGGGTGAGACATTGACACAAACAACTTACGTCACCTGAGAGTGCATAATCCATGGAAGAAGTGTTCGTTATTAAAATTCCCTTTTAGTGTCTACCACACATGGGGGAGCTTGAAAAACTACAAGGACAGGCCTAGGTTTTGGACAAATCAGCACGAGCAGAGAGGAAGTCACAGAATAACGAGACAAGTGCTCAGACAGGAACAGACCGGGAATGACCACGTTAGATGTTCATGTGGAACAACTCTGCCATCAATCCTTAAATACATTCAGACTCTGTTCAGATGTATTCTTTCAAGATTGTGGGGCAGCTCCTCAATCAAAGTTCATATGAAAGGCCAATTCATCATTTAAAAAAAATGTATATCACCATCTTTTTCATCATCTGTCAGGAACAGAGTCTATTATTTATTCAAAATAAGCAAGAAATGGCAAGAGAGAGGTCCTTAGCCACCCACCCCCCATAACCCCTTTTCCTCCCTCCATCCCCTTTATCTTTGTACATCCATTGACAGCCGGGAATGGCCCAGTCCCGTGCTACATTACTGGCTTGTCCTGCATGTACGGAGCCTCATGAAAGGAGGTATTGACGGACCAGAGAACACTGGACAAGTAGCGGAGGTAGAGTGGACAACATGACAGCAATTACGGTAAAAAGGCTGCCATGTGACAAAATGGAAAAGCTCAACTTGGATCTGTCACAGCTCCCTGGTGCACTTTACTTGAGCTAGTAGCAACGTCGGCCTTGCGATGCTAAAGTTTGGGGGAAGGGAGGTGGGGAGTTTGATGGTTTGTGCATTCACACATTGTTACTCTCTGTACAAACCTTAAACTTGGAGTACAGTACCAGTCCCCATGTACAATTCACCATATTGAAAATGACCTATTTAGCTGTGTTCCAGCACCTTGCTGCACCAATGTGGTACCTACAAAAATGTAATCGGTAACAACATTTCCAGATTCCCCTCTCAGTTATTTACAAGGAACTTTGACGCAGGAGCCCATTAGGCCCACCAAAGCCTACACTAGCATTGCCAACCGATGGTTGTTTGTCTGTGCCCTTATCCTTTATAAATGATGAGCGTTAAGCAAGAAAGCAACATGTCCAATTTTAAACTCTGGTAGAACGACTCATGCAGGGTTTGGAACCACCAACCTTGCAGACTCAGAGTGGACGCTCTAACCATTACACCACCGAGTCTGGTACGGAGAGCAACACGAAATAGCTCACACAATCAGAAAATTATTAATGGCTCTCATAATGCACATATAAATCGACCTGGAAAGTCCATGTGACGTGAGCTTGGAGAAACTTTGCACTCTCAGCGAGACCGTGCAGATGGCAACACCCTCACGTGGGTGGTGTTCAGTTTGTGTGTTACATTAAAGCTACGAGGAACATCAATTATTCAAAGCATCCCCATCAATGAAAGGCTGCGACCAATTTGGATTCATCTTGAGAGAGCAGTTGGCATGGCTCGAGTTTTAGGGATGGAAATTGGGTTAACGGCACCGTGTGAAGCCAAGAAACCAATGTCTGCCATTCATAAACTCCGCACCGGTGAAGCCATTCGCAGTTTCCGTCTCAAATTGTTCTTTTGCCTGGACAGCAACAAGAGAATTCAATGAATAGATAAAGCATTTGAACAATAACACTAAGGCCTGGGCATTTGTTTGCACAAAGATCAATTTGTACTTTTATTGATGGTAATGAATACCTTTAACCACCCGTTTCCCCCATTAATGTTCGCGCTGTAAATGAAAATGGCGGCGAGCGAGTTTGAGATCACGAAGAGGGTGGAACGAGAATAATTAGGAAATTTCACGAGATCATCCATCCTGTTTACATTTACAGGTGATTGACTGTTGCACAATGTGGTGATCAATGTCTCTCACCTTTTTCTGACCAATTAATGAGCCTATTAAGGCATTGACCTGCACTGGCTATGTGCACGTCCTCAAGAATTTACACAGAAGGCTTCAGTTCCAATGATGTGAGCATGCCCAAAGTTACAGAACACCTTGAAAAGGTAAAGTAAACATCACGTTTGTGACATACTTGATGTAACCTTGGTTACGAGAATAAAATGAAATCAAGGTTTGGGTGGCATTTGAAGAAACTTTAACGTTTTCTGGATTCTAACCAAGACAACCCCGCATGCGACGTTTCTCTCCGTTCCGAGGGAATGTACAATCTCTTCGTTTTCCTATTCATCCGATGTTCCAAATATGAAATAAATCGTGTGTCCATACAAACCAAACCATGCACGTCACATGGCCAGTCACATCAGCAACTGGAAGGGCACTCAGAAGATCGCATACCTTCGCCATGCAATGCCTGATCCGTGAGAACATATCCGGCCTCATACGTTTTTGAAATATCATGCTATATATCGTTTTTTAGCCCAATCTCTCAATGATGAAGAATCACTTTTAAAATTCTCGTAGTCGGATCCAGATCTTCACCAAAATCTAATCAGTTCGTCCTTGTCACACACCCAACCGCTCCACCAAATTTGATCCGAATCCGTCCACAACTTTTTGAGATATCCTGCACACAAACAAACAAACAAACAAGAAAAAGACGGCGTGCAGAGCACGATACTTGCAAAATCCACCCCCCTCGGCAAAGGTTGCCATGGATACATCAAATTGTCCATTTCATGAAGATTAAAATTCACAATCTTAATCAAAGTTCAGGTCAATCATGTGAAAATTGATTATTTTTCAGATTGAAATTGACAATCTCGAAGAAAGCTCAGGTCAATAGGATGAAAACGGAATATTTTTCAGATTGAAATCGATGATTTTATAAGTTTGACCTTTGACCTCAAAAATAGTTGTTTCTTTAAAACAGGGGCTGTTTTATTTTTGCTGTTTGCAGGGGCAAAACAAAAAAAATTCAGGGGCTGGACTATGCAATTTCCATCTAACTTTCAAGTAAATAGGATGTAAATTGACGATTTTTCAGTTGAAAATGGATTTTCGACATTTGTCCTTGAGTTGACCTTTGACCTATTGATCTCAAATAGTTGGTTTCCCAATTCAGTGAGGCAATATGCAAATCCTGTTCAACTCTAAAGTTGAAATTTAGAAATTTGACCTCAAAATCAAGAGGCTTCTCAGTTGAGACTACCTCTAGAGCTTGGTAAAGTTTCATGACGATCGGCAGACAAACAGACAAACTAACAAAATTGATTGACCAACATACTTGAAAAAATCTTTGATTGTGCAAGTAAACAAACAGACGGACAGGGGTAAAAACATCACCTCCGCCACCGAAGGTGGAAGGAGGTTATGAGATTTTTTACCCCGTGCACGTGAAGCGAAAAAAGCGGGGTAAAGCAATTGGTTCATGTCTGCCCGTCTGTCTGTCTTCTCAGTTTATGATCGAGGAACAGCTTATTTAAATTGAATGTTATATTTTGAACACAAATTGAAACATTAATAGAAAGACGAGTCTTCCGTTTTACCATACTTTGGTTCTGAATTCGTCCAGATCGCACGCCACGCAAAGAGGAGTGAGATAATATTTTTTTACTCTGTCTACCTGGTCGTCAAATGAAATTGAAAATCATTCCAAACAGGAAACTTGCTGTTTTTAAGGATGTCATAAAGGACACAAACAACAGGCACGAATAACTCATGTGACTTGTTAAATAAGGTGGCGTAATAGACACTGGGTAAAACGGTGGGGAAACCCGGAATTTATTTATGTATATGCCTTTAAACCTCTTTAAACCTTTATTTAAATTGAATTACATACTTGAGGACTGCGTAACACAAATAGCCTTAATCATACTTCCAAAAAAAACATGCAATGTATCGATATATAGCATGAGAGGGCGTGGCATGTGGGAGTGTACATAATCGAGTGAAGAAGAGCCCGCATAATTGGCTATGTACCATGCCGATGCAATGTTAATGGGGATTTATTCACCTAATTAAGTAACAATCAACCATTAACACAATAACCCCATCAAACAATCCAACTTCATGATCACTATAAACTCGTCTTTATCGTCGCCATCGCATAATTGAATCAATTTTATCATCATTTTTATTAAAGGTAAGTTTCATGATCTTAATAACTCAACAAAACGAGTAATAACAATAGGACCACTGGACGTGTCGCTTATCTGGGTCCTGGCCTAATGTGTTGTAACCCAAATTTGGAAGCATTCTGACTGGTGCGTCTGGAGAAGAAGATTTTTGAAGGGATTTACCAAGTCCGCCATTTTGACCGACCTAAAAGTCACGTGATGGGAACGAGCTTTGCGATCCCTGTTACCAGTCATGAACGGAATGTTCCTGCCAAATTTCATCCGGATAAGTCGAAATAGGAGATGGAAGGACGATGACAATACCTCATCTGAAATTCCAATTCCAGATAAGCTAATAATACTTTATTGTATGTTCTTAATAACCCTTTTATTCATGAAAATACGCCCCCCCCCCCACAAGTTTGCAGATTTGCGGTTCATGGGGATTTTCAAGAACGTAACCCTCGCGAACGGCAAAGCCCTCCTGTATACACCTGAACACTGCTCAGGGTATCATATTCTATGAACACTAGTTATTTATATCGAGAGACGAGGTGTATGATGCAAAATAATACATGATCGAGTGCTTAAGTCACATGATCTTAAGTCACATAATATTATGATCCTAAGTCACATTTGGCACATATCATGTATTATGTGCTTGTCACATAATACATGATCCTAAGTCACATTTGGCACGGCGGCCGTAGGGTCTACAAAATCTACGGCCACTAGCAATTATTAGGCGGCCGCAGTATTTCCACGGTCACACAATGTAGCAGTCACATATTTTTTATTTTTCGGGTCGCCGCACGGGGTTTAGAAATTGTGGAGACCGAAAACGTGGGGGTGCCGTACGGTCTTTGATTTGATGTCGCACGGTGACCTCAGGGCGTCCCTGCGGCAGCCATAGAATTTTCAAGGCAGACGCAAGTAGCCTCAAGATGCCCACAAGGCACCGCAGGGGGGCCTAAGGCGAACGTGCGGCCAGACAGACGGTAACGAGTGGGTATATATACCAGTCTTTTTTTACTGAAATAAAAATATAACAGTTCGGAATATACCAGTATATATATAACTGAATATACTATAACTATAATATATATAACGAATATACCAGTTCTGAGTATAGGCAAACACCTATACTCCGATCTCCAGCAGTAGCGCAAGGTGGATGCACGGTCGACGCAGACTGCCACGGAGGCCGTACGTAGGACGCACGGCGGGCGTAGGGGAACCGTGCATCGACCCTGCGTTGCCCGCAGGTAGTCACACAGACCGCAAGGCCACCGTACGTTGAACACAGGGACGCCAGGACTACCCTATGGCGACCGTGAATAGTGCGGCCGCCGTAATTTTTTGGGGGTTGGCAAAATTCATTTTTCATTGATAAGAGCCTAGTAGCCGCACGAATAACGCAAGCCCACCGTACGCCCTACGTACGGTCGACGTGGAACACATCTACATCACAGCTTGGCTTGTTGAATTGCTACGGCCAACGTAGAAATGAAAAAAGTTATAACTCCGCGCTATAATTCCACGGCGACCCCTACGGCCTGTAAAAGATAGCCATACGGCGTAGGGCCACCCTGAGGCCACCTCAGAAACTCTGCGGCCACCGCACTTTCTGTCAATCAGGGGGGGTACAGCCGCTGAGACTAATCAGCGGGGTACAGCCGCCCACACTAGCCGTAGAGCAAATGTGACTTAGGCCTAAACAACCAACAGGAGGCTTGGACAGCAAGTAGAAGTGGAAACAAGGATGCAGAGTACAAACGTCACGAGATGACCGACCACCGGAAGAGTACGTTTACCGACGAAGGCAGAGTTCCACAAATGGGAGAAAAACGATTAAATCTTGTGCATGGCGGCCTGTTACCTCATCAACAGTATGATAGACAAGGAGTGTCGGTGAAAGAGTGCTGGAGATCCAGTGGGGCTAGAGAGGGTTACAGTGCGAGACTAGATGACAGAAGGTAAACTGCAAGAGAAGCCACCCACCTGTCCACATCGATAATGGACACGTGTGCCTCGGTGTCAGGCGCACTGAGGGTAAATAGTCAGCAAAGTGTTTGTGTCAAATATTGAAGAGCATCAGTTTTCAGAGTAGTCGGATAGAAGAGGGTGAGGATTGTGTCTCTCCCAGAGGAAGAAGTTAATGGGGTTCCAAAGAGGAAAAGATAATCCAGCTGGCCAGAGAGTGGAACCCTCCAGAGACAATTTCAAGCATCCTCGCCACCCCAAAGTCAATTGTGAGGAGTGCCATCATGAAGTGCAAGACACAAGGAACACAAGGAAATTAGACACAGGTGGAGGCCATTCAGCCCATCATTCCTGCACCACTTCAACACCACACTCATTTATCAACACAAGATCAAAATAAGAAAATTCAAAATTTTTTTTTTTACGAGTGTTTTTTGTGGGTTTTTTTTGTAGTCTTTGTATTTTTCCCCAGGGGAGAAGACATGGGCTTGGGTAAAAAAACACACATCAACCACACAACACCCCTTGACGAGGCCCCCACTAACAACACTCCGTACACATGCACACAGTCACCCATCAATGCTCAAGCGTTCCTTATGTCACTACTCAACCACCCTGGTCTCCTTCTGCCTCTAGTTTTACACTTCATTGAAATGTACTTACTCTGCACTCTACACATTTGGTCCTTGAAGGTTTCCCATTTCTCTGATGCTGATTGTCCTGTTGTTAGAGTCTCGCAATCTATGTCACCAATCTCTCCTCATACGTCAAGGTTTGCCTTCCTGAAATCTAATAGCCTTACCCTACTATCCTGAACTCTAACCCTAAATATAATCTTTGCACACACAATGTTATAGTCACTTGCTCCTAAATGCTCCCCGACCACCTACTCCACCATATTGGGATCGTTACTTAAAAGGAGGTCTAACACTGCACTCCCCCCCCCCCCGTGGGCTTATCTACAAACTGGGTTAAATATCAATCCTGGACTAAAACTAGGAAATCCTCATCCGCTCTGCCCTTTCCTGTTCCTGGACCCAATCTATCCCTGCCAAGTTAAAATCCCCCATAATCAATACTCTTCCCTTAACATATGCCCTTTTGAATTCTTCATGTACTCCTCCTTCCTCCTCTTCTTTCACACCAGGAGCTTTATAAAAGCATCCTACCAGTATCTTACTGTTTTTACAATCTCTAATCTCTACCCGTACAGAATCCTCTACATTAACATCACCCCTTTCTCTTGATACAATTCTGTCCT
>CM068960.1:129389736-129452542 GCA_035128595.1 Eptatretus atami | reverse complement strand
TCAATGTGGAAAAAAAAAGAAAGAAAACGAGAGAAAGAAGTCGAAGAAAATTATTGGCGTAACGTCTAAACACAATTTGTAATTATTAACGAGTAGTTGAAAAAAAAATAATAATATAATAAAAACACTTTAAACCGTCTGCTATGAAACAACCCACAGGCGAGTTCCTTCGTCTCTCACGTGCCCGTACGCTGCATGCCCGTTACATGCGTGAGCCATAGGTGTGCAAACCAAAAATAAAGAAAAACAAAAATCTTCAACAAACCACACAGGCCGTTATCCTTCGCTCTCTACGGTTGCCCGTACTGTGCGTGACCATATCGAGGGTTGAGAGACTAATGTTTGTAGACGAAATTGTTCCGAAAATTTCCCATTCCCTGCAAAATTCGCTAAATAATGGCTGTTGAAGACATGGAGGCCATTAGTCAATTTTGTCGCAAAATTAGCAGTTACAACATTATGGTCTCTCGGTACCCTCGATATGTGCACAAAAATAAATAAAAAAAACTTTCAAACAACCACACAGGCCGTTTCCTTCGCTGTCGTAAACGACGACTGGATTGGGCATTGTGTTGTAGAAACATCGAGAAAAAAGAAGTTACAGTAGTCGATAAAATCGAGAAAAATCGGAAACAAGTACAATAAGTCGTCACATCGCGAAGTCCGGAAGTTAAGTCTCACTGTCCGGAAAGTTCGCATATCGCAGTGTGACGATTATTCGCTAATTTAGTTGTAATGGCCAAAATTCAAACTTAGCGCCAACGTTTTTGCCTTTTCGCAATGTCGGGTCGTGCAAGAAAAAACACAAAGAAGAAGAGAAGCAGAAGAAAAAAAAACCGTACATGCAAAAACTTTCAAACAACCACCAGGCTGTTCCTTGCTTTCGGTAACGCCGATGGATTGGGCGCATTGGTTTTATCTATAAATGCACTAAATCTAGAAATTATTAGAATACGATTGTATCACTATCCAGAAGTGGTGCGTGCCCGTACGATGTTCACATGCATTCCACGAATTATCGCTTGCATGAAGTACAACTGCTGTGATAACTACACACACAGAGTAAATTAAAATCAAAATTTAAAATCAAGTTTACCTCCTGTCTTTGCTTCATGACATTCGTGCCATTGACCTTTGCCACTCCTACGTCACGGTAACTAAGGCACCGATCCCCATTTCATAACCGGCCGGCACGTCTATTCGTCGGCCTGGCCGCGCAACCGGCCTACGCACGCCACGCCGGTAGGCAGCAAACGTTCCTTTCATTGGTTGTGGTAATATAAATGGGCCATTAACTTGGAAGCACTTGTCCGATTATATCAAACTTTGAAGACATCCAGCAGGGCCCCAGCATATACCTGGCAAGTTTCAATTTAGAGTCAGACCATGGCTTGTCGAGAAACAGCGGTCACACACACACACTGCTGAGACTTGAACACGGAAGTATTGATCGAAATGGCGATGTTTATTTATGCTTAAAATAAATCGTTCTTTGCTTTTCTAAATGTTTGATGTTTTAAACTAAATCATTTCAAGAAAAAAAAAAGATAGTTCAGCGAACTATACCGCTGAGGTGTTTGCATTGATCAATTCTCCCGAAGAGTACTTGACTGCATCGGATTGATTTTTAATTATTTTTTCGTTGCCCGATTCTCAACGAAACTTGATACTTCACACTGCAGTGATTGGGAGTGAGTGGCCTAAAATTTTTGCGCTATCGTGTAGCGGTTTTGGCGTATTCGGAACATGCAATCACATACATATATACATACCTGACAAAGATGAGAGTTTTAGTAAATATAGAAACAATGCCATTGGAAGTGTTCCTCCTGCTGGCCTCCATTCGTGCTGTATGAGTGTTGAGTTTTCACGTCAATTGCTCGTTGAAGTACATATATTGCGTAAAGGAAGAGCGGCTTAGCTAAAGGCAAACTACGGGTGCATCATAACAGCTGTGCTCGGGTATACATCTGACTGGCACACCGTGTGAGCATGTACCTTGGCAGACTTCGTACCTTTGAGAATGGTATCAGGACTTGAGGCCTGTAACCTCTTGCGTTTGGACGTTCAAACCCAGCTGGCGGCAGTGGCCTGTATGGCCTGCAGGTGAATTCGCTCATTCTCGGACTGTTCGCCATGGCTACAGACAATATCATATATTTAAAGGATCGCTAGTAAATGAAGTTAATTTCACACAACCTAGATTCAACTTCTATTTAAATTGGTAAACCTCAAACACATAGTTCCCTCACCTAAAGTAACACCTATTCTGTAAGGGCAAATCGATCGATTTCCCAACTGCAAGTCATAGCTGGGGCTCTGTCTTCCTCGAGGTTCAATCCTTTCCAACCCAGAGGTCAGAAAGCCTCCAACGGGCGTTGGAATACATATCTTCTCGGTCATGCGATTGGAACATCATAGATTACCTTCATCAGTCAATCCACAACCTCAGTTGCGTCCAATGAAACTTTACTCGCTGAAGGATTAATAGTATAAGGTCACATTTGTCCACTCCCATCACCACATTCCATCATTATTGATAACATATTAAAATCATGCACATTTACCTTCAATAAACACGACAGAACACCACTCACCTCTGCGATGAAAATGTTATTTCTAATGGACTTTGTCGACATTGCTACCACTGGTTCTCCTAGCAACCAATGAATGGTCTAAAATAGCACACATTATATACTGGGTGTGGTCAATATAAGGTTAACCACTTCAAAACTTTTATTAACCAAAAACATCGAGTGTAAAACAAAAAAATGAAGTGCAGAAAATGAACAAATCATGGCAGAAATGAACCTTGTGCTTAATGTGCTATAGTGAGGTGTTCGATGTTTCGATTTTTTCGCAGAGAATACCGTTGGTTATGGTTTTTGAATGACTTCTCCAAAGATCAGATCATCTTCTGACATAAACCCAAGTAAAATTTAAGGTATATCACTAAAAGTACAAAGACAGAAGGTCATTTGAGTGGTTATACCTTTTATTGAGCACCTACTTAGTATGTATGGTTATGATTATATATTATATATATACTAAATTGTGCGATATTTACATATATCTATTTAAATTATTTTTCTATTTATATTGTTTTTACTAATTACATTTGATGTCCTTTATGATTCTTAACCCGAAACGTTGTGTTTCATTGCTAACTGTCGCTTCCCCGTGTTAGTCTAATTGTCTTAATCTATTCATAAGTTCAATGCTGTTGGAATAAACGTTGATATCTGTTTTAATTCGATTTGAAACAGTTCAATGCTGTGTATTGTTGCTCTCACAATCCTAATTATTTCCACCTGCAACATTACCATAGAATAGCTTCTTGGAATGTTTGGCTGGGTTAGAAAGACACTTCGTATAATGTTGAGATGGAAAAGCTTCTCGTTTATCAAATATTTGGTGTGAAATTTATTATATGATGATAAAATATAATAATAAAAACAAAAATTAGGATACGCCCGTCCTGAAGCTCACCTGGATCAGGAGCAAACAGTCACTCAAACCCCCCTCTAGACCCCCATAAACCCTGAATTTTTTTAATGCCATGAACAAAACTTGTGTACACCAAGGGTGATGAAGTTGTGGTGCAGTTTCATGTCGAAATTGGTGTAGTTTGGGCAAGAGAGCAATACCTGATTTTGGGGGGTCAAAAAACCCCCCATAGACGCCTTAATGAGTGCAGATTTTGATTGGTCGATAAACTTTTGGTACATCATGGTGTGAAGAATTTGTGGTCAAGTTCTTTCAAAATTGTGTGTAGTTTTGGAGAAGAGCAATACCTATTTTGGAGAGGTCAATGCCACCCCCCCCCCAATTTGTCCAATTCAGACAGATTTGACATTTGCGGTGTCTCCGGAAGGTGTATGTTTAATGTGGTTGGTAATCACTGTGCCTAAACTAGCCGGAGGTTGGTTGCGTTCTTATCGGACGTTTCGTTGGAGTGCTTGCTTGAATGCTTAAGCCACTTGGTTGAGCGCTCTCCAGCTGCTGGTTGTTTCGTTTCTGTAAAAGTCCACGTGCCCTCAATGGAAAGCATCGATTGCAACGTACGTTTCAGCCTGTGTTGGTCCCTGCGGCTTGCCGTGCGGTCGTTGCCTCGGATAGTGTCTCATCCACTGAAATGTGCAATTTATTTTTACAGGATATCGTTTTAAACCTTTTTGTGCAATCATTTTATAAAATCACCCCTCAACTTTGACATCGTACATATAAAAAAAAAATCAGCGTCCACTCTGACCAGGGTTTTGCCATGATCTGCTGTGAAAAGCATGAATAGCACAGCAGCGACAATTTTGGCTCGATATATTTTGATAAATTTCCCACTTGAATTCCTCTTTTCAAGAACTCTTGCTTCAGGTAATCTTTGTGTGTTGTTTTTATGTATCATGGCTATGTGGGTACGTATATAAACCTGTTATTACCAGAATCGAACAGGGCATTAGCAGAGATTGAATTACCCAATATGGGATACATTCACTTGACGTCATTATCAATTTTTATGACGTCATCCTATTTTTTGACATTTTTAATCTCGTGGAGGATCTCTAAGTCTTACTTCAAGTTGTTGTTCTTGTGGTACTTTTTGTTTTCACAGCCGTACAGTTTTTCATCGAAACTTCCTGAAGACTTGGCGGTAGTATATGTTAAAATACCGTCTGCGCAGACTAGTAACCATCTCCGATTTGAAAATTCCTTCGTAGAAAAATAAATTATGACGGTCAAAATATCTCGCTAATGGAATATCCGCTCCTAAAATATTATCTCCGAAACTAGCTCAAGCTTTTTTGAATTCTGTTTCGGACTCGAAACAGGGCATTCAGCAGTGAGATTGATATTTACCGGTCACATATGATTACATCACTATAGAGCGTCATTATCAATTTTATTGACTCTATTCCGTATTTTTTTTGACATTTTTTGTTGCACAACCTCAGAGTTTTTCATCGGACTTCGTGAAACTTGCTACTGTATATGGCATGTATGGGCGGCCCAAGCCCAACGGCGCTCAGGCAGGGATACCATCTCAGTATTTGGAATTCTTTCCAGAAAAAAAGTGCATGAATATCTCGCCGTAATGTGGAAATCGCTTTGGATTACGCATTATCTTTGCCGAAACTATGCAAGCTGTTTTGAATTTTGGTGTGCGGGAATCAAGCCGCGGCAGTTGAGCACAGTAATTTATCGGCAAACCTGATACATCACATGACGTTCATATTCGGTTTTTTAGTGACGTCATCATTACGAGACGAGGACTTAGCCCATTCGAGCTTGTTTCCTCCCCTCTTCCCTCCCCTTCTCTGCTCGACTCTGTCCCCTCCTAATTAAAATGCAGCACCTCCTCTCACACCTCTGGGTCGCTCGTCTGCTGAGCTATCTGGGCTTGCATTTTACCATTATGTGTCTGTCTGTCTGTCTGTTTCTCCCCCACCCTTTGTTGTCCCTGCCAGTGAGCGATGGGTGTGTGTATTTGCAAGTCCTTACGACACGTAATGGACCGCGTTTGTTTGTATGTGTGTTTGTTGGGTGTGCTACTCTTTCTGTTCTGGGGCCGATTACCAAGGGCGTTTTCTACATCAGGATCAGTGTGACCCCAATTAAGGATGTGGGTGTTTTTTATCGTTGCGTTGATTCTCGGGGGAAGGGGGTGGGATTGCCAATTCCGATGTACATGTTGTATGTGTGCACGCTGTCTCCAGGTGCGGTGGAGGGTTATTACAATTGGGGCTTGTTCTTGAAGTCCTTTTGGTTTTACATTTAACGTCAGTCAATTGTTGGGTTACATCACTGATAGCACTATGAGATCTGTCGTCAGATAACAAGTTTGTGAGGTTCTAAGAACAGCTGGCATACGACGAGTCAGTGCGAGGTACAACACTTTTCAACAAATGTAAGGTCATCACATATTTTGAAGCGGTAGGCAAGACTTGCTGCAGCAGTTGTTGAGTCATTGGCAGAGATACAACAGGACCAAGTTTGTTCCCTGGGGGAACCTCGTTATGCGAGTCCCTTCCGAGACTTGTCAGCGTTTATTACACTGTTACGATTGAAATAAAGTCGCTTTATCAGAACCAAGATGAATTCTCCCATTTGTAGGAATTGAGATTGGCGTCGGTGCATCAATGGATCGGAAGCTGTTTTATTAAATCCTGGTAAAACTACTATTCGACGAAATAGATTCCTGGGTGTTTGTGATGCTCATGAAGTGTTGCGGCGAATTCATTTTCAGACGATGTGAAGTTGACACACCTTGAATATGTTCCAAACTGTGTTGGGGGGTCAAGGTTGCTGGCTTCATTCTGCTTCCATCGTTTGGGCTGCGCGGATGAAGCTGTCCTACAATTTTTGAGGTTGGCAGTGAGGGACTGGGCTGTATGAAATGTCTGGATGGCGCTCGAGGTGTGACCATTTTCGGGGTTATTAGAAGCGACGTCGATTTGTAAGTTCTGGAAGAGAGAATGAGTGCTGAGTTTGGGTTGTTTTGCCTTTTTTTATTCGAGTCATCATGATTTCTTATTTTAGTCATCATGAAGACTGTTTCGATACAGAGAGCCCATCTGTTAGTGTCCACAACTATAAATCGATATTTGTCTAAGATGTATTCGCACACCTTCGAGCAGTTTGGTGCCGCCTTCCATCAGACTCGTACATGTGCAGAAACCAAAGTACAAAGAAGCACGGAGTTGGAACGCGCATGGGTATCCCCACATGTCTGCTGGAGTATCTTGTTACAAATGTAAAGAAACAGTTGTAAAAAAAAACAAGGAAAGTTGGTTATTTTTAACTGACGCATGACATGTGATTTTCCTTTCTTTGACCAGTTTGATATTTTTTATAGGAATTATGTTTCCTTTTATCCTCCGTATAAATGTTATCCTGTATTACCTCCTTAGTAAATGTGTTTTCTAGCGGTTCTGTCCAAGCGTTTACGAGCTTGTCATGTGGCATGTTTTTGTGTAATGTGAAACTCACAAGTTGATTAAACATTTAGCCTTACCGTTATTTATTAATAGGTTGTGGATACTGTCGATTATAGACTTGGAATTATCTAATTGATCCAGAATTTTAATACCAGATAAACCGTCACCATTAAATGGTGTAGTTTTGTAAAGGCATTTATATAGTTAGTTTCATGACCTCTTGTAATACTGATCCTGAGAAATGGTTTCAAACTGCATTCTCCACTTGTGATTGATTGAGAAACCTCAATCTACGTGAGTTTTCTGTGCATTTTGTGATAGTATCAGTAAAATGAGAGTATTTTATGGTGTTAAAAACAGCACACATATAGTATGATCCAGTGCGAACAGCCTGCCAAGCCCGAGTGGTGGTGAATATCTGCAAGCTGAGTACAGGTAAAGGTAACCTAAAATCAACACTTTAACAAAACACGGCCACTAGAACAGCACTCGGTAGGAGCCGTCATACTCTGCATGCCGGGACCGGGTTACATAGACAGATCTTCATCCGGACCTTACGCAAATGAATCAGCTTGTTATTGCCACTTCTACCCAACTCATCCACAGTGTTCTTACCTTAATCCGCCGATAACATCTTTGGTATTGTCCTCTTATCAATTCTTGGCAATCTCTCTCAATGGTGAAGACTCACTTGAAAAATTTTTTTCTCAGATCCAGATGCGGATGTTCTTCACCAAGAATCAAAACAATTGGTCTTGTCTGACACCACAACCTGCCCACCAAGTTTCGTCCAAAATCATCATAACTGTGTGAGATATCCGATCTTAAAAGACAGACAGACAGAGACTGTTGAATAACATAACCTCCATCTACCCTTTTGGTGGAGAGGGAACTAACACAAACCACATGAATTGGTATATATGACCCAAAAGAGATATCACGCTTGAAAAACGAAACAGAAAGCAAAGTAGACGGCATCGGTGGTAGCATACACTCACTAGGGCTGAACAGTTTACGTTTGTTATACACTTGTATGGCCAGATTGGATCCAGCATGAACGAAAGTCTATTCGGCTGTCTCAGTCACCTACCCAACTCATCCACCATATTTGTCACACTTGTACACAGATTTTTGAATATTGTGCGATTATATTTGTTTTTGGCCAATCTCTCAATGTGAAGAATCTTTCAAAAATTCTGGTATCTCGATCAGGGATCCGGATCTTCACCAGTATCTATACAATTTGTCCTCGGCACGACACCGCACCTGCCACCAAATTGTGTTCCAATCCGTCCACAACTTTTTGATGGTATCCTCCTACAGACAGACAACAGACAGGGGTGAAAACACAACCCCGTACACCTTTCAGTGGCAGAGCGTAAATATTCAAGCTGCAATTCATTCATTTTTCTCCAAATGCTCATTTCGAATAGTCACCTTCGATTACATGTGAGTCACTCCACCTGGAAAATGCCACTTCTATCATTGACCATTGCCACTCCTACGCCACGGTAACTAAGGCACCGATCCCCATCATAACCGGCACGGCACGTCATCGTCGGCCGGCCGCGCACCGGCCTACGCAGCCACGCCTAGGCAGCAACGTGTCCTTTCATTGGTTGGTAAATAAATGGCCATAACTTGGGAAGCACTTGTCCGATTAATTCAAACCTTGAAAAGGCACATCCACAGGGCCCCAGCAATATACCTGGCAAGTTTCAATTAGATCAGACCATGGTTGTCGAGAAACAGCGGTCACACACACACACTGCTGGAATTGAACACGGAAGTATTAGATCAAATGGCGATGTTATTTTATGCTTAAAATAAATCGTTCTTTGTCTTTCTAAATGTTTGAAGTTTTAAATAAATCATTTCAAGAAAAAAAAAAAGATAGTTCCAGCGAACTATACCGCTGAGGTTGTTTGCATGATCAAATTCTCCCGAAGAGTACTTGACTGCATCGGAATTGATTTTTTAATTATTTTTTCGTTGCCCGATTCTAACGAAACTTGATACTTCACACTGCAGGTGATTGGGAGTGAGGTGGCACTAAAATTTTGCGCTATCGTGTACCGTTTTGGCTGTATTTCGGGAACATGCAATATCATACATATATACATACCTACAAGATGAGAGTTTTAGTAATATATAGATAACAATCCATGAAGTGTTCCTCCTGCCTGGCCTCCATTCGTGCTGTATGAGTGGTTGAGTTTTCACGATCAATGTCCTTAAGGTACATTATTTGGTAAAAGCGAAGAGCGCTTAGTAAAGCAACGTACGGTGCATCATAACCAGCTGCTCGGTGATACATCTGACTGGCACACCGTGTGAGCATGTAACCCTTGGTCAGCTTCGTACCCTTTGATGAGGTATCAAGACTTGAGGCCTGTAACCCTGGTTTGGGACGTCAAACCCAGCTGGCGGCAGTGGCCAGTTGATGGCTCAGGTGATTCGCTCATTCTCGGACTGTTCGGCATGGCTACAACAATATCATATAATTTAAAGGATCGCTGTAAATGAAGTTAATTTCACAACAACCTAGATTCAACTTCATTTAAATTGTAAACCTCAAAACATAGTTCCCTCACCTAAAGTAACGACCTTAATCTGTAAGCAATCGATCGATTTCCCAACTGCAAGGATCATCAGCTGGGCACTGTTCTTCCTCGAGGTTTCAATCCTTCCAACCCAGAGGTCAGAAGCTCTCCAAACGGTGGAATGACAACCTCGGTCATGGATTGACATCCATAGATTACCTCCATCAGTCAATCCACAACCTCAGTTGCGTCCAATGAAACTTTACTCGCTGAAGGATTTAATGTATTAATGATCACATTGTTCCAACTCCCATCACACATTCCATCATATGATAACATATTAAATCATGCACATTTTACCTTCAATATAACACGACCACCACTCACCTCTGGATGAAAATGTTATTTCTAATGGACTTTCGACATGCTACACTGGGTCTCCTAGCAACCAATGAAAATGGTTTAAAATACACACATATATATACTGGGTGTGTCAATATAAGGTTAACCACTTCAAAACTTTATTAACCAAAACATCGAGTCGTAAAACAAAAAATGAACTCAGAAAATGAAAACCAAATCATGGAGAAATGAAACTCATTGTGCGTTAATGTGCTTATAGTTGAGGTGTTCGATGTTCGTCATTTTTTTCCGCAGAATACGTTGGTTATGTTTGAATGACTTCTCCAAAGATCAATGATCATTTCTGAAAAACCAAAAAAATTAAGGTAATCACTAAAAGTACAAAGACAAAGGTCATTTGAAGTGGTTAACCTTTTATTGACACTCTATATGTATGTATGTATGTATATATATATATATATTACATAAATTGTACAGTATTTACATAAATATCTCATTTATAATATTTTTACTATTTATATTGTATTTTACTAATTACATTTGATGTCCTTTTATGATCTTAACGAAAACTTGTTTTCATCTGCTAACTGTCGCTCCCCGTGTTAGTCTAATTGTCTTAATCTATTCATAAGTTCAATGCTGTGGAAGTAAACGTCTGACTATCTGTTTTAATCGATTGAAAAGTTCAATGCTGTGTATTGTTGCTCTCACAATCCTAATTATTTCACCTGCAACCATACCATAGAATAGCTTCTTGGGAATGTTGCTGTTTAAGAAAGACATTCGTATAATGTGGAATGGAAAAGCTTCTCGTTTATCAAATAATTTGGTGTGAAATTTATTATTATTGATGATAAATATAAAAATAAAAAACAAAAAATAGGAACGCCCGTCCTGAAGCTCACCTGGATCAGGAGCAACAGTCACTCAAACCCCCCTTAGACCCCCATAAACCCTGAATTTTTTTGTAATGCCATGAACAAACTTTGGTACACCAAGGGTGATGAAGGTTGTGGTCAAGTTTCATCGAAATTGTGTGTAGTTTTGGAGAAGAGAGCAAATACCTATTTTGGGGGGTCAAAAAACCCCCCATAGACGCCCTTAATGAGTGCAGATTTTGATGTGGTCGATAAACTTTGGTACATCATGGGTGAAGAATGTTGTGGTCAAGTTTCTTCAAAATTGTGTGTAGTTTTGGAGAAGAGCAAATACCTATTTTGGGAGGTCAATGCCACCCCCCCCCCAATTTGTCCAATTCAGACATATTTGACATTTCGGGTGTCTCCGGAAGGTGTATGTTTAATGTGTTGGTAATCACGTGCCAAACTAGCCGTTTCTTATCGACCGTTTCGTTGGAGTGCTTGCTTGAATGCTTAAGCCACTTGGTGAGCGCTCTCCAAGCTGCTTGGTTGTTCGTTTCTGTAAAAGTCCACGTGCCCTCAATGGAACATCGATTAGCAGACGTACGTTTCAGCCTGTGTTGGTCCCTGCGGTGCCGTGCGGTCGGTGCCTCGGGAAGTGTCTCATCCACTGAAAATGTGCAATTTTATTTTTACAGGATATCGTTTTAACCTTTTTGTGCAATCATTTAATAAAATCCACCCCTCACTTTGACATCGATACATATAAAAAAACAATCAGGTCCATCTGACCAGGTGTTTGCCATGATCTGGCTGTGAAAGCATAAAGCACAGATCGACATTTTGTGTCTCGATATATTTTTGATAAATTTCCCACTTGAATTCCTCTTTCAAAGAACTCTGCTTACAGGTAAATCTTTGTGTTTGTTGTTTTTATGTATTTCATGCATGTGTACGTATATAAACTGTATTACCAGAATCGAACAGGGCATTAGCAGAGATGAATTTTACCACATATATGATAACATCACTATGACGTCATATCAATTTTTATGACGTCATTCCTATTTTTTGACATTTTTAGAATCCTCGTGGAGGATCTCTAAGTCTTACTCAAGTTGTTTTCTTGTGACTTTTTTGTTCACAGCTACAGTTTCATCGAAACTTCTTGAAACTTGGCGTATAGTATGTAAAATACCCTGCGCAGACAGTAACCATCTCCGATTTTGAAAATTCCTCTAGAAAAAAAGTTATGACGTCAAAATATCTCGCTAATGGAAATCGCCTAAAAATTATCTCCGAAACTAGGCAAGCTTTTTGAATTCTGTTTGCGGGAATCGAACAGGGCTTAGCAGAGATGAATTACCGCACATATGATACATCACTATGACGTCATATCAATTTTATGACGTCATTCTTTTTTTGACATTTTTTGTGTTCACAACCCAGAGTTTTCATCGGATCTTCGTGAAACTTGCCATGTATATGCAGAAAGCCCACGCTGCAGGCAGTAACCATCTCAGATTTGGAAATTCTTCCAAGAAAAAAAGTTGACATATATCGCCGCTAATGGAAATCGCCTATACCATTATCTCCGAAACTAGGCAAGCTTTTGAATTTTGTTTGCGGGAATCAAGCCGGGCATTAGCACAGATAATTTATCGCAAACTGATATCACAATGACGTTTCATATTCGTTTTTATGACGTCATCATTAAGAGGACGAGGATCTTAGCTCATTCGAGCTTGTTCCTCCCCTCTTCCCCTCCCCTTCTCTCTCACTCTGTCCCCTCCTAATAAAATGCAGCACTCTCCTCTCACACCTCTGTCGCTCTCTCTGCCTATCTGGGTGTGCATATCTATACACATATATGTGTCTGTCTGTCTGTCTGTTTCTCCCCCACCCTTGTTGTCCCTGCCAGTGAAGCGATGGGTTGTATTTGCAAGTCCTTACGACAATTAATGGACCGGCGTTTGTGTATGTGTGTTTGTTTGGTGTGCTACTCTTACTGTCTGGGCCGATTACATCAAGGCGTACTACATAGGATCAGTGTGACCCCAATTAATGGATAGGGGTGTTTTTATCTGTGCCGGTGATCTCGGGGGAAGGGGGTGGGATGCAAATTCTCGATGTAAATGTGTATCGTGTAGCGCTGTCTCCAGGTGGGGGAGGGTATTACAATTGGGCTGTTCTTGAATCTTGTGGTTTTACATTTTAACTCAGTCAATTGTTTTGAGTTACATCACTGATAGCCACTATGAGATCTGTCTGCAGATAACAAGTTGTGAAGTTGTTCAAGAACAGCTGGCATACACGATTCAGTGCGAGTACAACACTTTTCAACAAATGTAAGGTCATCAACATATTTGAAGCAGTGGCAACTTCGCTGTAGCCAGCATTGTTGATCATGGCAGGAGATACAACAGGACCCAAGTTTGTTCCCTGGGGAACTCGTTAATGCGAGTCCATTCCGAGACATTGTCAGCGTACTTATTACACTGTTCACGATTTGAAATAAAGTCGCTTTATCCAAGAAACCAAAGATGAATCGTCTCCCATTTGTAGGAATTTTGAGATGGCGATCGTGTGATCAATGTGATCGAAAGCCTTTTTTAAAATCTGTAAACACTATCGACGAAATAGATCCTGGTGTTTGTGCATGCTCATGAAGTGTGCGCAGAATATCATTTCAGACGATGTGAAGTTGACACACCTTGAAATGTTTCCAAACTGTTTGGGGGTCAAGGTTCTGCTTCATTGCTTCCATCGTTTGCTGCGCGATGAAGTGTTCCACAATTTTTGAGGTCTGGGCAGTTTGAGCGACTGGGCGAAAATTGTCGATGGCGCCAGGTGACCATTTCGGAATAGGAACGACGTCGATTTGTAATTCTGAAAGAGAAACTGAAGTGCGAGTTTGGTTTTCCTTTTTTAATTCGAGTCATTTCATATCTATTTATCATCATGAAACTGTTTCGATACAAACCCATCGTTAATTCCCAACAACTAATAAATGAATCTAAAGATGATTCCACACCTTCGAGCAGTTGTTCGCCGTTTCCATCAGACTCGTACATGTGCAGGAACCAAATGTACAAAGAAAGGCACCGGATCTGAACCCATGGGTATCCCCACTGTCTGCTGGAGTATCTTGTTACCAAATGTAAAGAAACAGTTGTAAAAAAAAAACAAGAAAGTTTGTGTATTTTTAAAACTACATGAACAGTGATTTTCCTTTCTTGACCAGTTTGATATTTTTTGATAGAATTTAATGTTTCCTTTATTACCTCCTATAAATGTTTCCTTTATTACCTCCTATAAATGTTTTATCTAGCGGTCTGTCCAATGCGGTTACGAGCTTGTCATGTGGCATGTTTCTGTGTAATGTGGAAAACTCACAAGTTGATAAACATTTAGCCTTACCCTTATTATTAATGTTGTGGATACTGTCGATTATAGGACTGGAATTATCAATGATCCAGAATTTTTTAATACCAGAATAAAACCTCACCATTAAATGGTAGTTTTGTAAAGCATTTATAAGTTAGTTTCATGACCCTTGTAATACTGCCTGAGAATGGTTTCAAACTGCATTCTCCACTTGTGATGATGAACCTCATCTTACGTGAGTTTTTGTGCATTTTTGAGATCCAGTAAATGAAGAGTAATTTATGGTGTTTGAAAAACACACACATATATATGATCCAGTCGAACAGCCTGCTCAAGCCCCCGAGTGGTGGTGAATATCCAAGCGATACAGTAAAGGTAAACCAAAAATCAACACTTGTAAACAAAACACGGCCAAACTAGAACAGCACTCGGTAGAGCGCATACCTCTGCTATGCCGAACGGGTTACGATAGGACAGATCTTCATCCGGACCTTAAGCAAAATCGAATCAGCTTGTTATTGCCACCTACCCAACTCATCCACCAAGTTCTGTCATAATCCGCCTATAACATTTTGAGATATTGTCCTCTTATCACATTCTTGGGCTAATCTCTCAATGGTGAAGAATCACTGAAAAAAATTTTTTCTCAGATCCAGATGCGGATCTTCACCAAAATCAAAACAATTGGTCTTGTCTGACACACAACCTGCCCACCAAGTTTCGTCCAAATCCATCCATAACTGTGTGAGATATCCGACTTAAAGACAGACAGACAGAGACGTGAAAACATAACCTCCATCTACCTTTGGTGGCAGAGGGAACTAACAAAACCACATGAATGAAAATAACCCAAAAAGATTACACCGTGAAAAACGGAAACAAAAGCAAAGTAGAACGGCACTCGGTGGAGCATACACCTCCACTAGGCTGAACAGTTTACATTTTGTATACCACTGGTAGGCCAGATATGGATCCAGCCATGAACGAAAATCTAATCGGCTTGTTCTCGTCACCTACCCAACTCATCCACCAAATTTTGTCACAACTTGTACACAATTTTTTGAAATATTGTGCGATTATATTGTTTTTGGCCCAATCTCTCAATGGTGAAGAATCTTTCAAAAATTCTGGTATCTCGATCAGGATCCGGATCTTCACCAATATCTAAACAATTTGTCCTCGTCACACACCCAACCTGCCCACCAAATTTTGTCCAAATCCGTCCACAACTTTTTGAGATATCCTTCTCACAGACAGACAAACAGACAGGGGTGAAAACACAACCCTCGTACACCTTCAGTGGCAGAGGTAAATATATCAAGCTGATATCATTCATTTTCTCCAAAAGCCTCATTTCAGAATATCAATTCGGATTCACATGTGGTCACTCCACCTTGGAAATGCCACTTCTACTCACCCAATAATGATTGGAGGCCCTCAATATCAGTCATGAGATCAGGGCCATCTCTCTGGAGATATCTCATACTTTTGGTACAGTCTGGCATCCTGCCTTGCTCTCCAAACTCTCTGCCTATAAAATCCAAGACAAACTCCACACATTGCTTACTGACTTCCTCTACTCTCGTAGCCAATGTGTGGCTCTCAACGGAACCCTTTCATCTCTCACTGTCAAGGCTGGAATGCCTCAAGGCAGTGTTCTGGGCCCAGTCATATTCCTGATCTTCATCAATGATCTCTCTGACTCTTCTGGAAAATCCTCTTTATCCATTTGCTGATGACTCCACTATCTGCCATGACATCCCTCATCCTTCTGACAGACAGGTTGTAGCCTCTCCCCTCTCCTCAGACCAGGGAAAAAACACCAACTGATCAACACTTAGAATATATCGTTCAATCCTAAGAATATTGGTTCGTGGGCGCCAGCAGTGACCACTTTTTCGTTGTGTCTGTGTCTGTTGTGACTCTCTCCAGAGCATAGCTCCATGACGTTTGATGCGATCTTAATGAAACTTGGACACAAGCTAGATATCATGGTCTAGTTGTGTCTTTTTATTTATTTTATTTTTTTCTCGCAATTTCATTTCCTAGAACTGTGCGTAATGTCCAGAAGTAAACATATTTAAAAAATCCGATTTGATTTGGTCAATTTTGACGGAAGAGATAGGTTTTTACGGTAGGGCTTCCTCAAAAGCTTCCACTAACTCAATTGTACCTATCGTGGCATTGTTCAATAATGCCCGCGAACCATCGCGCCTCCCGGTTGTTTCTATTATAATATATATATATATATCACGCCCCCACCCCACCCCCCGAAAGGATCATTCCCCAAACCCTCCCATCTACTTTCTCAACAACAATCTCAAAGAAGTTCCGTGACTCAAACTCTTGGATCTCTCCCTCAGCCATGATCCATCTTGGGCTAGCCACATTTCAAAGTTGGCCTCAAAAGCCAGACGCCGGCTGGCCATCCTCCGTCATGTAAAGTCCTTCCTTGGCACACCTGAGCTCGTATCCACCTGCAAGGCTTTCATCTACAGCTTGATGGAGCACTGCTCTCCCCTCTGTGTTGGCTCCCTGCCTCACATAATTGCTACTTGCAGTGTCCCAAACGGACACTACTTGCAGAACGAGATTGATGGTTCGTGGGCTGCATCACAAAGTTCACCAACCCTCAGATGGACGTGATGTTGGCTGTCCCCTTTGCGAGCATGCATAACTTGGACGTTAAAGACCCCACGCTGTCCTTCATGAAAAGTAGGTATTATAACCGACACCCTGAACAAATTTTAAAATTCCTGCCCAACCGAGCATCAGTCCAATGTCGGGCTTGGCCAACTGGTTCATGAAAGACTTGCATCAAAGACTTTATCCGGCTGAACCCATCATCATCATCATCATCATCTTGTATCCAGCACGTGGCTGCTGGTTGCAATCGCATCACTGCTGGGAACGCGGCATGCCACAGATGCAGTGCCCCCTGTAGGTTAGAGCAGGAATTACCAATGTGTTCAGGATGCCGGTGACAATTCTCCTCCTCTTTGTGAACAACAACATCGGCCCACCAACCAACGTCAGTAAACAAGATACCCAGTTTAACATCCAATCAAGGGACGCCTGAGAAACACCAGGGCAACAGTTCAGAAAGTGGATCGAGATGCAGACCCAGGCAGGGACGACCTCGACCGCAGGAGGTTGGAATAATTGATCACACTAGTGCATGGCCGTACGTGCAAAAAAAAAACAAAAAAACTTTCAAACAACCACACAGGCCGTTCCTTCGCGCTCATAAGTGACGACTGGATTGGGGCATTGTGTTTATCTATAAATGCGCATAAGAAATCGAGAAATTATTAGAATACAGTAAGTCATCACTATCCGGAAGTCCGTACGTTGTAACCCGTAACGGGGAACGCGCTCTAACTTGGCCATAACTTGGGAACCACTTGTCCGATTAATTTCAAACCTTTTGAAAGGCAAACAAACAGAGATTGCTGGAATTATAGATAGATAGATAGAAGATAGATACTGTGGGTGCAAAACGCCAAGCAACGTGTCCTGTCATTGGTAACTAAGGCGCCCTTTCCCCATCGGCCACGCCTACGCAGCAACGTGTCCTGTCATTGGTTTGGTAAATAAATGGCCATAACTTGGGAACCACTTGTCCGATTAATACCAAACCTTGAAAAGGCACATCCTCAGGTCCCCAGCAATATAGCTGGCAAGTTTCAATTAGATCGGACCAGTGGTTGTCGAGAAACAGCGTTCACAGACACAGACACAGATTGCTGGAATTATAGATAGATGAAATACGTTGTACTGCAGGTAGTAGTAGTGGTAGTGGTAGTGGTAGTGTGATGTCAGGTAAGGTTAATGTTATAACAGCACCGTTAAATACAGCAACAGTACTAACGAGTGACACAATAATAATCTTGTGTAATACCAAGCGACATCAGCTGACCTGTCGACGAAGCACTTCAAGGGAATCCTCGGCCTTCTGGAGGAGCTTGTGGATCTCATCGGGGTCCGTCTCACCGGCGTGCTCCCGAAAGGCATCGCGGACTCGCCTCACAGCATACTCCCTGTTGTACACAACGATACAATCATATACAATTATCCTCACACGACCACAAGGAAACCCTCACACGATCCTCGCGGGTCGGCCAGCGAGTGGAGACGCCTCAGAGGGGTCAAAGGGGTCAAAGGGGTCAAAGGGCGACTCCAGCCGCTGTGGCTGCCGATTGATTGCGCAGACAAATCTCGTGACGATCATGGTTACTGTGTTGTTGTTGCAAAGAAAACAGGGAAACGGTTTAAAATGTCGAGTGTGCTCTGCGCCGCCGGGGTGTGCGAGCGAGAGGGAGAACGGGTTACCATCGCTACCTGTAGTTGTAACTCGGGAACTTGCGGCCTTCCCGTAGTAAAGCACGGTAGAGGGTCAGCACGCGCAACTTGCTGGAGGCCGCCATGACGGGCCATCAGAACGACGCGACGCTTATACACCGCTTCACCCACAAATATTACGTTTTACGACGTGTACTGTTTCGCACACCCCCATATTTTATATAACTGGGTTGTGCTTGCTTGAGTGCTTAAGCCGCTTGGCCACCACTCGAAGACCACGTTGTGACGTTGAAGATGTGGGCCAATTATGTTTCCCCTTGATGTTGTCTGTTTCTCGTTAAATCCTTCATGGCATCGTCAGATATTTGTTTTGAATGACACTGAAGTAGTTTTTGATGAACGATGAACATCGAAAATGAAACTCCAAAAGTCGATATTGCTCAGAAGGACCTTAATGCCCATAAACAACAACCACATTCTTGTTGCCTTGGTTACAACTTTTTAATCTCTTTTTTTTTAATCTGCTTATAAGTATTTATAAATATAAATATGAAAATCTAAATTAAAAAAGATATATACGTTACTAATGTGTTAAACTATTTTCATGATAAACATTTTATACCCGAACACGCCTCCCGAGTTGTTACCCGCTGGATCTCTTTCCTGGTAAAGGATCTGTTTATTGTTCATATCGGGTTTATAATCTCCGTAAGGATTCCCGAAATGTCATCGTAAGTTCTTTTTATTTTATTCAAACACATTTCCGCCGTGAAACGATCAACCTTCAATGCTCTGTGACGGATTGGCGGCCCGAGACCAGCCCTGAGGAATGAAAGGGGGGACAAACTTAGACTTGGTTTGAACGTTGAAGATTGAACCCATTGGTTCCTTCCTTGGTTCGACTCTGGCAATTAGATTCACCAATAAA
Organism: Eptatretus atami; assembly: GCA_035128595.1. Taxonomy (NCBI): domain Eukaryota; kingdom Metazoa; phylum Chordata; class Myxini; order Myxiniformes; family Myxinidae; genus Eptatretus; species Eptatretus atami. The sequence goes on along the minus strand of CM068960.1, from coordinate 129,433,227 downwards.
CCGCCATTCGGATTCCACAGAGGCAGAGGTGCGGCATTGTGGAGCACGCCGTCCTTGGGGGTGAAAAACCCCCTTTGGGCGGGGATAGTATTAGTATTAACTAGTACGTGCCCGTACGTGCGTGGCCGTACGTGCAAAAAAAAAAATAAAAAGAATTGTGACGTCATAGCACCGTGTCCTGTCATAGGTTTGGTAAATAAATGGCCATAACTTGGGAACCACTTGTCCGATTAATATCAAACCTTGAAAAGGCACATACTCAGGTCTCCAGCAATATACCTGGCAAGTTTCAATTAGATCAGACCAGTGGTTGTCAAGAAACAGCGGTCACAGACACACAGAAATTACTGGAATTATAGATAGATACTGTTTTGTAATAACATTAATATTTTGCTATTATCATGAGTGTTATTACTTTTATTAGAAGCCACCTTGGAAGAACGCCACCATTGGCTATCTTAACACGGATATACACCTCAACACGGACTTCACGCAAGGTGAAACACCCCCTTGCGGAGGGGGGCTAATTAAGTCGGTACAACCTTCGTCGTGTGACCCTTAAGCCTCCTGTCAAGTTTGGTTGAGATTGGATAAGTAATGACTGAATGTATCGTGGTCAGACAGACAGACAGACACCAAATTAGATATTTTAGGGAGACGTTTGTGATTTGGTTGATATAATGTTGCATGACATGACTTTGTTTGGGTCGAATGTGTAGTGTAATTCTTCCTTCAAACTGATCATTGGGACTTTGGCTGTTTTGCAGCTCCACGACACCATGAGATGTGCTTTGTGGAACTGCCTGCGCATGACTGGCAGCGACGAGCAGCGTGCCAGGATGATCGCACGGCATTGGCTGGGAAATGCTTGGAGGAAGAGAAACGTTAGGATAGATAGGCCCATGTCATGTTCCGCAAACACCAACTACAAAGAGTTGAGGCTGCGAATGCAAAGAGGCTGTACTCCTACCTACATATCGGGGGTCTCCCAATGTGCTGGTGTTCTGCCTCAAGTCTTCAGTAGCTGCAGGAGGTTCCTGGGGACGAGGATTGAAGAACGGTCTCCGTTGGTAGTGGAAGGTGGAACGACTTCGAGAGGCGACGGGGTCAAACAGACGAGTGAGTCGGAGGAGGGGAATGAGGAGCGACAAAAACATGTGAACACGTTGGAGCTGTTTGGACAAACGTACGTGCAAGATGAATGGACAAATATCCCCGCTACGGTGGTGGACAAACTGGGCCGGAATCTGCACAACCAAAAGCACCACCCACTATGGCTTCTAAAGGAGAGGATAAAAGGTCGGTGTAGACCCGTTGTTACTTACACAGACGGCTAGCGAGATGGCTGAGCCTGTAGTGCTGTTGTCATCAGGTTATGATTTTACTTGTTTTGTTTGTCCTCCAAAGAGAGGGTTGTTTGTGACACCAAGCACGGTTTGCTCAAACTGAGCTCGTCTTCTTTTCTGCATTTTATTGGCAAACAATTCGATGTTTTCACTTCTTAAATTATATCCGCTTTATATGGCGAAGTAGATGTTTTTATTTTTATACTTGACATTGAGGTCCATGGAAGAGTGAGGTGATGGAAGGCAAAAGGGACAACAACCTGACAGTGGGGCCACAGGTGGAGAAAACAACCAAGGGAAGGATCTAATGGGAAAAAGAGGAAGGGATGGGTAGTGGGAGGGGCAGAAACCAGTAAGAATGTTGGGGTGGGTTTAATGGAAGAAAATATAATGTGGAGGGATTACATGAGATAATGGTGCATCGCTGTTTGAACCCTTGAGGAGTCGAGTGTGATTGGACGGTCTCTGCAGAGCAATTCCACAAATGGGACAAGCAAGGAACAATGGAGTTGAGGTGTGTGTGGTAAGCCTGGGTTTAGGAAGTTTCACCAGGAGAGGGTTGCTCGAAGAACGCGTGCAATAACGCGTGAAAGTAGAGGGAGCCAGACCAGAGTATGGGTGGTTAAAAACAGAGGCTACTGACCTGTCTGTGATGTGAGAGCAACAGTCCTTGTGTTTCAACCTCTTTGCAGGATTTGTCGATAATATTTAGAACTTCAAATTCCACACAATCATGTAGAGACATGATGCTGGAGTGCCAGCCCATAATGGGGAGCAGTTCTCCATTGAGATATGGCCAAAGACCTCTGCAACTATGAGTAGTTCTGATCTTTGAAGGACAAACTTGGATCGACGGAGAATGCCGAGTCTGCGGCTGCCTTTGGGGTTCAGCTTTTCTGTGGTCGGCTCAGGAAAGGTCATGGCTGATGGTGAGGCCTAGAACTTCAAGAGACTACACCTCTTCGAGCGGATGACCAAGGAAATAGGTAGTTGGGTTAGTTTAACCATCATTCCAGAGTGATAAGGTTGAGACGGTGACATTTGCAGCGAGTGAAACCAATAAGAAGGTGAGTGAAACAAAAGGTAATCAAGAGAACAGTTTCGAGTTATTGATGGATTTTGTTTTCATCGCTCAAGTCAAAGGTTCCACGAAACCATCGCCTTGCTCTTCCAGTTCCCTTGTTTTGCAGCTGACGCTTCCTTCATTGGAAAAACCGCGATCTTCCTGAGCATGTTCGGTAGCTGCAAAGCTGAGAGATTGCATCATACATGTGAGAAGACTAGTCCTCGGAAGGAGCCCATTAATGGGACTCATTAGGTGAGAGCAATGTCGGCCACAGGTTCCAGAACAGATATGATCCCTTGATACGCTTGACTGCAGCTTTGAGCGAAACGCCACCGCGCTCTAATCGACGCATGGGGTGGTGTGAAACACACGTCGTGGTGGTGTGAAACAGATTAAAGAGGATGTACATTGAAAGTTTCAGAACTTTCAGATCCGTTCTTTGTGGATTCTTTTATCAGGAAATTTGCCAATCAAATGCTTTCAGGAAAGGATAGAGGAAGAGACGACAGGCATGAAACCCTCCACCTGCATGATGATACGAGGTGTTTACCAAAGGTTTTAAAAGGGGCTGATACTTGCTTGTTTCGAGATAGCCTCGGATTATTACAAGCGATTCGGGTTTTTTTTCAAGTGAAGGTTGACAAAGATGTGCTCAGTACCGTGGGAAGCAAAGCGAAACTGAGTTTTCAGTTTCCAGTCCTTCGTCGGAGCAAAAGACTCGGGGTTTCATGACTTGCTGCGACGGAGGGCGAATTCCAGAATCCTCAGGTTAGAAACCTTGTTTTTGGATGATTTTTATTTATTTATTCATTCATTTTGAAAGTATAAAGCAAGAATGAAGGCTGGGCTGTGCCAGGAAGCGTGTTCCACAATCAGGAGAGGTGAGGCTGACTATAACGTAATAGAGAAAGACAAAGGGCCACTGAGTATCTCAGTTGATGACAATTTACCTGCAAAAGCTGTGACAGAATTCAATTGAATGAACACCATCCTGTCTACAATGAGCAAGAACAATGGATCTGGTCATGCCAGGTGGGACTCTGAAGCACCAACCAAAAGTGGTGAGGAATACTCCACGACAGTGAACAGCGAAGACCTTGTACTGTGTACGTATCTCAGTCGGGGCACATTGTGCTTGCGATGGACTCGTGCGCCTCGTAAGGAAATTGATTGAGGGAGAAATGTAACTAATGATGGATAGATGGTCGGGCTAAATTAGAGCGAAGCACTGCAGCAATATGTCGCAAACTCTCGTCAACTAATACTTGGCACATTGTCAGTCGTCGTGCTTATTTATACACATGTCAACAATGAATCGGTTTAAAATGGATTCTTAAAATTGGGGCTAAAACCACAACTAAAATACAAAAATATAAACAGTGGGTGAAGAATAACATGAACCGTACGGTTGAAGTTTGATTCTAATGCATGTTAGGGTCCTGAGTTCAAATCCCGCTCGGCCGTTGAATCAATACCAGTTGGGGTTGACTCGGCCTGTCATCCTTCCGAGGTCGGTAAAATGAGTACCAGCTTGCTGGGATGATTGAGCCATTCGAGGATCCCGCGTCGGAGTAACGACCCGTCCAGGATTGTGCCCAACAGCCCAGGAGACTGCTTCGGCAGCACCGACGCTCTGTACAGAGTATGGTCCCGATGGATTTGGGTGTGGATTTCATGCATAACAGTGACATCATCTTTACTAAATAATAATAGTTTCGAGATCATATGGGAATTGTCGAACATGGCATGACGAGCTACTTTAAAGGAAGTTTATGTATGGCTCATCATCCATTATCCCATGTTTGTGTGCCACGTAATAAGTTTTACTTCGAACGTAAATTACATGAACGCTTCATTTCACACGTGTTGATTGTTGAGATTTGTACTCGTACACTCACGCACTCAAAATCAAAGACTTGGCACGACAGACTATCTGCTTCCGGGCTAATATCGCTCTCAGATGTCAACTAATGCTGTATCATATATCATGTCAGTCATTATCCAATCATAGGTGTTATATCTTATCTGGTGTTGTATCGCAACATTTTATCCAATCATATCAGGTGATATATCATAATCGTTGTTATCCAATCATCGGTGTTGTAGCATAACTCGTTAGCCAATCATATCAGATGTTATATCATAATACTTGTTACCCAATCATATCAGATGTTATCGGTCATTATCAAATCATTGATGTTGTGTCATATCAGTTGTTATCCAATCATAGGTGTAATATCCATCCATTGGGACCATACCCTGTACAGAGCGTCGGTGCTGCCGAAGCAGTCTCCTGGGCTATTGGGCACAATCCTGGATGGGTCGCCACTCCGACGCAGAATCCTCAAATGGCTCAATCATCCCAGCAAGCCGGTACTCATTTTGCCGACCTCGGAAGGATGCAAGGCTGAGTCAACCCCAACTAGTATTGATTCACCGTGAAGCGGGATTTGAACTCAGGACCGAAGGATCCCAAGCCCGCCACCCCAACCATTAAGCCAACACCACGCATGGTTTTATATCGTATATCATTATCCAATCATATCAGGTGTTATAATCATAATAGTCATGATCCAATCATGTCAGGTGTTACATCATATCAGTCATTTCCAATCATATCAGCCATGACAAATGATAACATAAACTTTAACCTCTCTTCCACATCCTCTCCAAGATTATTTCTACCGAGAGTTCATCGGTCGCTGCCACAAACCGTTGTTCTCGGTACATGACACCATCTTGCCGGTGGTAACGACACAGCAAAACTTCGACAGCCTGCTCGTACCACCTGACCACCCGAGCCGACACCACGGTGAAAGTTATTACGTGAACGCGAAACACATGCTGCGTGCGCACACATCGGCGCACCAGCGCGAGCTCGTGTCGACCGGCCTCGACGCCTTCCTCCTCGTCGGGGACGTGTACCGCAGAGACACTGTAGACAGGTCGCACTTTCCAGTGTTCCACCAAGTAGAGGGCATGAGGCTTTTCTCATCTCAGCAGGTGAGCATCTGGTAAATACATCAAATTATTGACGACTAACACAAATAGCTATTCTGGATAACTCTACATGTGTTTAATGCTCCATATGCTCAACGCTTGCAGCTGCAATATGTCCAGTAAATATAAGGGGAGAATTTGAAATTCTCTTTTTTATTATTATTGTTGTTGTTACCCATCCCTCCGACAAGGTCAGAGATGAGGACGTTAAAATGAGCTCTGCCTGACCGACCGATCATCTGTCCATGTACTTTTGTGCGTGTGATATATCTCAAAAACCGTTGAACCATTTAGCTTTCATCTTGCAGGTGTCTATTCCTCGTGATATTGTCTCAACCTGATGAGGTCACGGGTGTGATTGGCTGAATTGTGTTTCCATAGCAACCATCGAGGTAACTTGGCTTGTATACGTGATGTTTCAAAATCCGTCCAATATTTAGCTTTCATATTACACAGGTCTATTCCTCATATACCTGGTGTTGGCTTAATGGTTAGGGGGGCGGGCTTTGGATCCGAGGGTCCTGAGTTCGAATCCCGCTCAGTTGTTGAATTAATACCAGGTGGGGTTAACTCGGCCTGTCATCCTTCTGAGGTCGGCAAAATGTTTGCCAGCATGCTGGTAGACTGTGTCGGAGTGGCGACCCGTCCAGGATTGTGTTCAATAGCCAAGGAGACTGCTTAAGCAGGACCAACGCTCTGCACAGAGTATGGTCCCAATGTCCTCCTCCTCTATTCCTCATACCACCCAAAATGTGGGGAACCTAGAGTATCAGCTCCTTCTTCTTGTTATTATTATTATTCGGAGAGGGCATTGCATTTGGGTTTGTTTGTCTGTCTGTTTGTCCGCACAGAACTTTCGTGTTTTTCTCCGCAACCGCTTGTCGGATTGAGACGAAACTTTCACCATTGGTGCGACGACTCATGTGGAATATTTTAATAATTATGACGTCATAGGTCACGTATAAGCCTTGGTTGGCTTAATGGTTAGAGTGGTGGGCTTGGGATCCTCGGATCCTGAGTTCAAATCCCACTCAGCTGTTGAATTAATACCAGGTGGGGTTGACTCTGCCTGTCATCCTTCCGAGGTCGGCAAAATGAGTGCCAGCATGCTGGTATCCTGTGTCGGAGTGGCGACCCGTGTTTATTTTAACAGTGAACTTTATTAGCCCCCATTGGACTTAGTCCGGAACGAGGGCTTATCGATTTGGTCTTGATTTGTGTTTGCTTGCTTACGTGTGTGTGTGTGTGCGTCCGCAACCAAATCTTGGGCATGTTTGTTCCAGTTTAATTTGTACTTGGCACAAACACAAGACATAACGGAACACATGTGCACGTCGGTTTTGTTTCGAGATCAGATCCAAAATGGTTCGACTGGTGCCATTTTGTAACTTAAATGTGTCCCCAACCATTTCTCAGACATGCGTGGTCCGATTTTGTTCAAACTTGGCACAAGCACAGTACACGATGGCATACACGTGCCCCTCGCTTTATTTTGCGATCTGATCAAAGTGGCCGACTGGTAAACTGGCGGCCATTTAAGTTGTAAATAAATATGGGCTCGTCCTTAACTCCATACAGTTAAATTACTTGAAAAATGGGGGCTGTGAGATTTTACGTCTTTTTTCATTGTTTAATATGAGATAACCTGTTGAAAATTTTAAATGTTGAATCCCTGCTTTTTTCACTCATCTTCCTGCACTCACTAACCTAACTTAGCTATTTGCGAGCGTCACGGGTTCAGGTCCTGCGGGGCTTGACCTGTTTGAGGCCGGGACGCGGACACCGTCAAAGCAAGAGAGCCATTCGCTGGAGGCGGCCCACCTTGTAGCCAGTAATCTGCGGCACACGCTCAAAGGACTCGTACACTTCCTCTTTGGGACCTGTGAGTCTCGATTCCCTTTGAATTTCCTTCATGTGGTTTAAATGAGTCGTTCATGTTCAAACATTGTACGGGATTATTATTCCACTCTGCCTCTTCTTCTTTGCTCCACCGTTAGCCGTAGAGACCCGCTGGGTGCCGTGCACCTTCCCGTTCACCCACCCGTCCTTTGAGCTCGAGATAAAGTTCGACAATGCCTGGCTTGAGGTACTCGGCTGTGGTGTTACCGAGCAGAAGATCCTGCATGCCGGTAGTTTTCCCCATCTTGTGCACCCATAGCCTCATACCATTGAACCCACAGCCTGGGAATGCAGAGTCCTCTTGTTCTTCTCGGACACACAGAGCTGGCAGTATTTAGTTTCTCAATTTATGAGTTAATTTATCTGTTCTTTCTTCTTTCTTTCTTTCTTTGTTATTTTTATATTCTTTCTGTTTTTTTAATTAGTTCTTTTATTTATTCTTTATTTCTTTATTACTTAACTTATCTTTTCATTCTTTCTTACTTAACTTAGCCATTCTTTCTTTGCGAGTTAATTTATCTATTATTCATTCTTTTTTTTATTGGTGAATTATATACTCCGTATTTCTTTCTTTATTAGTTAATTTAGCAATTCATTCTTTCTTTATTTGTTAATATATATATATATATATTTTTCTTTATTAATTAATTTATCTATTATTTCCTTCTTTCTATATTAGTTAATTAGTCCCCGTTGCACTTAGTCCAAAACGGGGGCTTGTGGATTGGGTCTCGTCCGTCCGCAGCCATATCTCGGACATGTACGGACCAATTTTGTTCAAACCTGGCACACAGATAATGAATGATCGCTGACATATGCTCGTCATTGTCTTTCAAGATCAGATCAAAGATGGCCGACTGGCAGCCATTCCGTTACTTAAATGTGTCCCCAACCATTTCTCGTACAAACATGATCCGATTTTGTTCAAACTTGGCACAAGTACAGTGCATGATGGCAAACACTTGCACCTCACTTTATTTTACGATCTGATCAAAGATGGCCGACTGGTCGACTGGCGGTCATTTTAGTTGAAAAAAAACAAAACAGGTATTGAACACGTACGTCCTCAACCATTTCTCGGACATGCATTTACCGATGTTGTTCAAACTTGGCACAATATTTAATGATGGCTTACATATGTATGTCATTTTATTTTGAGATCAGATCCAAGATGGCCGTCTGATGGCCATTTTGTTACTTACACATGTCCCCAACCATTTCTTGAACATGCATGGTCCGATGTTCAAACTTGGCAAATGTCACAAATGTTCTTCCAACTCACATGACCACCCAGGTCAGTTGTGCGTACACATGAATCTTGTAAATATTGGCCAGCCCTTTAACTCCGTACAACAAAATTACTAAAACCACTGGGGCTATGACATTTTACGTCTTTTTCTCCTTGTTTGTCTATTCTTCTTTCTTTATTGGTTAATTTCTGTATCCTTTCTTTCTTCTTTCTATATTTGTTAATTTGTTCTTTCTTTCTATTAGTTAATTATCTATTCTTTCTTTCTTTGCTCGTTAATTTATCTATTCTTTTTTTCTTTTTTATTGGTGAATTATATATTCTTTCTTTCTTTATTAGTTAATTATCCACAAGCAAATACCACCCGTCACATCGCTAACGGGAACACTAAGATGGGGGAAAAAGAGGGAGAGCTTAGGGGTGGAGAAGAGTGAAGAGATGGAGGGGGAAAGAGAGAGGAGGGGTGGGGGAAGAGTGAGGGAGAATGGAGGGGAAAAGAGAGGAGGGATGGGGGAAAAGAGAGGAGGGAGGGGGAGCGAGGAGGGAGGGAGAGTGAGGAGAGAGGGAGAGTGAGGGAAATGGGGGGAGGAATGGAAGGCAGACATGTGGTGGAGCGTTAATTATGATTCATAATGTCTCATCAAAATGATGCTGCATTGAGGAACAGCGAAGATGGAAACAAAGTAATGTCTGACATCCATTTTCTACCAGTCAGACTAAGAATACCACCCAGACACAAACACCACCCGGACATGTCCAGAGATAAACACAGTCCAGAGACAAACACCGCCTGGACACGTCCGGAGCCAAGCTGTCCGGAGACAAACACCGCCCAGACATGTCAGGAGACAAACTCCCATCCAGACATGTCCGGAGATAAATACCATCCAGACATGTCTGGAGATAAACCCCGCCCGAACATAACCACCGTCCAGACACATATGGAGATACGCGTCTAGACACAAACTCCCGACCAGACATAAACACACCGGAGACAAACACCGCCCGGACGCGTCCGGAGCCAAGCTGTCCAAAGACAAACACTGCTCGGGCACGTCCAGAAACAACTCCCCGTCGGGATAAACACCGCCTGGACACGTTCAGAGACAAACTCCCACCGGACACGTCTGGAGACAAACCCCGCCCAGACATACCACACATCCAGACACATATGGAGATAACCACCGTCCAGACATAATGATCGTCCAGATATGTCCAGACCCAGTGTGTGTGTGAGAGAGAGAGAGAGAGAGAGAGAGGAGAGAGAGAGAGAGGAGAGAGAGAGAGAGGGAGGAGAGGGAGGGAGAGGGAGAGGAAGAGGGAGTGGAGGGGAGTTATCAGAGAGAATATTTTATGCTTTGCGAAAAACACACACACACACACACACACACACCACACGCTGGCCGATACGGCAATTTTTCAGGAATCGGCAGGTTGGAGTCATTGTGATTACCGATATCAGTACGCACTATATACAACCCAAAAACGTTGAGTAGTTTTCACTGAAAAATAACATCACATTTATATAAACGTTTCAGGGAGATGTCACAAACATTTATCTTTATAACAGCTGTGTGTGACGGGTGGAAAAAAAAATTGGCTCGGTAATTTAGAAAACATGTTAATACCGCAAACACCTCGGAAATCAGGTGTTATTTCATAACAACTCACTCAGGTGACGGAGCACGAACCACTTGCTCAGGGTGATGGACACGAACCACTCGCTCAGTGTGACGGAGCACGAACCACTCGCTCAGGGTGACGGAGCACGAACGACTCGCTTAGAGTGATGGAACACGAACACTCGCTTCGGTTGACAGAGCACGAACCACTCGCTCAGGTTGACAGAGCACGAACCACTCGCTCTGAATGACATGGTGCAGAAAAAGCGCCCGCTGTGAGTGAGCGATTCGCTCAGAATGATGAAGTGCGGTACCGCTATCGACACTGGGCGCTCGGCAAGTGGCTTAAGCACTCATGCAAGCACTCCAATTAAATGGTTCATCGGGAACGGTTAACCAGGCTGTCACTGCATACCATGTAGGATCCCTTTAACTTTAATGCCAGTCTACACCGTGCATGCAGCAGTTAATGAAATAAAATGAATTCGTTCAAATAATGACTTTATCCACAAGAGTTGCTGCATGTTGCCTGCTTGTCTGTGCATGTGTCATGTGGTACATCGGTTTGCGGTCTGCACAAACGTTATAACTTTTTTTTAAAACGTCCATTTTTCACCAGATTTGCTTTGATTCCCTGTAGAGCACCTCACAAAACCTCCAAAAGTGTAGACACAGATCTTGCAGACGCTATGGATAGGCACACCCTCTGGTGGACAGGGCGTGAGGTCTTGCAGTGAATGCATCAAATCATGTAGCTCAATGAAGCTCGTTAATTTTGGCATGTTCCTGAATTTTTTGTTCACTCAATTTAATTCTCGAAACAGTAGAAATTGATGAGTTTAACGCTTTGGAAATTTCACATTTTCTTGTGTATCTATGGAGGAGGGAACATAGCCTTGCTTGCTTAAAGTAAATAGGTATATCGGCTTAGTTATCAGACTCGTCATTTCTTTAAATTATCAGATTTCACAACAGATTTCAACACTTATTTAGTCTGGATGATATCCGATCCTCAAACCGAAATAATGTTTCGATGATCTACTTCATTTAGTCTATGAGAGTATATCGTAGAAAAACGTATCATCCAATGCATAAAATTACTCCAAGCTCCTGATATGAAAAGTATAGTACTTACAAAAGTGATGTATACAGCAATTCATAACAATGATGAACAGACATTCGATAATGTGAGTGAGGAAAGTGAAAAAAAAAATTGTCGTAAATAAATTGTTCTGGCCTGTTCCAAGTCAGGGCATGGTTGAGCAGGCCAAAAAAGACGGCGGCTTCAGACCCCCGCGAGATTACCAAGGATACGCCTTCAGACCCCATCGGAAGTGGTGACCGAGGATGTGCCCTGATAAATGATATGATTAAATAAGGCCGTTAATTATCCAAAGGGTGTTTTTAATTAACCTCACCCAATTTTCAACTCTTGCACTTCCTTGGAGTTTTCTTGCAAAGTTTCAGGCTGATAGGTTTCATGGTTTGGAATTATGGAGGAGACACAATGACACACTGAACACCACACACACACACACACACACACTGACATTTACTGTACAAGTAAGTAGATTTATCTGTTTCTCTGTTTCTTCATTAGTTCATGATTTAATCTTTCTTTATTAGTTAATTCATTCTGTCTTTCTCTCTATCTTTCTTTATTCGTTAATTTATCCATTCTCTTTCTTTATTAGTTAATGATTTACTCTTTCTTTCTTTTTAGTTAATTTATTAAGCCTGGTATTGGCTTAATGGTTTAATATGCTGGGTTAAGATCTTAGGGTCTTGAGTTCAAATCCAACTTGGCTGTTGAATTAATACCAGGTGGGGTTGACTCTGCCTGTCATCCTTCCGAGGTCGGCAAAATGAGTACCAGCTTGCTGGTATCCTGTGTCGGAGTGGCACCCGTCCAAGATTCTGCCCAATAGCCAAGGAGACTGCTTCGTAGCACCAACGCTCTGCACAGAGTATGGTCCCAATGGATGGATGGTCTTTAGTTTGAGCCCCTGTCGGTCCTTTGAAGTAACACCAGGTGGGTTGACTCAGTCTGTCATTCCAAAGTCATCAAAATGAGCACCAGCTTACCAAAGGTAACAGGGGCACTGCATCAGCGGCACAGCTGTGCTTCCACAAATTGATGCAACCAGCAGCCACAGGCTGTATACAAAACAACAAGTTAATAAATTTGTTCTTTCTCTCTTTATTTGTTAATTTATTTAATTTCTGTTTCTTTCTTTTTCAGTTAATTTATCTTTTCTTTATTAATTTGTTAATTTATCTTTTGTTTCTTTCTTTTTTTTTGGTAATATATCTTATTTTTTTCTTTATTATTTATTGATTTATTATTTAGTGGCTCATGCAAGAGTGAGGTGACAGGGTGGGGGGGGGATGTACAAAGAGTGGAGCATCAAGTAGGGGAATTAATGAAATTTGGGAAAAGAGGAAGGGGGAGGAAATAGTAACAGGCCCGACCAAGGCCCACAGTAGCACACGGCCTAGACAAAGACACAAAAACCCAGCACACAAACGTACACGAAGGCACGTGATGAGATGCACATATACATTACATCAACAAATGAACAAAAACTGTTAAACATGGCAATTCCGGAAATGTTATCCTCAGCTTTTGAAGATGGCCTCTCGTAGCGGAGAGGATTGTTTCTGCAGGGGGGGGGAAGAACCCGGGACTGGGAACCCTTTGCCTAAAATCCAGCAATTTGGATGCATTACCTCAAACTCACCATGGTCGATGTCATTTAAACAAAATGGCTTCAGAATGTGATCAGGAAGTTTATAGTTTATATCTGGCTTGTGTAATCAGGAAGTTTATATGACATTCACATTTCAGCACTTTCCTTGTTTTTTATTATCAAACCAACACGTTTTGTCATAAAGTTCTGAACTTACTTACTCCCCCTTCCCTCTCACCACCCTACCCTATTGCCCACGTTCAAGTCCACCCCAACTTGAAAATCCATTCATTCCTACATCCCATGAACCCCACATTAACACCTGATGCTTCGTGCAGCTGGTGCTGGGGATCGCGTCGCATGGGCATTTGGACTTGGCCTTGAGCGTTTGGCAATGGTCCTCTTCGCCATCCCGGACATTCGCCTCTTTTGGAGCAACGACGCACGCTTTTCCGAGCAGTTCAAGGTCGATGACATCCACCAGCCAATCCGTTTCAAGGTAGAATGCAATAGCTTGGCTTTAGGGTCTTTAATTCCTCCTAATTGTCCAATGTTAAAAACAATCGTTTTGTAGGAGATGAAGTGTTATGGGCTATTTGTCATACAAGATATAGGCTTGTGGAAGAGTGAAGTGATGTGGGAAAAACACAACAAACTGACAATGGGGTCGTGAGGTCACAGGCAGCCAAAACAAGCAAGAGAATGAAGGAACATAAAAATATGAGAGGAGGGGAGGAAACAATAATCTGTAAGTGAGAGGATTGAGTTATGTTGGGTTCATATGGGTCGAAAATGTCATGGGTAGTTATGGGGGACAACATGAGATGACTGCATCACCTGCTCGAAGCCCGGCAGGAAGGTTTGATTGAACAGCCTCCAAATTTAAATATAACACCTCATATTCTTCATTATCCTGAACTCTTTCATCTCTTCACCTCCCTCCTTCACTCTCTATCATCTAGCCGCTGAGCCCATACCCCCCGCTCATCAACGACATGTCTTTCTGGATACCATCCGGGGAAAGCTTTGATGACAGGGACTTCTATGAACTTGTTCGCACGATCGCCGGAAATATGGTGCAAGAAGTAAAGCTCATTGATGAGTACACGCAACCTGGGTGAGTCCATCTTCGGTGGAACATGGCGGTGTAGGGTTATTTGTAACTGCATATACACGTGGACCGATGCAAATGATTTGTATCGTTTCTGCAGAAGCGGGCGGCACAGTCGGTGTTACCGGCTAGTGTATCGGCATGCGGAGCGCACGCTCACAAAAGCTGAAGTTGACCTTGTGCACCGCGCCATAGGGGACGCTGTGGAGACGCAGCTGGGAGTGCAAGGTCGAGGTTGAGCCTTGTAGACGCGGCCTGGATTCCCCATTTTCCCACCATCACGTCTTCCCCTCTTACCCCATTAACCTTTTACACTGAATGTGTTTGAGGTAACACTTTACACCTTTTGGATTCAGTGTTTTTTTTGATACATATCTAATGCTTTTCAGGAAAAGATCTTTACCTGTGGGAATTAAAGGAGCACTTGGCGTTAATTGTTTGATTATCTACAAATAATGTAAACATTATCAGATTATGGGAACACTGGTTTTTTTATCTATAGAATTATTACTCGGGAAGGAAGAATGATTGAAAAAAATCAAATGGCGATATTCATCACCGACGAGAGAGAGAGAGAGAGAGAGAGAGAGAGAGAGACAGAGACAGAGACAGAGACAGAGACAGAGACAGAGACAGAGACAGAGACAGAGACAGAGACACAGACACAGACACGCCCTACATGTCCGCATACACGTGATAATGAGTCTTCTTTGTCTTGTAAATCATTTCCTTTCCTGTTCACTCTGCTTGTGATATGAGTGTGTGAGTGAGTGGTCATGCTCACAATTACAAATGGCAATCTGCTCGGCAAGATGTAAACCATGAGCTGTGATGTCAGGAGTGCAGCAATCCTCAACCCTATTACCACCGATGTAACTGGCTGTTCTTTTTTTCCTTTCTTTGCTGGAGGGAGGCTCATGGAAGAGCAAGGACCATCTGACAGTGGGACAAATGTCAAGTGGATTAATAAACAGGAAACAAGGAGAGGGAGGAGGGGAGGAAACACTAAAACTAGCAAATAAGGACGTTGGGTTACGAAAGGTTATCATGGGGTAATAAAGGTCATGGGACAGAATTGGGGATGAGAAGAGCTGGCGGTGCACTACTTGAATGAAGCCCTGGAGGGAAGAGCAAGACAGCCTCTGATAGGTGATCCCATAGACAGAAGAAAGGAGGAACAACAGAGTTGAGGTTGCAGACAGCCCTGGGGAGGGTCGGAGGACTGCGAGAGCGGAAGGAGCAATGTTGGAGAATGTTCATTAAAAATCGGAGAGACCACCGCGCCCCTTCCTGTGATGTGAGGGCAACAGACATTGTGCTTCGACCTCATCACGGGAGATTCCAATAATTTTGAGAGCTTTAGATTCCACAGAATTCCTCTTCAAAACAATAGGCTGAACACCTGGGGAATGATAAAGATCTCGACGATATAACGTGTGATTTCTTTTCGTTCAAAGAAACTTTACAGAACACACAAAAGTCGCTTAATTTTGAAAATTTGATTTTCTGTGCCCCCATTAAACCCCCTATTGTGTTATCCATCATCATCTGACAAAATGGTGCAGAGGTAATGCACTTACGTTTGATTTATCTATCCTGGGTTTGATCGCTGACCCGAATATAAACTGTCCGACAAACCATCCGGGGTATTTCATCACAAAGTGTGCCGTCCTTCGGTCAGACATGAAGCTGAACATCCCATCTGCGAATATTAGCTGTTGCACGTTAAAGATCCCTCAGTCTGTTTCGCCGACGGGCTTGTCATGTGGGCTTGTCAACCTCGAGGCGCACGACCAGGTGAACCATCAAGCCACACCGAAGCCAACGTTTCTCCACAGCAGCACCGACATCTCGGAGAAGGTCGACGAAAAGCTCATCAACAGCACTTTCTGAGCCAAGATCTCTTCAATCTTACTGCTCTTCAACAACTTCCATTCCCTTTTTATTCCGAATTGACCGGGACTGCATTATTGGTGATGGCAAAGGGGACAGACAGCTCCAATTTTCTGTCCCCACACACCTGTACACGGACATCACATCCACACGCGAGTCACTCTGCTTCCTCCTCCAGGCCCTATGCAAGCCCACTCATGTCCCCACACCACAATGTGGTTGATGGTAAATACCAAAAATAAAAAATAAACACCCAGGCGAGTGGACAAATAAGGACCTAGATTATATATCTACATAATAAACCATTTTGAAACCATTAAGATTCATACATTCGAACATTAATTATTAGCAGGGGTTACCCGGAGGGGGGGGGGATACCCGACGCTGCCCGGCTGGGTGAACTCTTCCCGGTCGGCAGTGGTTTCCGGACGTGATGAATATTGAAAAGTGATGGAGTTATTGGCCTCGTGGTGGTTACCTTTTGCCTGCAGGCCGGCGGCAGCACTGCCTAACCCCACATCCAACATACACTTCATAGCGGCCTTTGGTGGCCTCAAAACGGACGTCAAGGCCAACTTGTGGGCCAGATTCTGAAATAAAACTTGGGGGTTTACCCCATGGTTTATCTGAGCACTCGGTGTCCATGAAGCTGCAAAGACTTGAGGTTCTTTAAAATGGTTTTCACTTCTTATTTTGAACTATGGATCTCGAGCCTGAGTTTCCAGAATGTCAAAGCAACGAGCCACCCAATAATTATAGAATGGTGACGTCGGTCAGAGAGACCTCTAAAGTCTAATATTCCTACTAATGCTGTTGTGAGGAAACTTGATTGTAAACTGTGAAACAAAAATGGCTGCTCAAAGCCAAAATCCATCCATCCATCCATCCATGGGGACCATACTCTGTGCAGAGCGTTGATGCTTCTGAAGTAGTCTCCTTGGCTATTGGACGCAATCCTGGACGGGTCGCCACTCCGACACAGGATACCAGCATGCTGGTACTCATTTTGCCAACCTCGGAAGGATGACAGGCAGAGTCAACCCCACCTGGTATTAATTCAACAGCAGAGG
This sequence comes from Eptatretus atami, assembly GCA_035128595.1. Classification (NCBI taxonomy): domain Eukaryota; kingdom Metazoa; phylum Chordata; class Myxini; order Myxiniformes; family Myxinidae; genus Eptatretus; species Eptatretus atami. The sequence continues at coordinate 129,416,281 of CM068960.1, read as the reverse complement.
GGGATTTGAACTCAGGATCCTAGAATCCCAAACCCACCACCCCTAACCATTAAGCCAACATCAGGCATCAAGCCGAAATGGCTCCCATAAATTCACGATAGCCATAGATTCTTTTCGATTCTATAATGAAACTGAAAAACTGTAGCTGGCCAGATCAACTCGACTTCCTCATGTCGAGCTATGGGAATGTTTCTGTTGCTAGTTGTGCAGCTGTGGTCAAAGAAACTTGCCTTGTATGTCACCACATCCTCTTAGTCTCATCAATACCGAGGTCACCATCGCTATTTTACCTTCGTGATACCATATTCGTACCCTACTGTTACTATATATTATTAAATATCCCACAGTGTTTTGAATATACATCAGAAAGATCTTACAAAATGCACAAGGGACCTTGTTCGAATTGGAGCCCCCGAGTTGAGGCTCCAAACACCGCGGTGAAGTTGCTGACTTGGTGTTGTGAATGGGTTGTGCAACATTTTGTGGTGACTTTCACCTGACGAGACGCTCTGTGCAAGTCTTGCACTTTCCTTGTGTCGACGGCTCGTGGGAACGGATGCGCTGTGGTTGCACGCTGTGTGGCCACGTTGGGCAGAGCCGTCAAATTTTAGTTTTGTGGTTACCACGCACAGTTGGAGATAGTCGCCCAGAATTTAGAAAAACAAAAACTTCTTTTTTTCTCAGGGCTTTCGATAAATCACTGAAGACTTATGGGAATTACATTTTAGATAAGATGACGTCATAAGATGATGACAGTTATGGGAGAAGCGAACAGCGGTTGGGGAGGCAGGTGAACACAACACTAATAGGATCCATCCATCCATTGGGACCATACTCTGTGCAGAGCGTTGGCGCTGCCTAAGCAGTCTCCTTGGCTCTTGGGCACAATCCTGGACGGGTCGCCACTCCGACATGATACCAGCAAGCTGGCACTCATTTTGCCGACCTCAGAAGGATGACAGACAGAATCAACCCCACCTGGTATTAATTCAACATCCGAGGGAGATTTGAACTCAGGATCCAAGGATCCCAAGCCCACCACACTAACCATTAAGTCAACACCAGGCATACTAATCGGATGTCGAACATTTCAGGACAGGTGTGCTCCACAGGAGGGATAACAGGTAGAACAGTGAATGGACATGACCAGAGTTGGTATGGAGATGTTGATGTAAATTTAGACAAGCCTCAATTCAATAATGAAGAGATAATAAGTGATCGGCCCGAGGCATTATCCCGGAGCATTACCCAAAAGGGGGCAACATGCATTGAAGAAAAGTTTATGTCAACACAGGTCTTGGGCAGGTCTGTTTCAGAGTCCTCATCGGAAAGATCAAAATAGTTCAAGAATGGAGAGGGAGGTTAAAAATATGGGGTGGGGGTTAGGCCAAAGACAAGTCAGAAGGAAGCATTGCATGCTTGTATCTTGCTTCAGTATCAGCTTCTCTTTCGCAGTCAAGCATCCTTGAAACCTTTCAATATAGACTACGCAGCCTCAGAATGTCCCACTCAGGCACTTCCATATAATTACTTTTGCTTTACTGTTATGTCTGAGGTGTTGCGTGGAGGCATTGTTAGCCCATCCCAAGTCGTCCTGCCAACATGGTGGTGGGCCTTCTTTTTACCTCCACCACCGAAGGTGAAGGAGGTTATGTTTTCACCCCTTTCTGTCTGTTTGTTACTTGCGAAATCGAAGATTTTTCAAGTCCATTGGCCAGTCGATTTTGTTTGTCTGTCTGTCTGTCTGTCTGTTTGTCTGTTTATCGCCTGCAGGTCAAATTTTAAGCCGATCTTCACGAAACTTCACCACATGGTAGAGTTTTTCATAAGGAAGAAGCCTATTGTTTTTGAGGTCAAAAGGTCAACATAGACCAAAGGTCAACAACTTTGGTGAGATTTCTAAAATCCTCAATTTTCATCCGATTGACTTGAAATTTGAAGAGGGTTGATATTTCAGGTCACTGAATTCAACCAACTAATTATTTTTGAGGTCAACATCGACCAAAAGGTCAACATAGACCAAATTTCTAAAACTGTCAATTTTCATCCGATTGAATTGAAATTTGAAGAGGATTTGCATATTTGATCATTGAATTGAACCAGCAATTATTTTTTAGGTCAAATTTGTTTTATGGATTTTGCAAGTATCGTGCTCGATTTGCAATAGGGCCAAAAACGATATAGGACTGTGTCGCATGATATTTCAAAAATATATTGGGCCCGTTATGTTCTCGTGGATCAGGTATTACGTGGCGGAGGTATGCATTCTACCGATTGCCCTTCTAGTTAAACTGCTGCATACCCTGTGATAGATATACTGGAGGAGGGGTAAGGGGGAGCCTTGCAGCGTATTGATTCACCTGACAATACCTGTCCAAGTCAATATTATTTGTGACTTAAAATAGAATGTGGTGTGGTTCCTGGTCTGACGCCCCACTCTTGTGGTTATTGCTGTTCAGCTCAACAGAACATATGTTCCTCCCCCTCCCAACTCCCACCTAAGACTGTCCCTGACATGACTTCACCGCACCTCGAGTAAACCGTCACACTTTAAAAGCCCCATCTTAAGATTACATCACAGCCTTACACTTTCAGGTGACTTGCAGAATACTACAGGTGCTTGGTTTTATCCTGACGTCAAGAAACTTCGAAATGAAACATTTGGTGACATTCTGTTGATTATATTGTGCATGCCGTGGCTCCGATTTGTACACAACTACCTGCGGTGCTGAGAGCGGAACATTATGTGGTAGTTTTCTGCTGGCTTGGGATGGTGACGTGTTGTTATGTCACAACAATCCAGGTCAACTACTTGCGGAGCAATTTCTTTTTTTTGTAAATTGAAGAGTCCATTCCATGTTCTGTTAAATGGCGACAGCTTGGCCGAGGGAGGCAGCGTTAAGCGCTGAGTATGTACCTTCATTTAATACCGGAGGTACCATGTAAATTTAGGGGACATACAGGGTTTGAAAGGGACACAAGCCCCGGGAGTGGGGGGAGCACTGCGGTGGGGGTCAGGGGAGGTTGGATTGTGGATTACCTCCCCAGGAGAGTTTTAAAAAATTTGGCCAAAATTGTTCATTCTGAACAAGGGTGATTACATGCCTGTGTAGTGATTGTGATATCCATGAGATGGTCTCATTAAAAGGTGAACGCTGTCTTGTGTTCATTCCTCACCTTACAACCGTGTTCACCACTCCCCCTCCCCCACACCTGGCTTAAGTTGCAGTCTGTAAGACACAGGACCACCCACTACTAACAAACAGTATCAGCTGCTACACTGTGACCCACAGATCAATCAGCCGACCTTTTTATTTTTTTATTTTTAGCAACGCCAGCCCTTCCCTTGGGAATCAATTAATGCAGGCACATTAGGCTCACCGACCATCTTATGAGCTCCTTTTTACAGCACGTGCGCTGTATACAATTGCACCGAGTATGAAATGTCCCCGGCGTCTACCACGTCTCCGGTGTCCCCCCCCCCCACGTGCCTCAAGACAGCCAATGACGGCCGTCCGGTAGATGCAGTGCGTAACCTAGACGGAAATGGCGACAATTGACGGAAATACCCGAGTATTTCAATGGAAATTTGTGAAACTAATGTGTTATATATGTGAAAACCATTTAATTTATTGCTTGACGGAAAAAAACGAAGAAACGCTCCCCTCTCATGTACGAACGAACGAAAGACGTCATTTCCGCCCACCATCGCATTTCGCGCCGATCGCCGAATGCTGAAAGCTAAGTTCTTCTTATGCCATCATTCTTTTGCGGCTCCCTGCCACGCTGTATCGAACGATTTCATTCCTTCTCTTATATATAAAGGTGATTATCACAATAATAACAAGATTTTTACATTTCAAATATTAAGTACGCTTTTTAATTGTTTTTCAACTGAAAAAGCATAAATTGCATATTTTAACATTAGTGTACTCATTTGCTTCACCACAAGCGCTGTATTGAAGGATTTCACTTGTTTTAAATGAAAGAACCATTTAAAAAAATAAAAATCAAACATTGCAACAAAGCTCTGGGGGGAGGGACGTGCACCTTGACCTCACGGCCTAATTATACAGTCTGACAAAGCTTGTCCAACTAGTACGTGTATGTACAGGGTGATCCCCAAAAAACCCAGGACCAATACTATTGAATATAACATCCTCATTTATCACTCAAATGACAAGCCTGGTGTTGGCTTAACGGTTAAGGTGGCTGTCTTAAGATATGGGGTCTTTCTTGAGTTTGAGCCCCTGTCACGCCGTTGAAATAACACCAGGTGCAACCAGGTGGGTTGACTCAGCCTGTCATCCTTCCGAGGTCGGCACAATGAGTACCAGGTTACTGGTAACAGGGGCACTGCATCAGCAGCACAGCCGTGCTTCCAGCAATGATGCAACCAGCAGCCACTGGCTGCATATGAAACGACAAAACCTCAAATAGAACCATTTTTTGGCACGAATTTCCTTGAATAGGCCCAGACCGACTGTACTAAAACTGACGTGCTCCAACTGTTGGTCATGGTGCTGATGCAGGCACACTTGGAATTGACAGGCAAAATGGTTGATCGCTCGGACACATCCCCTGTGGGAATGAATTAAGTGGATTTTTGTTGATAATTGTTTCTTGAGTCATTCAATGGATTGTGGCCTTCCTCTGTAGACGTTGTCCTCCAGATACCCCAAAGATAGAAATCTGTCGATGACGGGTCTGGTGAATGTTAGGCCATTCGTCAGCAAGTCTTCGACTGATAACTCCGTCACCAAAGTGCGTGTTGACCGTGTTCAGTGAATCGCTTGAAGTGTGGGGAGTGGCTCCATCCTGTTGAAGCCATTCGTCCTCTCTGGAAACCCTCCTGTGACTGCCTAGGGCCCTCCAATACCTCCCAAGAACTTGTGTGTTACGTTTCATGCTAACAGTCAATGCTTTGCCTATGTCGTACTCACACCGGAAAGGGCCGAAGATTCCATGTTTCCTGATTGCGACCCAGACAGTCAATTTTCCAAGTGGAGAGGTCACTCGAGCACCGGATCGGGAGGTGTCGATCCCCAGTGTACACTGTTCTTGGGGTTGATCTGCCCATAAAGAAGGAAATGGGCCTCATCAGAAAATCAGGCAGTGTCAAGAAAGTTAGGCCTTTCTTCAATCTTGTCTGCAAACTTCCAGCACATGGTCACTCTTTTGTACATGGGGGCTGCAGTCGATTTGTGTGTAATCTCAGTTCTGTACGGATACAGTTTCACATCATGGGTGAGGATTCTTCTCACTGATTCACGTGCAATTACAAGCTCTTGACCCCAACGCCCAAGAGATTTCTCAGGGTCTCTGCCCACTGAATGAGAAACAAGGTCAATGTTCTCAGTAGACCTTACATCTCGAGGATCAGAGGATGTCCCGGATGTGTTGGTTGATCCTCCAGCACTTTCATTGTTGAGATTGGCGAAAGTGCCTTTTTCTCTGAACTTTTTGACCCAGGAAACTATCCGTGACTTGCAGGGCGCAGCGTAAGTTCCAAACTCACGTTTAAACTCCATTTGAGTCTTCTTGTAGGAGTCTAGAAGTACTTTGCGTAATTATCCATGGAATCTTGAAAAAGGGAAGCCATCTCCCAAGACATATCGCGGACATAAGAATCGTCGCCAACTTTCCTATTCCATCTTGTAGTTCACTGTTCTTCAATCACCTGAAAAAACAAGTGGTTCTCATGAGTAAGACGGAAAACATTAGATATAAAAGGTGTGTTCCGTGTTTTTTGGGGGTCACCCTGTACTTCAGCCTGAAGGCTCACATGGTTAAACAACCATGCATCCTAACCCAAAGAGCCAGGATGAATGAATGGTCATACCATTACTTCGGAGGACCACGAACCATTATAAGATAGACTTGAATAGTAGATTATCCTCAAGTTGAGCTAGCAAGCTGTACCACATGACATAACTATCAAATGGTACATCTTCACCGGAATGGTGATCGTGAGCGCTCGTCTCACAACAGCAATTGCTGCAAGGGTTCTGACCATCCTATTTAGGCGTCAATTACACCGTTTGTTAGGACTTAGGCAGCTGGGAAACAAGATGTTATAGCTAACAAGGAGCTGATGCTCTTGGTCCCCCGCCTTTTGGGGGGAATGAGGAATAAATGTGTGTCATATGAAAGCTAAATCTTGACCGGTCTTTGAAATATCGCGTACACAAGTCAAGTTACTGAGCCAATCACGGCCGTGATCTAATCAGGTTGAGATAATGTCACGAGGAATAAATATCTACAATTTGTAAGGTCAAATGGTCAACGGTTTTTGAAATATCGTGTACACAAAAGTACATGGACGGATGATCTGTCTCGGTCGTTCAGTCGGTCGGATGTAGCTCATTTTAATGTCCCCGTTTCCGACCTTGTCGGAGGGGCGGGGGATAAAAAGGTACTTTTGGCTGAGGTTACAGTCTGGAGACACAGAACCACCCGCTTCAAACAAGCAGTGTAAACCGCTACACTGCAGTCCGTAGGTCAGTTCACCAACTTTTCTTTTTTAGCAATGCCAGGCCTTCCCTTGGGAATCAATCCATGGACATGTTCCTGGGTCCCTGGCTTTCATCAGCATGGACTATGGAGTGGATTCCCCCCTTCAAGAGTTGAGCTGACAAGCTATACCATATGGTGAAAATGTCAAACAGTGCCTCTTCATCGGAAAAGTGACCAATAACCATTTTATCCACACCAACCATTGTTGTTGCATGGGTTCCAACCAATAGGGGATACTTGCCACACATCTCACTAAAGGAAGATAAACAAGTAAAAAAAAGACTTAAATATCATAGGCCCCGTTTAGTAATTTTACTGGACAGAGTTAAAGGGTGAGCCCATATTTAAGTACAACTAAAATGGCCGCCAGCCTACCAGTCGGCCATCTTTGATCAGATCACAAAATAAAGCGAGGAGCACGGGTACACCATTGTGTCCTGTGCTTGTGCCTAGTTTCAACAATATCGGACCATGCATCTCTGAGAAATGTTCGGGGACACATTTAAGGAAGAAAATGGCCACCAGTCGGCCATCTTGGATCTGATCTCAAAAAAATGACGCGCATGTGTCAATCATCATTCATTATCTGTTTGCCAAGTTTGAACAACATTGGTAAATGCATGTCTGAGAAATGGTTGAGGACGTGTTCAACATCGGGGGGATTTTTTTTACAACTAAAATGCCCGCCAGTCGGCCATCTTGGGTCTGATGTGGAAAAAAAATGACGTGCTTATGTATACCATCATGTGTTGCCTTTGTGCCAAGTACGAATAAAATTGGTCCTTACATGTCCAAGATATGGTTGCGGACGCACGCACACATGGACACGAGATATGCAAAGATACCTTGGTGAAGCCATGGAGACTCTGCTAGTTGTCAGCAGCCCCTTCAGGCCATTACGGAAAAACGGGTCCTTCTGGGGATTTGTTCCAACCCAAGAGTGTGGGTCCTCCTCTTGGATAGTGAGCTGCAACCTCTACTGCCTGAGAGGGACAGGGGGCACCTCTATATCCAGAGTCCCTTCTTCCCTAATGTGCAGCAGCACAGACCCCAAAGGAATTTGCACTTCCGCTCCCCTGCCCATCGTTGTTGGAGCAAGTGTTGACAGCTCCTGCAAGGTTTCCCTGACATGACTTCCCTTGCCACGGCAACCATTGGCATTCTCCTGGTTACCCAGGGTGTTACCCATCCTGGTTACCCAGGGTGGGGGGGAGGGGGAGTGTTACAGCGGTGGTGCCAAATCCTATGGAGTTCGTACTCTGCGGGGGGTGGGGGGACTTCCCGATCCTTGTGGGTCGTGCAGTCCCATTCGTAAGGGCTTTCCTACCCTGACCCCAGAATGGGTTGGGCACAGTGGGGGCCTGCCCACACTACTTGGCGGTGACATGGGGATTACGGTCCTTATGTTTCCAGCCTCAACTTTGTACCTGGACTTTGTAAACCAAAAAAAAGTTGTAGCATTTATCTCAGGCCTAACATCCCACCTCAGACCAGAAACTTGACTTGTGACTGTGGCCTGCCTAGTGGAGCCTCCAAGGTTTGTTATGACAAGACTGCCCAAATCCATCAAAATGTCCACAAAATTAAAACACAAGCATTTCACTCGACCTAGACAGCCCATCATATGCAGACTGTAGGAGAACCCAGATTGGGGCAGCACCGTTTTCAACCCGAGTTAACTGGTGCATGGAAACGAGTCATAACATCTGTACGTGCTCACGTTGCAGCAAGCGCCTTGTCAACAGCCATGGGTTTTTTAAAGGTCCCCCCCCCAGGGTCCCCCAAAAAAATTTAAAGGAAAAAAAAAAATTAAAATACCCCGTCACAAATTGCAATAGTAATGATTCCAACACTATTCAACTCAGAAATATGTCTGAAATAACATATCCAAAATGTAATTGAATACACAGTTGGGAACAGTTCTAATTTGCATAAATTCAAAATGGTCGCCAGAAACCGGTTTAATCGAAGTTTCAGCCATTATTTAAGCTATTATCGTGGTGATAACTGACTATTGTTGTTGGTGGTATCACAAATAGAAGGCCAGTGTATAGCTGGGGCACTGTATACATGGAATTTTGGAAATCTGCAAAAAAAGAATTAATTTTATCAATAAAAATGGCTAAATTATAAGTGAAAATTTGTAAAATAGAGTATGATCGATGAATAATGAAACATTCATTTGTCATTAAATTACACTGGTCATAATGAATGATGCATATCCCTACACAGGATATCTGTTACTCTATTCAGATAAAACATCATACAATCATAAATATAGTGAAATCACTTTTAAGCATGATATTGTTAATGGTGTACGTATAAAAATGGATATTGGGTTATGACGAATATGAAACTTTTATGCGACGATCCTATGCATGTGGCCCCGCATGTCAGTTGCTCCAGCAATGTTAACAGGCTAACATGGCTAATGGATTGATATATGTATGTGATCCATCAGTGCTATGTACTAGATAAGGCACGTATTCATTGTATTATTGTGAACCCTCTCTATTTCCAGGGTGAGTCATGATGTATGAAGAGCTGAGTTGTGTTGTATGCCAGAAATCCATATCGTCAGACCAACCAAGCTCCCAACCACTGCAAAGGGTTGTGATGGCATCAATAGAGCAAGTACAGCCAGACACAGTAACATTAATGCTCTACCTGGACAACATGTCCACCAGAAACTGTCGCCAAGTTTATACAAACCTTCATTACATAGAGCAATCCAACCGTAAGAGACTTGGTGATCCTCCTTCATCCAATGACAAACCATCTTTGCGATCATCGGTGGGTTTATTTTATTATGCCAGTCACTGCCTCTTTTGTGGCCAGGGTGATCCCCGAGAAGGCAGGAATCCAGATTTGAAACTCATACCCATCAGAACATTAGATTTCCAGGAGAGTGTTCTACAAGTATGTGACAAAAGAAATGATGAATGGGCGAAAACAGTCCAGGGGAATCAAAGCTGTCCATGATTTACAATGCTGCGGAATGCCGTATATCACAAGACGTGCAGCAATAATTTCAGAACCAACAAAGATATTCCTGTAAAATTTCAAAACATGATGATAATTCTAATACATCTGTGAAACGTATGAAACGGGGAAGACCTCATCATGTCATGCAAGCTGAAGCATTTATAAGATTTGTAATGGCATAACTTTGAACACAATGATGATGAACAGACCACCAATAAAGATCTTATCGACAATATGGCAGAGTTCTTTCAGACTCCAACGTTCCACCATATATGGTCACACTTACATAAAAGACCAAATACAGAAGAAGTTCGGAGAATAAGTCATCATCACAGAGAAGTGCTGCCACCAACATCAGCTGCTGCGGCATACCATAGTCAACGTGTGACCTTCAAGTTCAGGAGTGGATGGGTAAAGCAGCTGATATGTCACCAGAAGATTGGGGCTGGTACAAACAAGGTGATAAATTGTGCCCATCCTGACGACAAAGAACCAGCTCCAACATCATTGCTAGAGGTGGTGAGATGTAACTGTAAATCTGGTTGCAGTACCAGACAGTGCACATGTCGCAAAAATGGACTGGAATGCTCCACGGGTTGTGGACACTGCGAGGCGTGTGTACAAAATGTCACAGATCGAAGATGACGATGTTGATGAATGAATGAGCAACATATGACTATTGATTCAAGTAGAACCATGTCTTTGCTGTATTATTTCAGTATTATATTATATAAGTTATATGTGACAATAAGTCATATGCTTACATTTACATCTAGCCGAATGTTTCATTTTCATGATTGATCTACTTTCTACTCATGAAGTGTTAATTTGTTATATCTAACTTCTATATACATGTATGCCACATAACGAAGTATATGTGATATAGATTCTCATTTTTACGATTATGTATTTGAACATGAGCTTCCTTATCATATCTTAGGTCAGACGTGTGGATGAATCATTTAAATATATTCTATATGTGATACAGGTATATTCAAATTCAATTTTTGGCAATAATCCATTGTGAACCAAACAAATTATTAAATATGTCAAAGGTCAGTTATAATTTCAATATAAGGCGATAATGATTGAAATTGGTAGCTTATTCAAACTTTGGAGTTAATTCTGTATCAGATGATTGAACTTACCTTGTTTGACATGCACATGCAAAATAATGTTTCTACATAAACTATAATATGATGTCTTTTTTGTCTTTCTCATTCTCTCATAAAACTTCATACACTCTCAACCTCAATCCATATGTAATGTCATCTCTAGCTGGACATCATGACCTATTGTCCCATTATGACGAGTAATCTTTCCTAACAATAGCAATACTGGATTTTATTAATGACCATTAAGTTGATTCTAAACGTTTCCTTGATTGTAAAACAACATGTGACACCAAAATGAGCTTCTACAACATTTGGTTGTTGATAAATGTATAGATATTTATGTAGTTTCTCACTATTACTGATTACAGCATCTACCCATGTCGCAGTTTTTGTGTTTCTGAATGGCCGTAAATCCCCACAATATTCTATTTAACATAAATTACTGGTAAAAATAATCAGAGATATGGACTGGGGTGTTTTACCTTGTGAATGACTCCATAGAAATGTTCAGGACCAATTTATGTCATATTTACATCAAAATAACTACAAAAAGCCCTTTTAATGGGCGGGGCGGGATGCGTTGGGGGATTGTGGTGGTTGCAGTAGTGGTAGCGAATAGAAAATATGTTCAATTGTGATTCATGATGGACAGGATACGGAGAGTGGATGATTTCAGCCTTACCCTCAATCATACACAGCCTCTTGTCATCTACTCTCGCCACACACTCAGCACTCCGTAGAAACAATTGTTGAGTATATAATCGCGTTTCAAGATTTTTGTGGCGGCCGTCTTGGATTTATGCAAATTTGGCAGTCTTCCCATACTTTGATTCACCTAAACTTTTGATATGTTATTCAAGTCACTTTTCTGTGTCAAATAATATAGGACTCGTTACTATTGCAATTTGTGGTGGGTTAACGCCTTATTTGGCCTAATTTGACTTGACTAATGGCTCACATGAGGAAAATGCTGCTCAACACTTATCAAGGGACAGTTAAGAAAATGAACACGCAGCGAATGTATCATATCGCACACCTGATATATCTAAACGACTATCCGACAGGTAAATGGCACCAAATGCTTTCCCACCAAATGTCTCCCCTCCTAGAGCGATTCGAACAAGAACAATTGCTCTGAACTCGAACACCTTTGGTCTACCACCGTAAAACAGATGTTGCGTTTCTTGCGATTTAACGGGTTTGGGGTTCTCTATTGTGTCTTCAAATATGATGGAGATCCGGAACTCTTTCGATGCACCCTTGCTGTTTCCCCGGTGACCGTTAGTCCCGCTATACGTTGCAATGATTGATGTATCTCTTCAGATGTGATGCCCCTGTCAAGTTTTTATATCAGATACGATGTGTTCCAGTTGGACAGCTTCCGCCCAAAGCCTTATCAGTTCAGACAGGGCCTTCACCATTACTTGCAACACACCCGAAACTTGTCACCACTGCCTGCCTGCTGCCTCTGGTCACGTCAAACCGCAGGCCCATTCCCAAGCTCGCCCAGCTTCTGTTTTCAACCGCAGATGTTACACACTTTTGCATAAGTTCCAGTCTCTGTGAACCATTCACCTCCGTGATGGTGCGTCTGCGTACGTACACCTCGTAATGAGCACGCAAACGAAACGCACAGCCTGTGGGTCTGCAACGGGTACACGTCGCTTGTGATGCTTCATTCAAGTCCATCTCCTCACTCACAAGAAGTGGTTGTTACACCATACTCCGGCAGTGAGGGTGGCCAGGAAAAGCCAAAGCAATGGTCAACGTCGCCAAATTTCACCTGCTGATGAAATATCCATCTCATTGAGTCAAGAGACGCAGCCGTTCTGCACCATTGACAAACCACCACCGCAGGTCTACGGATGTGGTTCCTCGTGAACCTGAATTTCAATCCAATTTTCCATCGTTGGTAGAAGAAATGATGTCTTGACTTGCATCCATTTCTTTGGAACTACCAGTAATACCACGAATTAAGAGAATTTTAGGAACATGGCTGTTCGGGTGAGGGTTAGGTTAAAACAGCTGCGTTGTCAACAAAAACCGCACCTGTTGCAATTGCAGGAAGAACTCGAACTGTACCTGGAAGACACCTTTCTGTTCACCAATGAGAGTTCTTGGGACATCAAGTGTCATGAATGGGCCTGGTTATTGGCTAACTATTTAAATGGCTAACTCACAAGTTACACTCGTCATGACATATCCTCAACGTGTTCATGTTTTTAAACCGAGTCACTCTGAGTTACGGATCAATTCCCAGACAGTTCTTTCCCACAAAGTCTAAGTGAGCGCAGTATGCTTGCTCGGCAGGGTGGCGATTATGGCGACATCAGGGTGCGTTGCACAGATAGGGTGTGCCTGGAACGGACGACTGCAGATAGCTGCTGCTTGCAGACTGTGGTCGGAAAAATAAAAAAGAGAGAGAGAGAGGCTCATGGTGATTGGCTCCTCCCAGGGAGTGAAATTTCCTGTCCTATATATATATAGACATATATATATATATATATAAATATATCTGTGTGTATCCCAGATGTCCTCTCCTGCCAACTGTCCATTCCAAGGAGGCTTTGTGACCGTACCAAAGAAGCTTTGTGACCGTTCCAAAGAGGATTTGTGACCGTTCCAAAGAGGATTTGTGACCGTTCCAAGGAGGCTTTGTGACCGTTCCAAGGAGGCTTTGTGACGTGTGCAGCAAGGAGCTGTTGTTATATACAGAGGTGAGGATGCCGTGTGAATGTGTCTTCATGCCTTGTCGGCTGTTTATGTGTAATTAAGATCCCTGTGTGTGTTTGGCTGGGTTTTCTTCTCTAAACCTCAATCGTATTCGTTTGAAATCCCCAACAACACGCTATAAGGAGCAACAGCCAAGGTTCTGAGGATGGTTTCTGGATTGATGGTGGATCCAAACCGCGGGAGACCCTCGAGTGGCTGATCAGACGAGCTGATCCGCAGACGTTCAGAGAATAAAATTTTTGATTGTGTCTTCCTCCTGAAATGGCAACAAGATGTAGTTACAACTACCGGGTGTAGTTTCCTGTTTAGGTCGTCGTTTTTATTCTGTCCGGGAAAACCTTTTGTGACTGATGCAGTCAGACTATGTGTGTTGTCTTTCTGATTGTGAGAATATGGGTTTTGTCCCATTATAACATATGTATGCTGGTGTTGGCTTAATGGTTAGGGTGGTGGGAGTGGGATACTAGAATCATGAGATCAAATCCCCCTCGGCTGTTAAATTAACACCAGGTGGGGTTGACTCTGCCTGTCATCCTTCTGAGGTTGGCAAAATGAGTGCCGGCTTGCTGGTATCCTGTGTCGGAGTGGTGACCCGTCCAGGATTGTGCCCAAAAGCCAAGGAGACTGCTTTGGCAGCACCATCGCTCTGCACAGAGTATGGTCCTCATGGATGGATGGAATGCTCTGCACAGAGTATGGTCCTGATGGATGGATGGATGGATGGAATGCTCTGCACAGAGTATGGTCCTGATGGATGGATGGATGGATGGATGGAATGCTCTGCACAGAGTATGGTCCCAATGGATGTATGGATGGATAACATATGTCATTTTACCATGTTTGATCGATACAAGCACTTCAATGACTGTTAGACAGTTTATAAATAAATAACACCAATAATGGCTTCTTTTTTTTTCCTCCACCAAATCTTGGCTCATGGAAGAGCGAGGAGACAGAGGGGAGAAAGGTAACAAACTGACAATGGCACCACAATGGATTGAGAAAGGAGGGGCAGGAACACAGTAAGAGGGCTCTTCGTTGGTTACATGAGGTTCATGGGGATAGAAAGGATCATGGGTAGAGATGGGGGATGACCTGAGATGGTGGTATTGTACACAACATGGCATAATGTTATTTATAAAAATCTCTTTTAAACGACTGACTCACTGATATAAATGTTTAGTTGTAGCTGAAATTTTATAAACTGCTGCAACTCAAAGTCAATATCCCAGGAAATATCACAAAAATGTCGGAAATTGTCCGCAAACTAAAACATCCGCGAATAAGAGTCGGCCGGTGCAGGCTCTGTCTGCTCACTGCTGGAAGACAAAGGAGCTGAGACTAGAACTGGTTGCTTGGCAACGGTAACAAGTGCCTCTTCTGCCTCTTTTTTTTAATTTAATTTTAACTTTTGCCATATTTACATTAAAAATTACTCTCGCTGTAAATTTTTACATAAAGAGCTCATTCTAATCACTAATTCTTGATTTATTTGAGTTATTTAGCTGTTTACAGAATGAAAGCACAATGGGCTTTAAAACAATCGAAGGAGACGAGACTCTATATATTAGAAAGAAACCAATTACAAATGATTCCCATGTCTTTGTCTCTGATCTATGATGTGTTTAGGTATTGATATGTATTAAATATTGCCAATTACTAAGTAATCGTAGTAATGATAGCACACTTTGAATATTGCATATTTAATTATATTGCAGTTTGGGTCACATGACTTGCCATATTTAGCTCGCCTGTTCGAAGAACAGAGAGCTATAGCGATACCCTCGGCGTGAGCGTGAGCGTGAAAATGTTAAAGTTTTTGGTGCAAGTTATTTAGAAGCTTGCCATTCATTTAATATGTGTACTAGGATGCTGATATTTGGCATGGAGGTTCCTTTGGGGTATATTGTTGATGTAATGAAGTTGAAATTAAAAAATAATTTCAAATGTTTCAAATTTTTGACCTGTTTTAAACTTAACTTTTTTGTAGCACATCAACGTTAAAGTTTTTGGTGTAAGTTATTTAGAAGCTTGCCATTCATTTAATATGTGTACTAGGATGCTGATATTTGGCATGGAGGTTCCTTTGGGGTATACTATTCGTGTAGTGAAGTTGAAATTAACAAATGCTTTCAAAAAAAAATTTAAATTTCAACTTAAGATGGTGTCAAAGCCACCCAATGCTCGCCTGTTTATACTAGACGCTTGCCATTCATTTAATATGTGTACTAGTTTACTGATTACAATATACAAATACATATATTGCTTTAAAATTATTTGGATCAGACTTCACTGCAATGCTTTATAAAAAATATTATTAGACTAGTCTTTTAAAAACGATAAATGTATAAACAGGCGAGCATTGGGTGGCTTTGACACCAACTCTCTGGTTTTTTTTAGTCACTGGTTCATTGAGTTAATTATGATGATGTAACATTTTTAGTTTGTCTTTTGGCTCGCATATCATCGTAACCTAGTGCTTTTGAATATAAATCTTTCACAAACCACTTCATGTATTAAGACATGAAGGTTATATTCGGTCTGCACCGGAGTACTTTTTTGCAGTGTGTGTGAATCATGCATGTACAAAACTTCTCGGCTAGTTTATGACTTATGGATGATTGATCATGAACCGACGTTACACTTTACTTTCGCTCATTGATACCATCGCAGCATCTTGTATTGTCAGCGATATGGAACTCGTCCATTTCTTACTGGACTTCAAGTTGGATCCTTGACATAAAGACACAGGCTCGGACTTTAAGCATGAGGACTCAGATCCAGCTGGTTAGGATTCAAACACATGACTGGTATTTATAAATGACTAGCTCAGCATTTGTTGGGACTAGACGAATTAAGCTAATGAAGATGAAAACAACAGCAGTAAATACTACGAGTGATAGGGAACCGTGTGCCTGCACGACATGGCTTCATGTACCTGCATGAGAGGGCATCTTGTACGTGCACAACAGGGCTTCTTGTACCTACACGACAGGGCTTCTTGTACCTGCAGCAACAAAGATGGCTTCATGTACCTGCATGAGAGGGCATCTTGTACGTGCACAACAGGGCATCTTGTACGTGCACAACAGGGCTTCTTGTACCTGCACGACATGGCTTCATGTACCTGCATGAGAGGCATCTTGTACGTGCACAACAGGGCTTCTTGTACGTGCACAACAGGGCTTCTTGTACGTGCACAAACAGGGCTTCTTGTACGTGCACAACAGGGCTTCTTGTACGTGCACAACAGGGCTTCTTGTACCTGCATGAGAGGGCATCTTGTACGTGCACAACAGGGCTTCTTGTACCTGCACGAAAGGGCTTCTTATGCATGCACCACAGGGCATCTTGGACGTACATGACAGGGCTTCCTGTACCTGCAAGCGACAGGGCTTCCTGTACCTGCACGACAGGGCTTCCTGTACCTGCACGACAGGGATTCCCTGTACCTGCACGACAGGGCTTCCTGTGCCTGCACGACAGGGCTTCCTGTGCCTGCATGACAAGGGCTTCCTGTACCTGCACGACAGGGCTCCTGTACCTGCAATGAAAACAGGGTTTCCTGTACCTGCACGACAGGGCATCCTGTACCTGCCATTCGAGTGTTCAATCTGAAACCTGAAACGTGCCATCAGAAAGAGACATAAGATGTTGAGAAGCAAAAATGGTGGAAGAAAAGCATGAGGTGCACACAAAGATTTGTGTTATTTTACCTTTTGTTGTCCAGTTCACCCTTTACTGACTGGACCCGCTGCTCACTGTAGTCGTGGTCAGACACATTGACCCATTGCCTCCAACTGGAGACAAACAAGCTGCGTTCGTGGTCTCACTAGGCCGCAGAGATTCTAGATTATGTTTCCATAAGGCCACCGTGGTCTCATGTATCGTACCAGCCGCTGGGCAGGAATCAGTCGAACCGCATCCAGAATGCTGTCCATTATCGTGGAGGGACAGCCATCGTGTCTGCCATATCTGAAGGACAACCCATATTGTCCGTTATCACAGAGGGACAGGCAGGAGTTTGCAAAACTTGGCCAGCCTGTTTATTAAAATGTTAAAATGAATAAAATGTTAAAAATAAAATTTTCGAGTTAAAATGAAATGAAAACTAAAATTGGCCTCAAGGCAAGCGCTGACTGGCTGAATGAACGTCACATGTGACGTCACACTGTGTCATCGACGTAAGAACAGGACAAAGTGCACGCGAGCGGATAACTTGGAGTGAGCAGATGCACACACGTGTTTGTTTGTAACGAACTTGGTGCTTAGTGATTGCAAAACGATTTTGTACTTTCGTTTGTCGTCAAATACCCATCACATGTCTTCATCACAACTGTTGCTTTTTATTCACTTTCTTAGCTGGTTTCTTCCCAATGAAGTTGTCCCTCATCAATGTCCTCTTCCAGCAACTCCCCCTGTCCTCCATCCTTGCTTGCTCCCTCCTATCAATCCCATGTGACTCTTCCTGTCCCCATGTACAGGAAGAACCCTCATGTCTCTGTACAACGCTCAGCGCTGTGGTGCAGATGTCCAACGCAGCAGGTCCTTCCATGGACTTCGTTCTCCAAAGCAAAAAATGTTTTCGAGGTACAGTCACCTGCCCCCATCCTTCATCCTGTACCCTTTTACTGTGTTTCTTTCTTTGAGATGTAACCCTCCTCTTTTAAAATTGATATCAACTCATTCTGTCTTTCGCCACATTTCCTCATATTGAATTTGCCTAAAATTTTCTGTTGCTGAACAATTGAGAACGTCACCCCATCCACTCCCAACATGTGGTTTGTCCCTGCAGAAGTCGCCTCTCTTCAGGATCTTCCAACTCTCCCCAGAGATGTCGCCGCAACATGAGCTTTCGGGGAAGGACGAGTAGCGAGTCGCGTGCGCCGCAGGGCGAACGCTTCGAACATGTGTTCCAGTGCCTCCAACATGGCCTCAGGTGAACTTGGTATCTGCTGGGATGTTTCCTTTTCTTGAGTTTCACAACACCTTCACCTGGCCCAGTCTTTTCGGTGTTCTCATTTCAGCATGTACATGATGATGCTGGGATCCCAGGTGGTGCTGATACCTGTTATCCACAGTAGTGTCCTTGTAATTCATGGAAACACACCCGTGCATCTCTTATTTGTCCTGCAGTGATACACGTACAAGTTCATTAGGTTAGTTTACATAAAAATGCTGTGATGGACCTATAGGTGGTCTTCGAGCGCTGTCGATCTTGTATATCGGTGTGTGGAGTTGCGTGCGCAGCACACCCTTGTTGTAACGAGGGTTAACGAGGTAAAAGTGTGCACCCAATGTGCATCACCAAGAATAGCCGTAGCAAGTGAATGGAATGTGCACCAGAGGATTGTTTGTGTTTGAAAGGAAGTTACAAACAAGCATTTACTTCCTCTATCACCAACAGGGAATATATGCAGTCGAGCAGGACCGAGCTGGAGAACCTCGGGGCGCAGCTCGGTGGGGCCAAAAGATGTTCAAGACTGGTAAGCACCGAAGAAGTCCCCAGCACGGGGACACGTATAATCACCCACCACTCTGGCCTGTCCAGGACCGTCACCCAGGGTTAATGGAGTACTCTGACCACCAATAGGATAGCTCTTCTGAAACAATGCATTTGATAGTGAGCCTGGTGCCATGACGAACGTGACGTCATCGTGGCGCTTTGTTTTAGGATCACCACCTGTGGTTTGATGTACCGGCTCTCATCGGGTAGGAGTACCGTATGGTATGCACCTTGGGCCTGAAGTCAGTAGTGAGGCGAGAGTTCTGGTAGACAATCACATTTACCATAAAGATCCCTTACAAACCGGAATATCCTTTTTTAGTCACCTTACGTGCTTTTAGTTCGCTGCTCCTTCTCATTGGAATTGGTTGTTGCTTCACCTGCCATTGATATCTTCTCGCCCTAATTGTCTTTTCTTTTGTGTGTGTCCATTCCAGGGAGTCTTATACGACTTGGACAAGGTAAGGATGTACATTATCACACACAATGTAAAGAATCCACTTTTGGAATTTTTTTAACGGAACGCTTTTGCATTGACGAGGATGTTCTTACTTTCTAATATCATCATTATTTTCCTCATCAACACCTTCCCTTCCATGCAGCAAATAAAGAGTTTGGAGCGTTTCTCCCGGCGGTTGGAATTCCACATTAGCAAGGTGAGTTAGACCATGCTCTTGGGTTGGAAAAGATGAGTTAGACCATGCTCTAGGGTTGGAAAAGGTGAGTTAGACCATGCTCTAGGGTTGGAAAACATGAGTTAGACCATGCTCTAGGGTTGGAAAAGGTGAGTTAGACCATGCTCTAGGGCTGGAAAAGGTGAGTTAGACCATGCTCTTGGGTTGGAGAAGGTGAGTTGGACCATGCACTAGGGTTGCAAAAGGGAGGTAGACCATGCACTAGGGTTGGAAGGTGAGTTAGACCGTGCTCTAGGGTTGGAAAAGGTGAGTTAGACCATGCTCTAGGGCTGGAAAAGGTGAGTTAGACCATGCTCTTGGGTTGGAGAAGGTGAGTTAGACCATGCACTAGGGTTGGAGCAGGTGAGTTAGACCATGCACTAGGGTTGCAAAAGGTGAGTTAGACCATGCACTAGGTTGGAGAAGATGAGTTAGACCGTGCAACGGCGTTGGAGGTGAGTTAGACTGTGCTCTAGGGTTGGAGAAGGTGAGTTAGACCATGCTCTAGGGTTGGAAAAGGTGAGTTAGACCATGACCTAGGGTTGGAAAAGGTGATTTAGACCATGCTCTAGGGCTGGAAAAGGTGAGTTAGACCATGCTCTTGGGTTGGAGAAGGTGAGTTAGACTGTGCACTGGGGTTGGAGAAGGTGAGATAGACCATGCTCTAGGGTTGGAGAAGGTGAGTTAGACCATGCACTAGGGTTGGAGAAGGTGAGTTAGACCATGCACTAGGGTTGGAGAAGGTGGGTTAGACCATGCTCTCGGGTTGGAAAAGTAAATGGAAGTTTGTAGAGTACGCTGATGTTAAACTATTCTCGATCTATTGTCTAAAGAGCTTGTATTAAGTGGTTTGGTGGTTTAACTGCTCGACCTGCATGTTTCCGAATCAGGTGGAGGAGCTCAGAGAGAGCCATATCCGTTTGAGACGCCTGCGGGACGGCGCGATGAACATGATGCGAGCGTATGAGATGTCGCGGGTGAGCAGCCGTGAGGCACGGCACAGCCTGAGTGAGCTGCAGAAGAGCTTGAATGAGTACACACAGGTACATAGTGAGCCGGAATAGTGGAGAGGAAATGTGAGGATACCGGAAAATGTAACGGGGTACAGCGAAGGGGAGCAACGCTGGAAACGACTGAAAAATGACAGCCGTCCTTATATCTACCCACACTTCCCTCAGGCCATATTTGCCGTAGAGAAGGAGATGGAAAGCTACATGGGACAGTTTTACATCACCATGAAAGGTACCTTTGGATTATCACGTACGGATCCGTGTGTTGTCCCTCATTGACCTGGAATGACTTATCTGTATGAATCCATCCAGTCATGTGCAGAGTATGCTTGCTCCATCATCAGTCGCGTGCGGCGAAGCCGTACCCGAGTGATGAAGCGAGGTTGAAGTCGGGATTTGAATGCAGGCCCACAATGGCATACTTCTCTCATAAGGCGCATTGATCTGCTTAATGTCCACAACTGAGCACTGGTAGACAGAATAACCAGCTTAACATCCCCAAAAAGAATGGCACGTTACCCCAAAGCAGCAGAATGACCGTGTAAGGAAAGTTGTCGTCAGATCCGATTCCATCAGGGAACTAAACCAGATTAGACAAGTCGTTGACGAGTGTACGATGACCTCTGACATATCATGCTGGTGCTCTCTGATGTATTTTGTGATTTGTTAATGGTTTTTTTGGGGGAGGGATTGATTTTCACGTCTTGTTTTCTAGGCCTGGCCGGATATTCACGACTGTGTTCCGGAGATCATTATGAGGTACGTGAGGTGACCGTGAGCAAGATGGGCCATAGATTCGAGCTGCTTGTGATAAATCTCTTGTCATACATATCTCACTAAAGGGTAATGAAAGCATTTTAGGAAGAGAGAATGGTCAAAGTAAGAGGCCTGTAAGCAAACCGAAGGGAAAGGCCTACAAGTCTGATATCCAAAATGGCGGTCGTCAACACTTCTGTTTCTGATCTCTTCCCAATGGGGGGGGATCTGCGGTGCCAGGTTACCGTGCAGTATGGAAGGCAACGATGGCAACCGCGCGGACGTATCGACAACGACGGGCAGCAAAGCTGGGAGGCGAGCGAGACCACGCTGCAGCCCTTGGTGTCTGACCTCATGGAAATCAAGGCAAGCTGACTCAGCAGCATTGCGGCCTAGGCGGCTCGGCCAGACTGATTTTATCGGCTCGAGGTTAACCTGGGTCGGGTATCACACAGCACCGTTCGTTCGCCACAACCCGCCAGGCCAGGCTGCATTTGCCGGTCACCACTCGTCTTCGTCCCGAGTGCGAAGAGCAGCACTCTTCTTGAACGTTGCAACATTTTTCTCTTTGTGCGTCCATTTCACTTCATCTCGTGGTCATTGTTCGTTGTTTTAGTGTTTCAAGCTCGTTGAACCGTCCCGTGAGCCTTGTGCTACCATCTCTACCATCTCACTTCAGCGTCTGAACAATACGACGTCATCGTACACGTGACACTGACACCGGGTTCGGGCAACAACGGAACACAAACATCTTGATGTGAGCCATCTCGTGTGTTCCATTAACTTCAGTTTGATTGATGTGCGATTCACGTGTCCTGCAGGTGATGGAGCAAAAAGGTTTAATGTCACAGGTGTCCGTTGGAGAGGTGACGTGTGACCCGGCGCAGCTGCTGCGTGTGCTGCCCCAGAACCTCGCTCTCGATGTGAACACCTTGGGAACCATCCGACTTGCTTTCCACATTACCTGGATGTGCGTCGTAAGATATGGCAAACACACACTGTACCGCACAGTCGAGCATGGTGCCACATGGTAGAGTATGGTACCACAATCTGTCGGGTCTCGTTGAGAGGAATGGTCTTTCAGACGATTGAATCGATCAGACATTTCTTCTAAAGTCCTCCCACCTCAGAAACGAGTGCTTGGATCAACATGTACGTGGTTGGACAGCACGAACAGTGTGAATATGGACACAGCTTGTCCGAAATTACAAAATCTCTCGTCTCCTGTCAGACAATGAGAACGTTCACTGCAGTCGTGTGAAGAGGGACTGGATGATCACACTGAAGGGGTATTCACGCCATTCAAGTTGATGTAATTCAATAGTGTGTGGGTCATGCTCGGGTGGTCATGCAGTATTACCATTGAGGCGGGTGTGGGTGGGGGGAATGGTCATGCATATACATAACGGGGGTGGGGTGGGGAGAATGGTCATGCAGTATTACATAGACGGGGTGGGGGTGGGGGGAATGGTCATGCAGTATTACTATGACGGGGTGGGGTGGGGGGGGATGGTCATGCATTACCATGACGGGGGTGGGTGGGGGAATGGTCATGCATTACATGACGGGGTGGGGGTGGGGGAATGGCCATGCATTACCATGACGGGGTGGGGGTGGGGGAATGGTCATGCATTACCATAATGGGGTGGGGTGGAGAATGGTCATGCAGTATTACTATGACGGGGTGGGGTGGGGGGAATGGTCATGCAGTATTACTATGAGGGGGTGGGGGTGGGGGGGGATGGTCATGCATTACCATGACGGGGTGGGGTGGGGGGGAATGGTCATGCATTTATGACGGGGTGGGGTGGGGGGAATGGCCATGCATTACCATGACGGGGTGGGGGGGGAATGCATGTCATTAGCATACGACGGGGGGGGGGAATGGTCATGCATTACCATGACGGGGGTGGGGTGGGGGGGAATGGTCATGCATTACCATGACGGGGTGGGGGGGGGGATGGTCATGCATTACCATGACGGTGGGGTGGGGGGGAATGGCCATGCATTACCATGACGGGGGTGGGTGGGGAATGGTCATGCATTACCATGACGGGGGTGGGGGGGGAATGGTCATGCATTACCATGACGGGGGTGGGGTGGGGGGGAATGGTCATGCTTACATCAGACGGGGTGGGGGGGGGGAATGGTCATGCATTACCATGACGGGTGAGGGGGGGAATGGTCATGCATTACCATGATGGGGTGGGGTGGGGGGGAATGTCATGCAGTATTACTATGACGGGGGTGGGGGGAATGGTCATGCATTTCCATGACGGGTGGGGGTGGGGGGGGGAATGGTCATGCATTACCATGATGGGGGTGGGGGAATGGTCATGCAGTATTACTACGACGGGGGTGGTGGGGGAATGGTCAGGCGTTACCATAGGGGTGGGGGGGGGGGATGGTCATGCTGTATTACGACGCGGGGTGGGGGGGGGGAATGGTCATGCATTACCATGATGAGGGTGGGGTGGGGGTGGAATCGTCATGCTTACCATGACAGGAAAAGGAGGGGGATGGGGGGAATGGTCATGCATTACCATGATGAGGGTGGGGGGGGAATCGTCATGCATTACATGACGGGGTGGGGGGGGATGGCATGCAGTATTACTACGGGTGGGTGGGGGAATGGTCATGCATACCATGACAGGGAAAGAGGGTGGGATGGGGGAATGGTCATGCATTACCATGATGAGGGTGGGGGAGGGGGAATGGTCATGCATTACCATATAGGGGTGGGTGGGGGGAATGGTCATGCATTACCATGGCGGGTGGGGGTGAGGGGAATGCTCATACATTAATGATGAGGTGGGGGTGGGGTGGAATCGTCATGCATTACCATGATGGGGTGGGGGGAATGGTCATCATTACATTATGGGGTGGGTGGGGGGAATGGTCAGCATTACCATTACGGGGGTGGGGGGGGATGGTCATGCATTACCATGATGGGTGGGGGAATGGTCATGCATACATGATGGGGGTGGGGGGATGGTCATGCATTACCATTACAGGGGGGGTGGGGGGGAATGCCATGCATTACCATAAAGGGGTGGGGTGGGGGGATTGTAATGCATTACCATTATGGGGTGGGGTGGGGGGGAATGGTCATGCATTACCATTACGGGTGGGGGTGGGGAATGGTCATGCATTACCATTACGGGGTGGGTGGGGGAATGTCATGCATTACCATTATGGGGGTGGGGGTGGGGGGAATGGTCATGCATTACCATTATGGGGGTGGGGTGGGGGGGAATGGCCATGTGCATTACCATTATGGGGTGGGTGGGGGGAATGGTCATGCATTACATTACGGGGTGGGGTGGGGGGAATGGCCATGCATTACCATAACAGGGTGGGGGTGGGGGGAATTGTAATGCATTACCATGACAGGGAAAGGAGGGGGGTGGGGATGGTCATGCAGCATTACTATGATTGCAGGGGTGGGGGAGTGGGAAACTTACTAGATGGGGGGTGTGGCCTCGTTTGATGGCAATCATTTAGCATCATGGGGGAATGGTCAGGCATCACTATGAAGGGACTCTCAACTGATGATGGTACATCGTGCCTCAGACACCAAGTTACGCTCAGTCCATTGAAATGCCGACTCTTCAAGCACACATTGGAACCCGTCATGGTACCCCACGTGGTTGCTCAGTGGCCCACGAAGCAGGGAATGTCACACGGCACCACACAGTACCCTTCGTGCCACCGGTTCACTTTTAATATCACAGCACGAAGCCTTTGGCGCCTGATAACCTCATGGACGTTTCCTAGGTTACTCGGTTTAATAGAACAGTCCTGATTCCAATGAAATGCTACCGTTGTTTTCTGAGGACATTTTGTTTTTACGCTTCACCGGGTGATAGTAGTGATGAGTGTAACCCAGGAAGAGACCATCCGGTTTTGAAGAGGTTGAGGTGACTTTGGTGCTTTATCTTGATCAGTGATCCATTGTTTCCACAGGCCATTCATCCAGGATGATTCACCTTCGGCGTTCCACCACTCCAGCTCCACGACCGGGATAATCGGTCGCTCTCTGAGCTCACCTTGCAGTCCACCTGACACACCATCCACGGCTGACCTCGCCTTCTTTGTAAGTCGCTCTCACCTCATCCCTTTATTAAAAAATAATAATAAAAACGTACGGTGGAAAGCCTAAAACATCTAACGTGAGGACATGGCTTCCCTCAACCTCAGGATGGGTCAGAAAATGGCGACGATTCCTCATCTGTGTTCTCCGACTCCTTGGACAGCCCTCTACCCAACGCAGCACACGGTGGTTCCCTTTACAGCCCGCTGTCCCCGGTCTCGCCTCTGGCCAGAGACTGCAGGATGGCAAAGGCTCCCGCTGTCATTCAACCTGTACCAAACTACGGTGGCGGTGGGGAGCCCGCTCTCCCGGGTCGCAGGTCCTTGAGCACTTCAGATCTCGGTGTTTCTGTCGTGGTGGGTTCACGCTAACCTAAATGTTTCACAATGTGACTAACCCTAACCCGAACAGATTACCTGGCAATGTCAGTATCTTCAATGAGTAAAAAGTAAAGGTATTATTACATTAAAATATTATCATAATTTAATACGATGATGTTATGAAAACAATAATGACAACAGTAGTCGTGATGACAATGACCTTGTCTTCCTGAACTTCCTTCCAACAGGGTAACCTTGTACTTCCCACTTCATCGACCGGGCTTTCGAGACCTCACATCGGTGGCCCACCTAGCGCTGGATCGAGATCTGTAGCTCCAAGAGAAAACAAGGACATTTGCCTGGAGGAGGTGATCGCACAACTTCTCCAGACATTCACGGCCATGGGAAAGCGCTCGAGGGAGATGGTGGAACTCGAGACCGAGATCAAGGCTCTGGAGGACGCATTGCAGGTGAGTTTTGTTCACAGCAGTTGCTACATAACGAAGATCATTGTGAGGTGGTGTAAGGATTGGTCCACATTGTCATAGGTTGGAGTTACACAATTGCCTCGTCCTTTGTGTCTCATACTTGGACATTAGTCTTAGGGCTCCCTGGGCATGCACTGACAGGCAAGGTGGCCCAGGAGACATTTGAGTCACAAATGGTTTAGCCGAAGGACTGGCACACGTGGTCTACCCTTGTACACCGTACCACGGCATCTTCAACATAGACAAGATAACACGAGACAGGAGGCTAATGGGTCATCACACCAAGATGATTTGTTTTAAACATTATTATAACTCGAAAGACCCGTTCCCTCTGGGAGTGGCCAGGGTG
>CM068960.1:129378089-129389723 GCA_035128595.1 Eptatretus atami | reverse complement strand
GGGGGGGGGGGAGGAGTCATGTTATTAACCTTATGATTATATTAATACCACGTCGGCTCAACTTCGCTGGGCCATTTAAACTGCTGATATTTCCACAAAGTGATACTTTGTTCTGAGACACTACAAATTTTATCACACAAACCACCAGAGGGTGCTATTTCCATCGCATACCTACAAACATACGCTGTAGCTCCATTATATGTGTCCTGTATATCAATATTATCTAATATATAAAGCTCTAACCACTGACTCATTGACTGATATTAAAGTTCGGAACCTTCCGGGTGACGTAGAAAGCTGAAATTTTCCGTGCCAATGGACATCGAAGCCGATACACCGGGAGAAATCACAGAACCGTTGGAAAGTGTCCGTAAGTGAAGATATGAATAAACTAGAGGGGGAGCGCTCGGGAGAGTGCAAAACCTCCGCCACCAATACTGCTGGGTCACTCAAGTGAACCTTTTTTCTTATTCATATTTCATTAAATATGATGTCAACAGTGCTGACATTAGGGTTCTTTTCTCCAACATTTTTTTTTTGGGGGGGGGGGGGGTTGGAAATCACTTAAAACATGTAGAAATGCAAAAAAAGAAATCGAAATTTTGTTGAAAAAAAAGTTGCAAAAAATTTTTTTTCTCTAACAATTTTTTTTTGGGGGGGGGGGGGGTTGGAAATCACTTAAAACATGTAGAAATGCAAAAAAAAAAAATTTTTTTCTCAATTTTTTTTGGGGGTTGGAAATCACTTAAAACATGTAGAAATGCAAAAAAAAATAATTTTCTCTAACAATTTTTTTTGGGGGGGGTAACAATTTTTTTGGGGGGGTTGGAAATCACTTAAAACATGTAGAAATGCAAAAAAAAAAAAAAAATTCTCAATTTTTTTTTGGGGGGGGGGTGTGGAAATCACTTAAAACATGTAGAAATGCAAAAAAAAACAAAAAAACATTTTCTCTAACAATTTTTTTGGGGGGGGGGGGTAACAATTTTTTTGGGGGCTAGGGGTTGGAAATCACTTAAAACATGTAGAAATGCAAAAAAAAAAAAATCTTTTTTTGGGGGGGGGGGTGACAATTTTTTTTTGGGGGGGGGGGTTGGAAATCACTTAAAACATGTAGAAATGCAAAAAAAAAAAAAATTTTTTCTCTAACAATTTTTTTTTGGGGGGGGGGGGGGTTGGAAATCACTTAAAACATGTAGAAATCCCAAAAAAAAAATTTCTTTTTTTTGGGGGGGGGTAACAATTTTTTGGGGGGGTTGGAAATCACTTAAACATGTAGAAATGCAAAAAAAAAAATTTCTCTTAATTTTTTTTTTTTGGGGGGGGGGGGGGACAAGTCCAAAATTTAATGGCATGATCCTTGGACCATACCTAATCCCCCACCAAGTTTCGTCGAAATCCGTCGAGGAGTTTTTCCGTAATACTGTTCACAAACAAACGAACAAACAAATAAACCAATGTCACCCGTAGGGTGATCCGTATCTTGCCAAAAGGTGACCACGTGTGACTTCTTTAGGTCACACTGAGGTGAACAGAGCTGCTATCCACCAGGAGCGACTCCTTGAGGAATATCTTGCCTACGAGAGATTCCAATGAGAATCGTTCTACAGAGTAACCTTGAAAAATATGTGTTTGCCTCTAACGTCACCAAATCACGTCATAATGTCTCAAGCTTGATATATCTAGAAAGCACTCATCGAGGTGTTCAATTTGAGGTACTACACGATATGGTTCCTAAAACTTGAAAATTTGACCTTGGGTCAAATATGTTTGACCTTAGGCGTTAACCATGAAGGTCAACGCCAATCGCCACCAAAATTAATCAGCTGAATGCCAGACCATGAACTATATTCCCATGAAGTTTGAAGACGATCCGATCAAAATTACTCAAAAATAAGGGGTTTCGTCGACTCCCTGATTTGCGACAAAGTTACCTTGACCTTTGACCTTGACCTTCAAAATTTTATGCGCTGAAAGGGACCTCCATAGGCCTCTGATATGCGAAGTTACAAAAAATTCCAATGAAAACTGTGCTCTGCAGAGTGATTTATACGTGATTACAGATAAAAAAAAATAAACCAATGTCACCCGTAGGGTGATCCGTATCTTGCCAAAAGGTGACCACGTGTGACTTCTTTAAGGTCACACTGAGGTGAACAGAGCTGCTATCCACCAGGAGCGACTCCTTGAGGAATATCTGCCTACGAGAGATTCCGATGAGAATCGTTCTACAGGAGTAACCATGAAAAAATATGTGTTTGCCTCATAACGTCACCAAATCACGTCATAATGTCTCAAGCTTGATATATCTAGAAAGCACTCATCGAGGTGTTCAATTTGAGGTACTACACGATATGGTTCCTAAAACTTGAAAATTTGACCTTAGGGTCAAATATGTTTGACCTCAGGCGCTAACCATGAAGGTCAAGGCAATCGCCACCAAAAATTAATCAGCTGAATGCCAGACCATGAACTATATTCCCATGAAGTTTGAAGACGATCCGATCAAAATTACTCCAAAATAAGGGTTCGTCGACTCCCCTGATTTGCGACAAAGTGACCTTGACCTTTGACCTTGACCTTCAAAATTTTATGCGCTGAAAGGGACCTCTATAGGCCTCTGATATTTGCGAAGTTACAAAATTTCCAATGAAAACTGTGGTCTGCAGAGTGATTTATACGTGATTACAGATAAAAAAAAAAAACAACAAAAAAAAAAACACATGAAGTCAAGGCCAATCGCCACCAAAAATTAATCAGCTGAGCGCCAGACCATGACCTATATTCCCATGAAGTTTGAAGACGATCCGATCAAAATTACTCAAAAAATGAGGGTTTTGTCGATTACCCTGATTTGCGAAAAAGTGACCTTGACCTTTGACCTTGACCTTCAAAATTTTATGGCCTGAAAGGGACCTCCATAGGCCTCTGATATGCGAAGTTACAAAAATTTCCAATGAAAACTGTGGTCTGCAGAATTTTTTTTTCGATAACAGACAAACAAACAAACAAAAAAAACATACAGACTGACTAACATATCTTGCAAAAACTTCGTTTTGGCAGATAAAAAACCAATTCACCCGTAGGTGATCCGTATCTTGCCAAAAGGTGACCACGTGTGACTTCTTTAAGTCACACTGAGGTGAACAGAGCTGCTATCCACCAGGAGCGACTCCTTGAGAATATCTGCCTACGAGAGTTCCGATGAGAATCGTTCTACAGAGTAACCATGAAAAAAAACCAATGTCACCCGTAGGGTGATCCGTATCTTGCCAAAAGGTGACCACGTTGTGACTTCTTTAAGGTCACACTGAGTGAACAGAGCTGCTATCCACCAGGAGCGACTCCTTGAGGAATATCTGCCTACGAGAGATTCCGATGAGAATCGTTCTACAGAGTAACCATGAAAAATATGCGTTGCCTCATAACGTCAACAAATCACGTCATAATGTCTCAAGCTTGATATATCTAGAAAGCACTCATCGAGGTTGTTCAATTTGAGGTACTACACGATATGGTTCCTAAAAACTTGAAAATTGACCTTGGGTCAAATGTTTGACCTTAGGCGTTAACCATGAAGGTCAAGGCCAATCGCCACCAAAAATTAATCAGCTGAATGCCAGACCATGAACTATATTCCCATGAAGTTTGAAGACGATCCGATCAAAATTACTCAAAAAATAAGGGTTTCGTCGACTCCCTTGATTTGCCGACAGTGACCTTGACCTTTGACCTTGACCTTCAAAATTTTATGCGCTGAAAGGGACCTCCATAGGCCTCTGATATGCGAAGTTACAAAAATTCCAATGAAAACTGTGCTCTGCAGAGTGATTTATACGTGATTACAGATAAAAAAAAAAACACAACAAAAAAAAAACACATGAAGGTCAAGGCCAATCGCCACCAAAAATTAATCAGCTGAGCGCCAGACCATGAACTATATTCCCATGAAGTTTGAAGACGATCCGATCAAAATTACTCAAAAAATGAGGGTTTTGTCGATTACACTGATTTGCGAGAAAAGTTGACCTTGACCTTTGACCTTGACCTCAAAATTTTATGGCCTGAAAGGGACCTCCATAGGCCTCTGATATGCGAAGTTACAAAAATTTCCAATGAAAACTGTGGTCTGCAGAATTTTTTTTTCGTGATTACAGACAAACAAACAAACAAAAAAACAAAAAAAAAACATACAGACTGACTACATAATCTTGCAAAAAACTTTCGTTTTGGCAAGATAAAAAACAAACAATCATGAAAAATCCGTTTTTTCGTCATGACATCATCAAATGACGTCATAGCGTCAAACTTTTGACAGATCTGGAAAGCACTTATCAAGCGCTTTCATATGAGGTATTACTCGATAGGTATCTAAGATTTCAAAATTTGACCTTGGGTCAAATATGTTTGACCTTAGGCGTTAACCATGAAGTCAAGGCCAATCGCCACCAAAAATTAATCATCCGAATGCCAGACCATGAAATATATTCCCATGAAGTTTGAAGACGATCCGATCAAAATTACTCAAAAAATAAGGGTTTCGTCGACTCCCCTGATTTGCGACAAAGTGACCTTGACCTTTGACCTTGACCTTCAAAATTTTTATGCGCTGAAAGGACCTCTATAGGCCTCTGATATGCGAATTACAAAAAATTTCCAATGAAAACTTGTGCTCTGCAGAGTGATTTATACGTGATTACAGAAAAAAAAAAAAAAACAACAACAAAAAAAAACACATGAAGGTCAAGGCCAATCGCCACCAAAAATTAATCAGCTGAGCGCCAGACCATGAACTATATTCCATGAAGTTTGAAGACGATCCGATCAAAATTACTCAAAAAATAAGGGGTTTTGTCGATTACCCTGATTTGCGAAAAAGTGACCTTGACCTTTGACCTTGACCTTCAAAATTTTATGGCCTGAAAGGGACCTCCATAGGCCTCTGATATGTGAAGTTACAAAAAATTTCCAATGAAAACTGTGGTCTGCAGAATTTTTTTTCGTGATTACAGACAAACAAACAAAACAACAAAAAAATAAAAAATAAAAAAATAAAAACATACAGACTGACTAACATATCTTGCAAAAACTTCGTTTTTGCCAGATAACAAACAAAACAAAAACAGAAAGTGGTGAAAGCAGTAACCTCCATCCATCTTCGAAGATGGCGAGGTTAATGAAGAAAAAAAGAAAATAAAAATCAAATGAGCATGTGAGCGGACGAGACAATGGGAAGCAGCTTTCGTTTATGCTTACAATGTGTAAGCATACCCCACTAATATATATTGTTGCGGTCACGGGTACCGACGACACCAGCTTGTCACTCAGGGGGATTAATCCCCGGTTGTCCTCGGAAGAGCTGGACCTGGGGGCCACCGCTCACAATTAACATTGTGGTACGGTGGGGTGTTTTTAAAATCACGAACCCCACCCAGTTAACCACGAGTTCCAGTGTCCGCCGTCTAATTATTCCGTTTAACTAGAGTCACGTGGTTACCTGAGCGGGGAGCGCGCCCTCGGCAAAGCACCAATGTTATCTCGATTAGATTTTAATTAGACGGCCGAGCGTTTAACCGCTGGTGCGTGCCCGACTATTTTTGTGGTCAAATCTGTGGTAATTACCTCCCAGTCTATCTCGGTTCAGACAATGCTAGACCAATAGAAGGAAAGGACAAACACGGCCAGGTTGGAAATCGACAAATAATTTATTAATAAAAAAAAATTAATAAGTAAAAAGAACCTTTATTTTCTGAGGTAAATAAAGAATTTCAAAGCAAAATCAATCAAATGCCAGGAAAGAGACAAAGAGCAGAAGCTTATCAGGGGGTTGACTTCTTTACAGCTAAACACAGACAAGGGTACCCAGCAGATAATTCAGGGGAGGGGAGGGGAGAATCGTCTCACTCACCAGAAAGTCGTCCGTGAAGCAAAACGTCCTGAAAATGCGCATGCGTGTCACGTCCGTCGCCAGCACCAGCTTTGCCGTGCACTCTCTCACGGGGCAGCCTTGAACGCCAGTCGACGTCTGGAGGCACCGAGATCGTCCGTCGCAGGTTTAACCCTGGTGTTTGGTGATCGACCCGAGCCTCACTTGTTTTGGCCGGCACTGCTCACACCCACACGCGCACCACCGCTCGCTTGCCGAAGCACTGGAAGGGCGGAATTGTCTCTTCGGCGCTGGTTAGACACCCACTTCTTGGTCGCTTCTCTCGCCATTTGCTTTTTCCTCTCTGGACTTTCTCTCCTCACAGAACGTCCCTCTTTTGCTCGTTTTTTTAATATCTCAGAACGTCTCTCCTCAACAGAACGTACCTCACTCTCTCGCTTGTTTTTATATCCCTGGCCCTCTCCACGGGGGCCGTCCGCCCCAAGCTCACCCCGCCCCACTGGGCACGGTTACCATGATGACCCGTGCGCTCTCAAAAAAAGGCGGGCGTCGGAGCTCGCAAAGAATGTTGCTGAGGAAAACGAGGGCGGCTTCAGAGCTCGTGAAAGAAAGTGTGTAAATGTCTGTCGTAAAGAAAAAAAAGCTTCCCATAAGAGAGGGATCTATCCTTTACCCTTCTCAACACATCACATTAAGATCCCATTAGACATGGGATGCGGCAATTCTGAACATGCATTTAAGAAATAACTGTCTGAGGACCTGGATGTGTGGATGCATTCATCAGACCGGATTCTAAAATCCGTAACAATATATATATATATATATATATATATATATAATATATATATATATATAATTATATATATATATATTGTTAAGGATTCAGCGACGGAGGATTCTCAACCCACTCCGGCCGTCTCCGGATCTATAACGCCGCCGGCTCAGCACAGCCTCGGTCACGCCCTTCAATCGCGATACCAACGTAATCCTGTGTACCTTGCCAGTTGGGGAAATAGAACCCCTGGTTACAGGGACTGTTTGTCAGATGCCGAGCGTTTCTGCCAGTTCTGTAACCATTTGGTTTTATATGCCAATCGAACGGATCGTTCCTCGACCGATACAAAATTAATCCATAGCGCAACTTCATACGAATTAACCAGATTTATGGGAAACATCGGGGATCACAACACAAGCAAAATTCACGACAATGTTTTTATTAACAATCCTCAACCCGTTCTTAACTAGGAACCACGGACTACAGCTTTCGAGGAGGTCGCTACCGATATATGCCTTGAACAACGTGCAGACAAGACAGACAGATAGACAGACAGCATGCATGCAAGACAAGACAGAGTACTGGTGATGTCTCATGGACGAGAGGACAGTGTCAAAGCACGAATGTCGCTCGCAACAGGCGGATGTCCTCGGATTGGAACTCCCAGCTCGAACGTGCCGCGTGGCAAGATGGCGGCGCCTACTCTTCCTTCTCAAGGCACCGCGTCTGCGCACGCCCTCCTCAGCGCCTTCCGCCCGCGCAATTGTCGACGATGGGCCTCAGCCGATCTCTCTCCAAGGTCCAGCATACAAACCAGGCCTGCCTGTTCTCCAGACAAGCCCAAATGAGGTGCCGAGCTCCGCAGGCGGATCGGACAACGTGTCGAGCCGTGAGGAGTAAGGACGGAGGCTCCACGCCAGACGCAGCCGAACCTGTCGATCACCTCCCCATAAGAGTCGATCGCCAACTGACGTTGCAGGCCGCCTCTCAAAGCCGACTGCCGTTTCTCAATTCCACCTTTTCTTTCTCGGCCGATGCAGACTCGACCCTCAGTTCAGCTTTCTCTCCCGGCCGATTCACCACTGCCTTTTCTTTTCTCGCTCGCCTCGAAGCCCTGCTCATCCAGCAGATCCGAATCGACACTCGTCGTTTCTCCGTTGCCCTCCCTGGCCTTTCTTCGGCTCGTTCCTCACGAAAAACAGACACACTGTCCTGTGTACAGCCGATCGCGCCACCACGGCACTCAGTTTCACCACAGTTTCTTTTCCGTTCGCTCCTCGACACACGAGCCCTCTTCTCTCGGCGAAAGCCGACAAAACTCCTCCCCTTCGCGTCACTTCCTCTTTTTGGCCACACCCCTCAGCCGACTGGGCGGGCCTCGTCCGGGATGGGGAAGAAGAAGAGGAGTTCTCGTTCCACACCACCGCACAACAATAATAACAGCCTCTTCATCTCCCGCACACATATAACGCTCCATTTTACCAAACAACCTAACTATACATGCATTTAATGGGGATCTGAGCTAATCCTATATTTTATAGTCCAATAAGGGCCATTTCCGTAAAACATACATACATACATACATACATACATACATACATATAACACTGTACAAGTAGATACCCACGCCCTATGGACGATCTTTTCCAAGTGTGCAACATGTTGTTCTGCCAATCCCTTTATCTGGGTGGTGTATAGGCAACATACCACTGCCTTGATTGTTCCCAAAAATAATGACGCTGATTACGTGCATGAACCAAAAACACGTGTACTGCTTATGTGCCTATATATAATACATCATGGTTATACAGCTCGGATAATTCCAATTTTACCCCCTCTACCAACAAAGGAAGAAAATACCAAGACAGGTCAAAATATACAAATTTTTTTCAAAACTTGATGAAATCAAAGGAAACTTCGGGAAACATACCCGAAGTTGTCTTCAGTAAACCCTGATAGTTTCACGTTCTTGAGTCAAATCCTCTCCGAGAGTAGATTGAAAAGTATAACATACATACTGTTGCGGATCCGGGGTGGCGGGATTCTCACCCGACTCTTGCGCCATCCTCACACCGCCGTCTCGTAGTTTATAAACGCTGCTGCTCGCACAGGCCATCGGTCACGCTCTTCAATCGCGAACACGTAATCCTGGACCTTACAGTTGGGGAATAGACCCGGTACAGGACTGGTTTTGTCCAGATTGCGAGCGTTCTGCCAGTCTGTAACCATTTTGGGGTTTTTTTATATTACCCAAAATCGCAACGGATCGTTTCCTACGACGCGACACAAATTAATCCATCAGCGGCAAACTTCATACGGAATCAAACCAAATATTGGGGAACATCGGGAACACAACACAAGCCAAAATATTCACGGACAATTTATTAACAATCTATAACCCGTTTCTTACTAGGGAACTACGGGATACGGGTTTCAGAGGGTCCCTACTGAGAATACCTTAAAACAACATCAGACAGACAGGACTGGTATGTTTCATGCGAGAGGAAAGTGCAAAAGCCAATGTCGCTCGTAACAAGCCGATGCTCACGGATCGAGCCCCAGCTCGAACACGCCGCGTGGCGAAATGAAGGCTTCTACTCTGTCCGGGGCACCCCGCGCACACACCTATGGCCGCTTACGCTCAAACCCGCAAGCTCGACTGCACCAGACGGCAGATCGACGTATCGGTTTCAGCTGATTTCTCTCAAGTCTAGCTACAATCCAGGCCTGGCCTGTTCAGACAGGCCAATGGTGCGGGCTCGGAAGGCTGGTCCATGGATTCCAAAACGTCGTCAGCCGTGGGTAGAGTCGGACATCAGAGGCTCCGTCGTTAGATGCAGGTTGAAACCTGTCTGATTCAACCTCCTCTCGAGCCGACATCCAGACTACACAGCAGCCAAGGTCCTTTCTCAGTTCTTTTCAACCTTTCCTTTCCTTCGCCTCGAAGCCCGAGCCGCCTCAAACCGACGTTCCCCACAAACTGACTTACCAAAAGCGTCTTGTTTGCTGCCACACCCGCTTCCTCCCTTTTTGAAGCTACAAAACCTCCCATTAGTTTTTACTTCCTCTTTTTTGGCCACTCCCTCTCAGCCGACTGGGCGGCTGTGGCTGTCCGAGGGGGAAGGAAGAAGAAGAAGCCCTCGGCAACACCACCACTGCCAAAACAAATAACAGCTGGACACCTGCCGACACACACTGTAACGTCCATTTTACCGAACAACTGGCTAAAACATGATTTAAATGGGGGATCTGAGCTAATTCCTATATTTAGTAACTACTAAAGGCAAGTTTCACAACATACTTTCCCTTTCATTTATTACCTGTGTAGATTATTTGTCAGAACGAAACACTCGGTTTGTTGTTTCGCCATGTCTCATTTCTTTCTGATCTTCTCTCACTCATTCCAATTCTCGTTGACAAACCTCTTCCAGCACAGCCTAACCAGTCGAGCCTCGAGTGTGAGGCTTGACCGTAGAGAGTGCATGGGAAGTGTCGATTTCCTCAATTCATTCAGATGTGGAACGATGACCTCAATGTTGCTTTGGACACGGCGAGTAGGGCAGCATATCCTTTGGATCCTAACCCTTCCTGACATTATTTTTTAGCCTGCAACACCTATTCACCTCTCAATGGGATTTGTTCCCCTCATGCCAGTTTACTTACTGACTAAATAGCTTGTAGATGGACTTGTTTCACCTCTCAATGGAATAATTTACATCACACCGATTATTCATCTCATACCTGATATTATAAACAGATGTTTACAAGCACAGGCTAAAGACAGCAAGCGGAAATCATGGCGTCAATTTTTTACATTTATAGGAATTCTCGTGCCTTTCATATAGATGTTGGTGTTACCCGTGTCCAACGTAATACTTCATAAAAGTTCTTTGTTCCTCACTACAATATGTTTTTGTATCACCTTGGACGATGTGAATAAGTGACAACATCATCAGCAGCTCACATGGGCCTTCCTATTAACTCGCATTCAAACCAACACATCCGTGTTACCCCGTTGTTCCGTCTCGCAGACACCGCAACCACCACGCGCCCATCAGCATAGCGCTCACAAAAATACCGGAGTAGCCACAGAGTTCAGGGCAGCCCGGTCTCCCTGACAACAGGTTCTGAAAGCCTGAGACCAAGCTCTGGTCATCAGCCTGTTGGTTTTGCCGTCACCTCCTGCAGGTATATTTTGGTGCATTCATTTTGACAGTTCTCCGCAATATTTGGGACGAATAGCCACCTCATCCCTCTCTCCCAACCATCAAGGCAATATTTGTGAAGCAAACAGTTGAACAATTTATCGCATTTAGCACTGGAATATACATCAGTGGAGAGCACTGTGTGTTACATCAAGGCAGTGTCAAGCTGGTTGTCCCATCCTTGAAGGTCATTATTACAGCCAGCGGGTTTTACCGATAATACAATAGTGACATGCAGTTTCTCCTTGATACCAGTGTTCCTGAAGCTTGAATATCCCAATCCTTAACACCAGTGCCTTCATTTGGATTTGAACCACAAACACTGAGTTACCAGGCAGTTCTCACCAATAAGCCACCACTGTACCACAACAATCCAATGTTCGTTTCAGAGAAACACAGCAACTAACCATAATGCATTATGCTGTCTTGGGCAACAGGACGCACAGCATGAAAATGGACACGTCCTCCACACCTGTCTATGAACACACCAAAGCACTTGGAGAATTATGCGCGAGTTTGCTGTGGAGGTCAAAGCGGTAGAGACACTTCATATGCTAATGGGCCGGCTCAACCTGAATGATTCACTAACAGGACATGTGTGTCCAGGCGTTCTAGATGTCCGGATATTACTCGGTCGCGGGCTGTCACAAATTGTATTTGTCTTTGTATGCGCCATTGACCACGCGATCACTCGTTTGAACCCCAATTTTGACTTGACTCAAACAATTTGCATTCATCGAGTTTAAAAAGTATGATCTCTTCTCTTT
>CM068960.1:129336552-129347846 GCA_035128595.1 Eptatretus atami | reverse complement strand
TCCGTCCGTACGGTCCGTCCGATCCAACAATCAAACCAGATGGAGCAAATAACCAATAGTGGAATGATAGAGTCGAGAGACATCACATCGATATAACTTTCAAGTCGTCCAAGGTCGTGTCCAACGTCACGAGCTTCAAAGTTGCGAAAATCGTCGATTTCAAATCGTATCTCCTCCCCTCATTTATCAAGAGAGATCAAATGTTATTAGTGAATCCATCAGAAATGACGGACAGACTTCGAGACTGGGGTTATTAGGTCATCTCTACTGAGATGATAGAGATGACCTAAAAACCGGCCCATCCAAATTTAGATATTGTTCCATATTATCAGAATCCGAAGAAATCTCAAAGAAAACGGTGGAGATAGATTTTGAAAATGGACGATTTCGCAACTTTGGAGTGTCCTTGACCTTGACCTTAAATCGTGTCAAAAGTCATACTGTCGTGCATCACTCATCGACCCCTACCGACATACCAAGTTTCATCAAGATAGGGCAAATTTTTTTTTGACAGTATCACATCTACGATTTTTCCAAATTTGAAGACACGTGACTCGATAACCAGGACGAATTTCAAAAAACCGGCCTGAACAAATTTAGATATTGTTCCATATTATCAGAATCCGAAGGAATTTCGAAGATCGGATCATAAACGGCGGAGGAGATAGATTTTGAAAATGGACGATTTCGCAACTTTGGAGTGACCTTGACGTTGACCTTGACCTTCAATCGGGTCAAAGGTCATACCGTCGTGCATCCCTCATCGACATCTACCCACATACCAAATATCAAGAAAATCGGAAGAAAAAAATGGGTACGTACGTACGTACATCGAGACTGGTTTTATTAGGTCATCTCATTAGAGATGATCTAAAAACACCCTAGTGATGTCCCTGTTCACGTCTCATCCTTCTCTTCCCCCGCCCCCGCCCCCACCCTCACACCCACACCTTCCCCCACCTCTAGTGAAATTAAGTAAATGGTTTGGGGTCATAGCATGGACAAATAATAAGCTGATCGATTTAATTAATAAGGTGTGACGTGGTAGTTTACATTACAGTCGTAATCAATCTAGGATGGGAGGGATGGCTGGTGGTAGTTTAGGTAAATATACCTGAAGTTAGTTTGTGATGTGCCTTCGAGACCATGATACCACCAATATATCTCCCATTTTAAAGAATTTAAAAGAGGGTTAAATCACAATTTTAAAATGAGGTACTCCGTGCACTTTGAAGCCTTACAGGACGCACACCCACAATTGAACCACGAAGACCAAAACAAGGAAGCACAGAGGGCACGGAATGTCGTGCAACGTGGGACTGCTGCACAGAGGGCACGGAATGTCGTGCAACGTGGGACTGCTCCAATCCTCCACAATCAGTGCAGCAATGTATGAACTGGAGGTCACGGCATGGGAATGAAGACATGCACTTATTCCCCTCGACCCTACTTTGGATTTGAGCTTTATGAAAGCAGAGCCGAGTGAATGGAGCTGTAGAGTCAAAGTGACATGATATTAATAAATCCTGACTGGCACGGAGTCCGAGACCATTGTAGCAATTCAATCAACACAAGTCGAAGTTGAGAAAAGTCGTGAGGAAGATAATGGCTCTCATTTGGCCCAACATTTACTTCAAGTATTTGGGTGAGGGCTCATAGTGGAACATTCATCATGGTGATTTCCAGAGATGTTCCTTTTGAAAGATGGTGATATCTGTACTCCACACTTGTCTAATGCTAGGCTGACAGTGTCATAAATGGTATCATCGTTAAATATAGCGAAAAAAGCTAACAGTGGTAAATACCTAAGGCATGTTTGAGCGCCGTTCTTTACACCATTGATGAAACCTTTCGGTAATGGTCTTCTGGATGGCATCATCTTCGAGCTTGCAGTAAACACGGACAAGTTTTTGTTCAAAGGTTTCCGGTAGGAGGAGTGACACCTGGTCCACACACAGCAAGTGAAGGTCAAGGCAACGATGAATAAATAGTGTCAAGTGCTGCAAAGGTCCACTCAAGAACATGTTATAATCACATGACCCGCTCAAGAACATGGAAACACGAACATCAGGACATGTTATAATCACATGACCCGCTCAAGAACATGTAAACATGAACATTATGACATGTTATAATCACATGACCCGCTCAAGAACATGTAAACTCGAGAATCATGGTTGTAGCATCATGTTATAATCACAGAAACCACTCAAAGAAACAACTTCAACAAGAACCTTGTCCTTTTTGATAGAGAACGATTTGTTCACGTCATGCTTGGAGTAGAAGTGTATGTTGTTCACAGGGTCTTTCTCCCCCATTCCGTAATCAAAGCTCACGACCTTTGACAAAACACAAATATGAAACAATGTATTGCCTTTATGATATGGATCCCTGTACATTTGATAAAAAATATCAAAAACATTGATTGAGATGTTTTGTATAAATGTATCAACTTGATAAGTTTTAACCACATGGTAAATCATAGTTTAAAAAAAAAATTGTTTGTCTAAGAACAGCCCTCTGGAATGCCTTTGGTTGCATATACCTCTCCATACCAACCCCCATTACCACCTCCGGAGAGAGATGTTCCATATACCTCTCCATACCAACCCCATTACCACCTCCACCATCAAAGGTGAGCGGAGGTCATGTTTTCACCCTCTTTGTTTGTCTGTCTGTGAGCAGGCTATCTCAAGAAGTTATGGATGGTTGGGATGAAACTTGGTGGAGGTTGCACAACCCCCCCCCCCCCCCGTGGGTTTCAACCCTTTCCCTGCTCCCCCTGCCATTGACCTGTTCAATATAAAATAAAATCAGTTCATCTTTGTATTCGTCCAAAAGTGTGTCAAGCGGCACCATCGGCAGCGGATAGATAAAAATGAAACAGCAAGAGTAAGGAATGAGAAGCACATTGAAATAGATGGGAAAGAAGGATATTGTTGCTGGAACTAATACAATGAGATATTGGTGAGAAAAATCCACATAGGTGATGTTGATTGCAGAACGTCTAGGTGGGTTTAAAAAACAACAGCACACCGTTATGTAGACCGGGGTAACAACGCCCCCCCCACCCCCCCCCCCCCCTTCACCTTCACACCCTTTCCCTGCTTCCCCCCACCTCCACAGATGTCTCACAGTTAGGATGCTTATTACCACCCCGAGTAACAGAAGCACATTCTCCAAGCATCATCTTGAGCGTCTCAAGCCCAGGAGGTCAAGCACTGAACCAACAACAGGGAGCCAAAGTGGGCAGCTCATAGACAATACAAGAACGGCACTCGGTAGAGCACATACCTCCACCAGGCTGAACAGTTTACATTTTGTATCCCACTGATAGGCCGGATCTGCATCCGGACCTGAACCAAAATCTAATCGCTTGTTCTTGTCATATACCCAACTCGTCCACCTAGTTTTTGTATAACGAGTCGACAACTTTGAAATATCATGCTATTTATCGTTTTGGCCCGAGCTTCAATGGTGAAGAATCACTTAAAATTTGAGCATCAGGATCTGGATCTTCACCAAAATCTAATCAATTTGTCCTTGTCACGCATCAAAACTGTCCACCAAATTTTGTCTGAACTGTCTAACTTTTTGAGATATCCTGCCTCACAGAATAGACAAGACAAAAACATGGGTGCAAACATAACCTCCTCCACCTTCAGTGGTTGAGGTAACCAAATGGTTGAGGTGGATAACCTCCAACAAAATGAAGTCCCCAAACTACCAAATAAGAATATTTACTGAAAAGCATTTAACATGCAATGCATCGATATTGTACAATGTATCGTAGAAGCACCCTCGTTGACAGACGGATGCACGCATCACGCACACCAGACGAGTCCATATATTCATATACTATATTTATATATTTATACATATATATTGTTACGGATTTCAGAATCCGGTCTGATGAATGCATCCACACATCCAGGTCCTCAGACAGTTATTTCCTTAAATGCATGTTCAGATTAGCCCCATCCCCATGTGTCTGATGGGATTTTAAATGTGATGCGTTGAGAAGGATAAAGGATAGATCCCCTCTCTTATGGGAAGCTTTTTTTCTTTACAACAGACACTTTTACACACATTTCTTTCACGAGCTCTGAAGCCCACCCCCCATTCTTCCTCAACAACAATCTTTCGCGAACTCGATGCCCGCCATTTTTTGAGAGCGCATGGGTCGTCATGGTAATTGTGCACAAGTGGGGCGGGCTGAGCTTGGGGCGGACTGCACCCCGGAGACGGCCCGGAGATATAAAACGAACAAGAGGTCGTTCTGAGGAGGAAAGCTAGAGGGAAGCGGAGGCGAAATAAAGCGGAGGGAAAGAAAGCGGAGCGAAGAAAGCGGGGAAAGAAAGCGGGCGAAAGAAGCGGGGCGAAAGAAAGCGGGCGAAAGAAAGCGGGGCGAAAGAAAGCGGGCGAAAGAAAGCGGGCGATAGAAAGCGGGGCGATAGAAAGCGGGCGAAAGAAAGCGGGCGAAAGAAAGCGGGGCGAAAGAAAGCGGGGCGAAAGAAAGCGGGGCGAAAGAAAGCGGGGCGATAGAAAGCGGGCGATAG
Source organism: Eptatretus atami (assembly GCA_035128595.1). Lineage (NCBI taxonomy): Eukaryota > Metazoa > Chordata > Myxini > Myxiniformes > Myxinidae > Eptatretus > Eptatretus atami. The sequence continues at coordinate 129,343,287 of CM068960.1, read as the reverse complement.
AAAGCGGGGCGATAGAAAGCGGGGCGAAAGAAAGCGGGGCGAAAGAAGCGGGGTGAAAGAAAGCCAGGGAGGAGAAAGAACGAGAAGCGGGTGTATGACCAGTGGCAACGAGACAATTCGTCCTTCCCAGTGCTTTGGCAAGCAAGCGTGTGGTGCAGCGTGTGGGTGTGAGCAGCGCCGCCACAAGTGAGGCACGGGTCGGTCACCAACAACACCAGGGTCTAAACCCGCGACAGACGATCTCGATGCCTCTAGACTTGAGTGGCATTCAAGGCTGTTCGCGAGAGGGTGCACGGCAAAGCCGGTGCTGGCGGCAGAGTGACACGCACGCACTTCAGGACGTTTTCACTTCACGGACGACTTTCCTGGTGAGCGAGACAATTCTTTCCCTCCCCCTGAATGATCTGCTGGTACCCTTGTCTGTGTTTAGCTGTAAGCAAGTCAACCCCGATAAGCATCTGCTCTTTCTCTCTTTCCTGGCATTTTGATTGATTTTGCTTTGAAATTCATTTTTATTTTACCTCAGAAATAAAAAAGTTCTTTTATTTATTTATTTTAATATTAATAAATCATTTGTCGATTTTCAACCTGTCCGTGTTTGTCCTTTCCTTCCATTGGTCTAGCATTGTCCGAACCGAGATAGAGCTGGGAGTAATTACCACAGATTTGACCAAAAATCGTCGGCACGCAGCAGCGGTTAAAACGCTCGGCCGCCCTAATTAAAATCTAATCGAGATAAGGTTGGTGCTTTGCCGAGGGCGTGCTCCCCGCTCAGGTAACCACATGACTCTAGTTAAACGAATAATTAGACGGTGACACTGGAACTCGTGGTTAACTGGGTGGCGTTCGTGCTTTAAAACAACCCACCGTACCACAACGTTAATTGTGAGCGGTGGCCCCAGGTCCAGCTCTACAGGGACAACCGGGATTAATCCCTCTGAGTGACAAGCTGTTGTCTCGGTACCGTGGCCACAACAATATATATATATATATATATATATATATATATATATATATATATATAAGATGGAGTGTAGAAAAACAAAAACTGTGCAAACAACTCACGTAGACAATGAAGTCTTCTTCGGTATACTTTGCCTCCTTCGAGTTGTTGGACTTCTAATGGGAAGGATATGTGACTTACATGTGTATCAAGGTTTCCTGCCGTAAAACCATTTAAAAAAAAAAAAATATAATAAAAAAGCATCATGGAAGACAAACACCCCGTCACCCGCCATAGAATTCCAAGGAATATACTCAACAGGTCTTTCACAAAGATAAGACGCCAGCTCCTCTTCCAGCTCTTTTCCTTCATTCTTCATGTGTGTGATAGAGAGGGGGGGGGGGGGGGGGGGGAGGAAAGAGCAGTTTATAACAATTCCTTCTTTTGATTACACAACAAGCAAACTGGTTACTAAACTAAAAAGCATGGAGCAACATTCCTGATTTTGATTTGAATTTTATGGTGTGTACCTCGAGCTGATCAATTAATACCAGGTGGGGTTTGACTCTGCCTGTCATCCTTCCGAGGTCGGCAAATGAGTGCCAGCATGCTGGTATCCTGTGTCGGAGTGGCGACCCAATCCAGGAATGTGTCCAATAGCCAAGGAGACTGCTTAGGCAGCACCAACGCTCTGCACAGAGTATGGTCCCAATGGATGGATGGATGGATAGCCTCGGGGTATCTATCTCCCCTCTGTTATCGAGATTGGATTTTGAAATCCCCAACCCAGCTATAAACTGTCACCCTCGTGTTTCACAGGTAGGCGATCCATCGGTGTGTACCTTCCCTCAGATGGACATTAATGCGGAGGATCTAGCTATGAACACTGCACATTGGTGGACCATAAATATCCACATGTTTGTCTTTCGTGAAGAGTCGACAAGGTATTGCGGCACCCTGAACAAATTATAAATTCCTAGCCAAATCACCTTTGGTTGAACGTCTGGCCTGGACAGCTACATCGTGAAAGACTTGGGTTAAAAACATTCCCCCAGCCAAACCCATAAGTTGGTGGGGACAATTGGAGTGGTTTAAGTGGCATTTTAATTTAATTTATTTTTAATCTTCTTCTAAGGCTCGTGGTCGACCTTACAGGTTGAACATCAATCACAAATTGAAGAACATGCTCCACCAGTGCCTCCACAACAGTCAGACATGCGTGTAAATTTTACATCAATTACACAAATCTCAACTTCGATATCATTCTACAAAAGAAAATCAACTTCGCCAAGACAGACATGCCAAGGAAACGTTAATCAAACCAAGGAATGATCGATAATGAACAGGGATGGAAGGAGTTAGAAAAAAAAAATTGTAATGTTAATTTTAAAAGTTTTCGTAATGGATCATTATTCATAAGACACCATTTTAAAAGAAACCTGGTTCACATATAATCGAATACATTCGAAGGGTACTCGGTAGATGTTACCTCCACCACGTAAGGCCTGATCCACAAGAACATGTCGGGCCCATATATATTTGAATATAACATGCTAATTGTCGTTGTTGGCCCTATCTCTCAATGGTGAAGAATCACTTAAAAATTAAAAAATTATCGTATCCAGATCCAGATTCATATCTTTACCAAAATCGAATCGATTCTTATTTGCCACGCACCAAGTGATTAGTTTCGTCCACCTAGTTTCGTCCACCTAGTTTGTACTAATAGATATATATTTTGAGAGATATCGTGCTAACATATCGTTTTTGGCCCTATCTCTCAATGGTGAAGAATCACTTTTAAAATTAGTAGTCGGATCTGGATCCGGATCTTCACCAAAAACCTAATCAGTTCGTCCTTGTCACACACCCAACCTGCCCACAAAATTTCATCCGATCTGTCCACTTTTGAGATATCTTGCACACAGACAAGACAAACAGATGTTTCACCACGCTTCACAGCCGGCTTATCAGGCAATCTGTTTAGTGGGCAGAGATCTGTAAAAATTGCTAGCGATAGTATAATCGGCAGAGATATATGAAATTTTGCATACAGGGGTATTTTGACATGCTGCGTTCAAAATTGGCGGATCCAAGAGGTCTGACCTGGACTGACGCCATCTTGAATTCCAATATGCCCGCCAAGACGAAATGTTGAAATCCCTATCTTGGGTTCTAAATGACCTGTGGTGCTCAAATTTATACAAGGGTATGTCTGAACTGCTGAGTTATGAAGGATCATTTAGAAAATGTATGACAAATGGTATGGCCGCCATTTTGATTCCAATATGGCCGGCAAGACGAAATGTTGAAATCCCGGGTTCTTTGCAAAGCAATACCAATTATCGACGTCACTAGCTTGCACGCAATCATATAACAAGTCAAAGAGCTCATTATGTATATTTTGTAACAGTTGGCAGCCGTAACATGCTGCAGCTTTTTTCCATCGTTTTCTTCTCCTACTGCTCATCCTCGGAAGCATGTGCCAGGCAGAAACATAGTCTGTGCATGGTAGTTAGCAGCAAACATTTGCAATTTCCAGCAACCGATATTTTTTACCACTTGCACTTGATCAGCTCTCGGCATACTTTTGTTGACGCTCTGCATTACTGTCGCAAATGGATCAGACATATCGCATTTTTAGCCCATCCCCAATCTGCAGGTGAAGGCAGCTTCTGGGTTAGCAATTTGGGACTGTCCCAGAATGTGACCGGGCCTGAAAGACTGTCCCTCTCTCACATGTTGACGCAGTGCCTCTTTTGTCGGTGGAATATTTTCCGATTGCCGATTTCTCCTGAAGCAAACAGGCTGCTTGCGTGCTTCGTTCACTTTCTTCAGAGGGGAAGTTCTACTGTAAGAACAACGACAGAACCTCTCTAGTGTTGTCATGTCATCATCTGTTACTTTGCCACTGGTTGCATGTGAAGAGATGATTTGAAAACCTCTCCCGCCAAAAGTTCGGCATGGAATTCCATATGCTCCACACAGTATTTTTGCCTAATCCACATATGGCAGAAACAGTATCGCATCCGGGAAACAGTATAAAACATAAAAAAAATAATTATTGGAATGTCATGTGAATGTTTACAGTTCCGGCAGACGAAGTGTTAAATTTTTTCGCATACAGGGGGTATTTTGGGGCGCTGAATTTCCAAATTTTCTACTGCCTTCGCCAAAATTACAAACCCATCAGTAGATTTGAGATGCAACAATTTCCCAGTTTATCATAAAATGCTCGCCAATGGTTTTAAACATTATAGGACATTACCGTACACTGTGCTATTAAAGCAATGAAAACATCGATTTTGTCTTGCGCGCCCATAATTGGAATTTAAAATGGGGGCCATAACCCGTTTTGTCGAGACATTTCAAAATTTATTGCATTATTGAACTCAGCATGTCAATCATACCCTTGTGGTACAAAATTTCAGCGCCACAGTCCATTTGACCCAGATAGGGATTTTCAACAATTTCGTCTTGGTGCCATAATTGAATTCAAAGATGGCGGCTCGGTCTCATTGGGTTAGTATCTCTTGGATCCGCCAATTTTTTGAAATCAGGCCCCAAAATATCCCCTGATGCGAAATTTCACACTTTCTGCCGGAAATGAAACATTCTTTTTCACATATCTGCCCCACTAGTTCGTGCAGATGAATACCGCGCAACACGTTGCCGCTGAGACCCGGGTCTGCTCTCGCTTTTTTTGCTCACAACCTAGCGGAGTCGATCTAACTCTTACTTTCTGGCTCGGAAGCGCCTCTCCTTCTTCTTCTTTAAAAATGTGTTGATCCCAACCCACCCCATCTTATACAAATATATATATATATATTGTTTCGAATCTGCGCCGCCGGCGTGCGAACACCGCTTTAGCCAATGGCGGCCGTCTCGCCTACGCGAACGACAATTCAGTCGCGACTTTCCGTAACAACGACGAAACTAGTCACGGGTGTGGCTCCAAGCGCCACACCAGGCCTAGTCAGATATGCTACCACCCGGCGCGCGGACAGGGTCAATGCGCCGAATTTGTCGATATACCCTATTATTCGCGCGGGCAGCCACCGAAGAAGACACGAACCTCAGCGAGGTCTGCTTGGACACGGAAACCGCTTAACGCGGTACGTTCCGTTCTGGATAAACCGAGCGGTGTATTATCGCGAGACCTCGCGGACCCAATCTTTTATCGGCTATTAAAAGCCGCTTATTTATTACGAGAGCAATACGGCGGTTCAATGGGGAAAAGAGGAAAGCACGACGAACGGGTTAACATTCACACAAGGACATTTATTTAAAATGACCAATGCAGTCATGCATTCAGGTATGCAAAACACTAACATGCACGTAAACAAGAAGCCAATGGAATTGCGGAAGGGACAAGACGCGAGCAAGACAAAAGCACTAAACACAACCGTCTAATTATTATTATTCACAAGCACTTATACAGGTTCTAACTTATTTGGACTCAGCGCCATACAAAACATTCATCAAAGAAACAAGGAAAGACCCCTCAAGCACGGGGGTCAGACTGGGCCTGTAGGCCTTTATAACGTGGAGCGTGTTAACCCGCAGAGGCTCGCGAGACCGTTGCAGTTACCTCCACCCTCGTGGTGCCTCGATGGGGCGAACGCTCCCTCCACCGGTACTAGCGGAACCGCGGTTGCGCCCAGGCCTTGCCAAGGCGGCCGGGTGAGTCGGCGCTAGCACGGCGCGGCGCTGAGAGGAACGAACGGGTTTTTGATGCTCTTTCAAGAAGTTGATTGCTACTTTGTAAGAACCCGTACCGTCCTCAGCGACGCTCGGACTGTCCTGAGCCCGATCACCTCAGACCGCTTGGCGCTGGCTGGCGAGCTCGTCTCCGGCTCTCCCCACACGAACGGCGCAGGTCCGCGCGGCACAGCAGGCTCAGCCACGCTCTCCGTCCTGCGTGTCCTCCGCTCTCTCTGGACTCACCCCCGGCCTGCGTTCTGCCGACTTCAACCGACTGACTCCACGCGGACCCACTCCTTGGACTGACCGACTCTTGAACCGACACGAACTGTGCGCTTACCGCTTGCCTTTTTATAGGGCTCGAGAGACGAGATGCTGACCTCCGCTCTCTTCGACCTTGCGCCCCCACAGGCCCCGCCGCTTTCGATCTTTTGATCCGAATTCGAGGCGAAAGCTTCCACAGAGCGGACGTGCGCGAGATCACCAAACTTTGCGGCGGAGAGCGAACGCCACGCGTGTGCCTGCAGGATGCTGTTCGCTGGGAACGCCGTGCTGGGCGCAAAGATGGCGGCGTTTGCGGAGTTGAAGGTGAGCGATGTTTATTCGGGTTTGGTCTATTGGGGGAGATGCGGTTTGGGAGATGGTGGGGAGATGTCGTTGTTATGAAGGCGGTGTGGAGAGGGTGGTTGGTGGTTGACGTGGTGGTTGGTGGGTGGCATGGAGAAGGTGGTTGGTGGTTGGCGTGATGGAGAAGGTGGTTGGTGGGTGGCGTTGTGGTTGGTTCCAAAATACTACGATAGTAAAGAAAAACGGCCTAACTAAAGATCACAGCCCTGTCCACACAGAGGATATTCCCATTAAACAACGGTGGGGAAATCTAACTGAAACACGGACTTATCGGCATAACTGAACTAAGGACCTATATGGTGTTTTGCGAATTTCCACAGCCATAACAATACTATCCCAAAATTCGTTTTTTTAACATTACAAGCACTACAGACGGAGAGATCATCGTGCTAATTCATACATGGGTGCACATTTAACTACCTCAAGTGTTTGAGTCCTAGTTTTCCTCATCCAAGGCATCT
>CM068960.1:129313293-129336527 GCA_035128595.1 Eptatretus atami | reverse complement strand
ATCATCAAAGGGGTCATTCCATGTCAATCATCAAAGATTCTGCCGTCATCTCTCAGATTTTTTGAAACTTTGGGAACCAATTGGGACCCATGAAAAACGGCAAGAACTCAAATATTTTTGCTAACAGCCTCTTAATTAGTGAGATACAGACTAACGAACTTTGGACTAATTAGCACGACGTCGCGAATTCAAATGGCCATATCTCTAAAAGTATAACACCTAGAGAGCTGGTTTGGTGTCATTTTAAAGGTATTTTCATGCCCTATGAATTTGTCTGGGCAACATTTTCCTACCTCCAACCACAAAAAAGTTATCACAAATATAAACTTCAATCGTGAATCCCCAAAAAATGTATCCTTCAAATTTCCTCAAATTCATCCCGGAGTACCTTATGATGTCAAGAAGCTTCCTCATAAGTTTTGTGATGGCACTCCAATAGTTTCTGAGATATGAGCAATAATGTACGTGTACGTATGGCATATAGGTTCGAAAATCAGCATTTGTAATGTATTATACAATCATTCTAACCTAGCCATGACAGGGAACACAGGGAACGACCATCAATTGCTTTGAAGTATCATATACTTTCATTTTCAACTGGGCCTGAGGGGAAGAAAAAAGTGCTGCTGTTGCTGAATTGAAGAGGAAATTGAAAGCCTAAGTCAGGTTAGTGAACACTGTGTACTTGAACTCACTTATTGATTGTATAATACATTACAAATGCTGATTTCGAAACCTATTATCCATACGTACATGTACATTATTGCTCATATCTCAGAAACTATTGGAGTGCCCATCACAAAATTTATGTGGAAGCTTCTTGACATCATATGGTACCTCTGGGATGAATTTGAGGAAAATTGAAGGACACATTTTTTGGGATTCACGATTGAAGTTTATATTTGTGATAACTTTTGTGGTTGGGAGGTAGGAAAATGTTGCCCTGACAAAATTCGTAGGGCATGAAAATACCTTTTAAAATGACACCAAAACCAGCTCTCTAGGTGTTATACTTTTAGAGATATGGCCATTTGAATTCGCGACGGTCTGCTAATTAGTCCAAATTTCGTTAGTCTGTATCTCACTAATTAAGAGGCTGTTAGCAAAAATATTTGAGTTCTTACCGTTTTCATGGGTCCCAATTGGTTCCCAAAGTTTTACAAAAATCTGAGAGATGACGGCAGATTCTTTGATGATTTGACATGGAATGACCCAAAGTGTGGCGGAAGTCATATTTTCACCCCTCTTTGTTGTCTGTCTGTGAGCAGGCTATCTCAAACTGGGTTAAATATCAATCCTGGACTAAAACTAGAAAATCCTCATCCGCTCTGCCCTTTCCCTGTTCCTGGACCCAATCTATCCCTGGCAAGTAAAAATCCCCCATATAATCAATACTCTTCCCTTACCACATGCCCTTTTGAATTCTTCATGTACTCCTCCTTCCTCCTCCTCTTCCTTCACACCCGGAGCCTTATAAAAGCATCCTACCAGTATCTTGCTGTTTTTACAATCTCTAATCTCTACCCATACAGAATCCTCCACATTAACATCACCCCTTTCTCTTGATGCAATGCTGTGTTTACCCAGATTGCTACTCCTCCTCCTATTCTCTCCTTCCTATCACACCGATACACCTTGTAGCCTTCTAACCTGTCCTCCAGTTACTCTCCTCCTGAAACCATGTCTCACTCACTGCAACTATATCGTACTCTTCGCAATCTACTTTGGCTACAAGCTCTTCCATCTTATTGTTTAAACCCTGACATTGGTATAGAATATATTTAACTTTTCCCTTTCTGAAATTATATTTCCTTGCCTGCCTTAGTCATCATAATTACATCATCCGTTCCTTCCTTAATACCTCCTCCACCCCCGCCGACCTAAAAAGCCTGAATTCCTTCCTCAATTCCCACTGCAAACCTTGCTGCCCCCTTTCTATTTAACACACGGCCATCATTCCGGAAACACTCCCTTTGCCCATAAATGATTCCCACTGATTCTTAAATGTAAACCTTCCTCCCTACACCATTCTTCCAGCCTTTGGGTTGACGCCTATTGCTCTGCTCATAATTTCTATATTGTTTCCTAATCTTGGGAGGATCCAGAAAACATGACCTCACAACCCTTTGCTTTCAGCCGCCTACCCAATATCTGTATCTATTTTCAAAACCTCAGAATAAACTTTCCCTACATCATTGCACCTAGGTGTACCACAACCAACTACTTCCTGCCATGACCCGATACAATATCGTTTACCCTTCCTTCAATGTCCCAAACTCCCGCACCTTCAAAATTGCACAGAATTCTGTGTCGACAATCCTTTCTGCAGAATGAAGAATCTACATATTTTATTGTCTCATTACCCACAAAAACTATCTCTATTGCTGCCCGTCTCACCACTGCCTGCACTCACGCGCACCTCTCAAACTGCCTGCACTCAAGCAAGGCATGCACATACATCTCGTGTCATCTCAATCTCCAACTCAATCTCCTTTCTACCCCTACTAACCATACCTAACCAAACACTCTTCGTTGCAGGTTATTACGTTTCCCTCCCCCCCCCCCCCCCCACACTCTTTTGTCGTTCGTTCAATCCCTTTGCTTGTTGTGTCCACCTGCTGCCCCACTATCAGTAAGTTGTGGTTGTACCCGCTGTGTCTTTGCTCTTCCATGATCGTACTTTGCATGTGAAAAAAAAATTCCAATCTTTATATGTAATTTTTATTGTGTGGTTAGAAGTCGAAAATGGTTTTTAGGATACGTTAATAGGGATTTGAAGCTCTTTGTCACCTTTGAGATAATTGCTTGAAGATGTACTTCAAAAATTGTACCGAGCTTTTAGAACTTAAACATCGATCCTTTCTATATTGATCTGAAAATCAAAGCAAACTATATCAGATGGAGCAGCTCGTCTGAACACAAAGCAATGACACTTCCAGCACCGATGTGACAAAAACTACAAGATAAACCATTAAGAACAAGAAAATATAATTTGACACGAATGCATCGATGGATAAGTCTGCCCACGATAGTCGTCAACCAACTGTTAAGCTTGATGTCAATTAAAGGTCCCTTGAGAGAGAGCGTGAGAGATCGAGAGAACATCAAATGCTTCGAATTCGAGTTATGGTCTGCAAAAAAATTTTCAAAGGCACATGACCTTCACACCCTTTCCCTGCTTCCCCCCTGCCATTGACCTGTTCAATATAAAATAAAATCAGTCATTCTTGTATTCGTCCAAAAGTGTGTCAAGCGGCACCATCGGCAGCGGATAGATAAAAATGAAACAGCAGAAGTAAGGAATGAGAAGCACAACGAAATAGATGAGAAGAAGTATTGTTGCTGGAACAATACAATGAGATATTGGTGAGAAAAATCCACATAGGTGATGTTGATTGCAGAACGTCTAATGGGGTTTAAAACAACAGCACACTGTTATGTAGACCGCGGGTAACAACACCCCCCCCCACCCCTTCACCTTCACACCCTTCCTGCTTCCCCCCACTCCACAGATGTCTCACAGTTAGGATGCTTATTACCACCCGAGTAACAGAAGCACAATCTCCATAGCATCATCTTGAGCGTCCAAGCCCAGGAGGTCAAGCACTGAACCAACAACAGGGAGCCAAAGTGGCAGCTCATAGACAATACAAGAACGGCACTCGGTAGAGCACATACCTCCACCAGGCTGAACAGTTTATCATTTGTATCCCACTGATCAGCCGGATCTGCATCCGACCTGAACCAAAATCTAATCGCTTGTTCTTGTCATCTACCCAACTCGTCCACCTAGTTTTGTATAATGAGTCGACAACTTTGAAATATCATGCTATTTATCGTTTTGCCCGAGCTTCAATGGTGAAGAATCACTTAAAAATTCGAGCATCAGGATCTGGATCTTCACCAAAATCTAATCAATTTATCCTTGTCACGCATCAAAACTGTCCACCAAATTTTGTCTGAATCTGTCCTAACTTTTTGAGTTATCCTGCTCACAGACAGACAGGACAAAAACATGGGTGCAAACATAACCTCCATCACCTTCAGTGGTTGAGGTAACCAAATGGTTGAGGTGGATAACTCCAACAAATATAAGTCCCCAAACTACCCAATAAAATATTTACTGAAAAGCATTTAACATGCAATGCATCGATATTGTACAATGTATCGTAGAACACCCTCGTTGACAGACGGACGCACGCATAAAATATATATTGTTACGGATTTCAGAATCCGGTCTGATGAATGCATCCACACATCCAGGTCCTCAGACAGTTATTTCCTTAAATGCATGTTCAGATTAGCTCCAACCCCATGTCGAATGGGATTTAAATGTGATGCGTTGAGAAGGTAAAGGATAGATCCCTCTTTATGGGAAGCTTTTTCTTTACAACAGACACGTTTACACACATTTCTTTCACGAGCTCTGAAGCCCACCCCCCATTCTTCACAACAATCTTTGCGAACTCCGAGCCCGCCTTTTTTGAGAGCGCAGGTCGTCATGGTAAGTGCCAAGTGGAGCGGGGCTGAGCTTGGGGCGGACTGCACCCGCGGAGACGGCCCGGAGATATAAAACGAACAGAGGTACGTTCTGAGGAGAGAAAAGCGGGAGAGAGGAAAGCGAGGAGGGAAAGCGGAGGCGAAAGAAAGCGGAGGCGAAAGAAAGCGGAGGCGAAAGAAAGCGGCAAGGCGAAAAGAAAGCGGAGGCACGAAAGAAAGCGGAAAGGCGCGAAAGAAAGGGGAGCCGAAAGAAAGCGGGAGCGAAAGGAAAGCGGGGCAAAGAAAGCCAGGGAGGAGAAGAGAACGAGAAGCGGGTGTTGACCACGCCAAAGAGACAATTCGTCCTTCCCAGTGCTTTGGCAAGCGAGCGTGTGGTGCGCGTGTGGGTGTGAGAGCAGCGCTGCCACAAGTGAGGCACGGGTCGGTCACCAACAACACCAGGGTCTAAACCCGCGACAGACGATCTCGATGCCCTCTAGACTTGATGGCATTCAAGGCTGTTCGCGAGAGGGTGCACGGCAAAGCCGGGTGCTGGCGCAGACGTGACACGCACACACGCATTCAGGACGTTTTCACTTCACGGACGACTTTCTGGTGAGCGAGACATTCTTTCCTCCCCCTGAATGATCTGCTGGTCCCTTGTCTGTGTTTAGCTGCTAAGTCAACCCCGATAAGCATCTGCTCTTTTTCTCTTTCCTGGCATTTTGATTGATTTTGCTTTGAAATTCATTTTTATTTACCTCAGAAAATAAAAAGTTCTTTTTATTTATTTATTTTAATATTAATAAATCATTTGTCGATTTCCAACCTGTCCGTGTTTGTCCTTTCCTTCCATTGTCTAGCATTGTCCGAACCGAGATAGACTGGAGTAATTACCACAGATTTGACCAAAAATCGTCGGCACGCACCAGCGGTTAAAACGCTCGGCCTGTCCCTAATTAAAATCTAATCGAGATAAGGTTGGTGCTTTGCCGAGGGCGCGCTCCCAGCTCAGGTAACCACTGACCTCTAGTTAAACGGAATAATTAGATGGTGCACACTGGAACTCGTGGTTGACTGGGTGGCGTTCGTGTTCTAAAACAACCCACCGTACCACAACGTTAATTGTGAGCGGTGGCCCAGGTCCAGCTCTACCGAGGACAACCGGGGATAATCCCCTGAGTGACAAGCTGTTGTCTCGGTACCCGTGGCACAACAAATATATATATATATTATATATATATATACATAATATATATATACATACCATGGTGCCCCAGAATCCGAACGCCCCATTGTTTGAACAAATTGGAATCCGAAAAAAAATTTAGAGAAAATTTTGCCCTAAAACCGAACACATTTTCAAAAACCGAACACAACGTAGCGTTCATTTTGTTCACGTGCGTCTCCCCCGCCTGTTCGACCCGCATCTTCACGCCTTTGTTCATTCAGTTCGTCGGTGGAAGTACTCGTGAAGCATCTCTTGTGTGTCGATCGCCTACTTTACCTCGTTGTTTTCACCTGATTTGTGCTGTTTTTTTTCTTCAATCACACCTTCACCATGGCACCAAGAGCAGACAGTGAAGCAAATAGGAGTAAGAGGAAGTCCGTGAGAAGACCATCGATGAAGAAAGAACTTATCAGCTAAGCATGAAGCAAGTACGTGTGTGTTCTGATCTCGCTGCCCATGTCGAGCTGCCGAAATCGAACGTGTGTACGATTCTGAAAAATAAAGAAGCGATAAAAGCGCGAAAACCGTCGTGAAGCGAACTCATTCAATGAACCTCTGACGAATCGGCTTAAACGAACTCAACGTTTTTTTCGCGAGCATGGTATGACGTCCATGCTGCGTCACCCAATCGCTTCACCACTGATTCTCTCCGTGGAACGTGCGGTGAAAACGGCACGTTGTGTGTCTCCACAGAGTGTACTGGATATAAAACCCATTTGGTGCTTCATGGTTAATTACATACCTCCACCAGGCTGAACAGTTTACGTTTTGGATCCAATGGCACTGATAGCGGAGCTGCATCCAGACCTGATGTGAGAAGAGTTGACAACGCTCCTGCTCATCCCCCAGCGGTGGAAGAAGATTCATGACCAGCAAAAGGTCATTTACTCATCTTTTTTACCTAACATGGGTAATTTCAGTTAAAGTGTCTTGAAAGTGGGTTTTCTTGGGGTCCAGGAACGGATTAATTCACTTTCCATTATTCTTATATGGAAAATAGTTTTGGAATCCGAACTTTTGGGAATCGAACAGCCTCTGGAACGAATTAAATTCGGATTCTGGGGCACCCTGTATAAGAATGGAGTGCAAAAAACTAAAAACTTGCAAACAACTCACATAGACAATCAAGTCTTCTTCGGTATACTTTGCCTCTCGAGTTGTGGACATTAATGGGAAGGATATGTGTGACATACATGTGTATCAAGGTTTCCCTGCCGTAAAAGCTATTTTTAAAAAAAAACAAAAAAAACAAGCATCATGGAAGACAAACCCCGTCACCGCCAAGAATTCCAGGAATATACTCAACAGGTCTTTCACAAAGATAAGACGCCAGTCCTTTCAGCTCTTTTCCTTCATTCTTCATTGGTGTGATAGAGGGGGGGGAGGGAGAAAGAGCAGTTTATAAACAATTCTTTCTTTTGATGACACAACAACAAACTAGTTACTAAACCTAAAAAGCATGGAGCAACATTCCTGAATTTTGATTTGAATTTTATGTGTTATCCTACCAGTTTGAATAATAGCAGGTGGGTTGACTCTGCCTGTCATCCTTCGAGTTCGGCAAAATGAGTGCCAGCATGCTAGTATCTGTGTGGAGTGGCGACCCATCCAGAATGTGTCCAATAGCCAAGGAACTGCTACAGCACCAACCTCTGCACAGATAATGGTCCAATGATGGATGGATGGTGGATAGCCTCGAGGTATCTATCTCCCCTCTGTTATCGAGATTGGATTATGAATTCCAACCAGCCTAAAACTGCAAACCTAGGTTTCACAGGTAGGGCGATACATCGGTGTGTACCTTCCCTCAGATGAACATTAATGCGGAGATCATTGTCAGGTCAGGTTAGATCTGTGACTGTTACAGGTACCATGTAAACCTGTACTAACCTGTTCCATGGTCAGGTTGTCAGCGACTAAACCGTCTCCCCACCAGGTTTCTTGGTGGGAGGGTTGTTGGATATGGACACCCAGCAGGATTAAAAACAAAACTGCTTCAAAGGGCGGAGGAGCTCCTTGTGAGCCAACGGCCATCCATATCTAGTGCCCAACTGTGTCGGACGTCCTCCTGCAGTTTGGGTTACTTTTTATAGGAGGTTGGTGGCAGGATTTGCTCTCCGGCCACCGTAAACCCTTATTCCGCAAAACACAAAAACGCAAAAAAATCTGAAAACCACTCGTGGTTAGTACCTCCTGTGCAGATTCCCTTCGCAGGGCAGCTCACCGGATGACGGGATTGGGGCAAAGCCTTCGGGACCCCCAATCTTTGATGAAAGGAGGGAAACCACGCGCGGTAACATCCCTGGTCAGATTGCGGGAGAGTGTGTCGGAGTGGTGCTGAGGTGTCGTCCACCAGACGGCGGTCCCTTGGGTTAACCTGACGACGGTCCCTTCGGCGTGGAGGCCTGCGAATGTCCTAATCCCTAGAGAGGAGGATGATCATCCTGTTCTTGTTATCATCTGAGGCTCAAGCGTTTGGTACATCGGTATTGCAGCACTTTCTAGAGAGGCGTTTCGGATGAGAGACCCGATTGCGGCGAGATAATGTGTGCGTGGTTACATCTTACTATTATTAGCTGCTGGTCGCTCTGATGGTTACCATTACTCAAGGAAGTTGCCTGCCCTAGCTGTGTCCAATAAGCCTGGACCCCAATGATAATTGGTGCTTAACACCGGTTCAAACGAGCGTATTATGAGACTAAGGATTCGTCACTACCTTAGGTGTCATTTCCCTGCGGTCTCTCTATGCCATCCGGACTGCAAGCAGTGAACCTCACCCTGAAAGGACTCTGTAGATGCGTCTCTTTACGATCCTGTTCAAGATGTCCCGTGCAGGTTGAAGAACCTTTTCACTTGAGTGCAAGATTTGCTCATAGATGTGATCTGCACAGCAAGGGGTAAAACTTGAAAGCAAGAATTGCTCAGATACGTGATCTGGCTCAAAAAGACAGAGGATTAAAAAAAAGAAAATTTTGAAATCAGCAACACCCTCACAATTACACATTGAGATCTTGAGAAAAGCCTTTCATTCTTTCTTTCACACACAGAGAATCATAATCCTCATATTTCGTGTTCAATGCCCTGCATTCAGCTCACCTGTGAGTTTGGTGTAGGCTTCCATGTCATCAATTGCAGATGAGATTGTTTCTTCCTTATACTTCCCTTGAATTTTGATATATTTGTCTGCCTTTACAAGGGCATCGTTTATCCTATAGGGAAGAGACAAGAGAATTCCAATTACAGCCAGAAAGCATTTTCCTTCAGACTAATCCAAGATGCTTCATTTGTGTATTTTTCCCCTCGTGTGTTATGATATGTATCTGTTGTCCATTTTAAAGATGACGGTGAAATAGCACATGATGACAGTTAGCGTCGGACTGAAGGGAAGAGCTTGAAGATGAAGAAATAAAACCAAGCAAAGGCCAAGGTGAGACAGGGAGGCCAAGATGAGACAGGGATCATTTATTCAGGGAATAGGTCTTACATGGAATCATTCATACATAGAACACAGGACGCAGCACACGCACAATAAAAAATTGCATTTTTTCTTCCAGTGAAAGGAAATCATCTCACTGGTCCTATTCAATTGAAGCGCATGAACTGCAGCAACGTCCATGGATGTGCTCCACATTATTTGAGACCCTCATATTCAGATTTTACCCGAGACACTGCTTCATACTCAGGAGGTTCATTTATATACTTTGAATCTGCCAAGACAAAGGAGGCTGAAAGGGGTTTTACAAGGAACCCTTGTGGAGGATATTCCAAGAGTCCCCAAGATGAATCTTCTGGAAGATTATCCTAGTCCACAAGATGAATCCTTGCTTGTTAGATATCCTAGTCCACAATATGAATCCTTGCTTGTTAGATATCCTAGTCCACAAGATGAATCCTTGGTGGAGGATAACCTAGAATCCACAAGATGAATCCTTGGTGGAGGATGATCTGGAGTCCACAAGATGAATCATTGGTGGAGGATAACCTGGAGACCACAATATGAATCCTTGGTGGAGGATGACCTGGAGTCAACAAGATGAATCCTTGGTGGAGGATGACCTGGAGTCAACAAGATGAATACTTGGTGGAGGATGACCTGGAGTCCACAAGATGAATCATTGGTGGAGGATGACCTGGAGTCAACAAGATGAATCCTTGGTGGAGGATAACCTGGAGACCACAAGATGAATCATGAGTGGAGGATAACCTGGAGTCAACAAGATGAATACTTGGTGGAGGATGACCTGGAGTCCACAAGATGAATCCTTGGTGGAGGATTTGTTTGATCGAAACTTTGACTATCATGCTATTATCGTTTTGGCCCGAGCTTCAATGGTGAAGAATTCACTTTAAACATTGAGCATCAGGATCTGGATCTTCAGCCAAAATCTAATACAATTTATCCTTGTCACGCATCAGAAACTGTCCACCAAATGTTGTCTGAAGCTTGTCCTAAACTTTTTTGAGATATCCTGCCTCACAGACCAGAACAAGACAAAAACAAAATGGGTTGCAAACTAACCTCCTTCCACCTTCAGTGGTTGAGGTAACAAATGGTTGATGGTGGATACCCCACTAAAATATGAAGTCCCCAAACTACTACAATAAGAATATTTACTGAAAAGCATTTAACATGCAATGCATCGATATTGTACAATGTATCGTAAAAGCACCCTCGTTGACAGACGGATTGCACGCATTACGAATACCGATTCATATATATATATACATAATAAATATATACATATTGTAGGTATTTCAGAATCCGGTCTGATGAATGCATCCACACATCCAGGTCCTCAGACAGTTAATTTCCTTAAATGCATGTCAGATTAGCTCCAACCCCAGGTCAATGGGATTTTTAAATGTGATGCGTTTGAGAAGGGTAAGATAGATCCCCTCTTATGGGAGATTTTATCTTTACTAACAGACACTTTACACACATTTCTTTCCGAGCTCTGAAGCCCACCGCGCCACATTCATTCACTCAAAACAATCTTTCGCGAACTCCGAGCCGCCTATTTTTTGAGAGGACACGGGTCGTCATGTAATCTGTGCGAACGTGGGGGGGTGGCTCGGGGCGGACTGTCAACCCACGGAGACTTGGCCCGGAGAATATAAAAGTAACGAAGGTACCGTTCTGAGGAGGAACTACGAGCGGAAGCGAGGCGAAAAGCGGAGGGAAAGAAACGGAGCGAAAGGAGCGGGAAAGAAAGCGGAGGCAAAAGCGGCGAAAGAAAGCGGGGCGAAAGAAAGCGGGGCGAAGAAGGGGCAAAGAAAGCGGGCAGAAGCGGGCATAGAAGCGCAAGAAGCGGGAGAGCGGGCGATAATGAAAGCGGGCGAGGCGGGCGAAAGAAAGCGGGGCGATAGAAAGACGGGGCGAAAAAGCGGAGGAAGAGCGCGAAAGAGGGGGAGGGGAAGAACCGGTAGAGAACAGAAGGCGGGTGTCATGACACACGTGGCAAGAGAGCAATTCGTCCTTCCCAGTGCTTGGCAAGGAAGCGTGTGTGCAGCGTGTGGGTGTGAGCAGCGCTGCCATCATGAGGCAAGCGGTCCGGTCACCAACAACACGCAGGGTTCTAAACCCGCGCAGACGATCTCGATGCCTCTAGAACTGTTGAGTGGCATTCAAGGCTGTTCGCTGAGAGGGTGCACGGCAAAGCACGGTGTGCTAGGCGGCAGAAGTGAACACGCCAACGCTTCAAGGACGTTTTCACTTCAAGGACGATTTCTGGTGAGCGAGACAATTCTTTCCTCCCCCTGAATGATCTGTCTGGTCCCCTTGTCTGTGTTTAGCTGTAATCAACATCACCCCGATAAGCATGCTGCTTCTTTGCTCTCTTTCCTGGCATTTTGAATGATTGATTTAGCTTTGAAATTCATTTTTATTTACCTCAGAAATAAAAAAGTTCTTTTATTTATTTATTTTAAATATTAATAAATCATTTGTCGATTTCCAACGCTGTCCCAGTGTTTGTCTTTCCTTCATTGGTCTAGCATTGTCCCGAACCGAGATAGAGCTGGGAAGTAATTACACGCACAGATTTGACCAAAATCGTCGGCACGACCCAGCGTTAAACGCTCGGCTGTCCCTAATTAAAATTAATCTGAGATAAGGTTGGTGCTTTGGCCGAGGGGCCGTGCTCACCGCTCAGGTTAACCACGATGACCTCTAGTTAAACGAATAATTAGATCGGTGCACACTGGAACTCGTGGTTGAACTGGTGGCGTTCGTGGTTTAAAACAACCCACCGTACCAAGCAACGTTATTGTGAGCGTGGCCCAAGGTCGCAGCTCTACAGGACAACCGGGGATTAATCCCTCTGAGTGACAAGCTGTTGTCTGCGGTACCGTGGCACAACAATATTATATTATATATACTATTATCTATATTATATAATAACATGGTGCCCCAGAATCCGAACGTCGCCATTGTTTGAACAAATTGAATCCGAAAAAAAAAAAATTTAGAGAATCTTTTTGCCCTAAAAACGAACACATTTTCAAAAACCGAACACATGAACCGTAGCGTTCATGTTTTGTTCACGTGCGTTCACCCCGCCTGTTGGACCGCATCTTCACGCTTTGTTTTCATTCGTCGGTGGAAGTACTCGTGAAGCATCTCTTGTGTGTCGGATCGCCTACTATTAACTCTGTGTTTTACTTGATTTGTGCTGAGTTGTATTTTTTCTTCAATATCACATTCACCATGGAACTCAAGAAGAGCAGTGAAAGAATAGGAGTAAGAGGAAGTCGTGAGAAAGACATCGTGGTTGAAGAAAGAACTTATTCAGCTAAGCATGAAAGCAGTACGTTGGTTGATGTCTGATTCGCTGCCAATGGTCGTAGCTGGCCGAAATCGAACGTGTGTACGATTCTGAAAAATAAGAAGCGATAAAAGCGCCGAAAACAGCGTCGTTGAAGCGAAACTCAATTCAACTGACCTCCGAGAATCGGCTTAAATCACTTCAAACGTTTTTTTCGCGAGCATGGTAGTGTACGTCGCATATGCTGCGTCACACACAAATCGCTATCACACCACTTGATTCTTCCCGTGGAACTGTGCGGTGAATAACGGCACGTTTGTGGTCTCCAAGAGTGTACTAGGGATATAAAACACCATTCTGGTGCTTCATGGTTAATTACAATACCTCCACAGCTGAACGTTTTACGTTTTTGGGATCCCAATGGCACTGATAGGCCGGAGCTGCATCCCAGACCTGATGGAAGAAGTGTAAACGCTTCACTGCTCATCCCCCAGGCGTGGAAAGAAGATTCATGACCTACGAAAAGGTCATTTACTCATCTTATTTACCTTAAATGGGTAAATTTCATTGAAAGTGTCTGAAAGTGGGTTTTTCTTGGGGTCAGGAAACGGATTTTATTACTTTCCATTTATTTCTTATTGGAAAATAGTTTTGGTAATCCCGAACTTTTTGGAATCGAACAGCCTCTGGAGAATTAATTCGGATTCTGGGGGCAACCCTGTATAATGAATGGAGTGCAGAAAAATAAAAATGTGCAAAACAATACATAGACAATGCAAGGTCTTTACTTCGTATACTTTGCCTCTTGAGTTGTTGGACATATAATGGGAGGATATGTGACATACCATGTGTATCAAGGTTTCCCTGCCGTCAAAAGCATTTTTAAAAAAACAACAAAAACAAGCATCCCATGGAAGCAAAAACACCCGTCACCGCATAGAATTCCAGGAATATTTAATCAACAGGTCTTTTCACAAAGATAAGACGCCAGCTCCTTTTTCAGCTCTTTTCTTCATTCTTCATTGTGGTGTGATAGAGGGGCGGGGGGAGAAAGAGAGTTATAAACAATTCTGTCTTTTGAATGAACACAAGCAAAACTAGTTACTAAACCTAAAAAGCATGGAGCAACCTTCCTGATTTTGATTTGACTTTTAATGGTGTATCCCTCCAGCTGTTGAATTAATAGCAGGTGGGGTTGACTTGCACTGTCATCCTTCCAGTTCGGCAAATGAGTGCCAGCATGTTAGTATCCATGTGTGGAGTGGGACTTCCATCCAGAATGTGTTCCAATAGCCAAGGAAGACTGCTTAGGCAGCACGCATACGTCTGCACAGACTTATGGTCAATGGATGGATGGATGGATGGATAGCCTCGGGTACTTATTCTCCTCTGTTATCGAGATTGGAATTTGAATTCCAACCAGCTAAACTGCAAACTGTGTTTCACAGGTAGGGCGATCATTGGTGGTACTTCCCTCAGATGAACATTAATGCCGGAGGATCATTGTACAGGTGGTTGATTGTGACTGTTACAGGTACATGTAAACCTGTACTAACTGTTTCATGGTCCAGGTTTGTCAAGCGAATAAACCGTCTCCCTACGCAGGTTTTCTGGTGGGAGGGTGTTTGGATATGGACACCCAGCAGGATTTAAAAAAAACCTGTCAAGGGCGGAAGGAGCTGCCATTGTAGCCAACGGCCACATATCTAGTGCCCAACTGTGTCTGGGACGTCTTCCTGAGTTGGGTTACTTTTTATTCAGGAGGTTGGTGGCAGGATTTGCTCTCGCGGCACCGTAAACCTTATTCCGCAAAACACAAAAACCGCAAAAAATCTGAAAACCACTCGTGGTAGTACCTCCTGTGCAGATTCTTCGCAGGGCAGTCTACCGGATGACGGGATTGGGGCAAAGCTTCGTGGACCCCAATCTTTGATGAAGGAGGGAAACCACGGGGTAACATCCCTGGTCAGATTGCGGGGAGTGTGTCGGAGTGTGCTGAGGTAAGTCGTCCTCACGACGGCGGTCCTCCTTGGGTTACCTGAGTGACGGTCCCTTCGGCGTGGGAGTGCCTGGAATGTCCTAATCCCTAAGAGAGGATGATCATCCTGTCTTGTTATCATCTGAGCTTCAAGCGTTTGGTACATGGTATTGCAGCACTTTCTGCAGGTTCGGAGACCGATTGCGGCGAGATAATGGTGGGTGTTACATCTACTATTATTGGTCCTGGTCATCGTCTGATGGTTACCATACTCAAGGAGTTGCTGTACTGCTTTGTGTCCATAAGCTGATGCCCAATGATAATTTGAGGTAACAACCGGTCAACGGCGTATTATGAACTAAGGATTGTCACTCCTTTAGGTGTCATTTCCCTGGTCTCTGTCTATGCTCGATGAAGCGATGATCGACGTGAATGGACCATTCTACGCACGCTGCGGTCTGTGGTTGATCAGATTGCCCAGACGAGATCACTTCTAAGTCCTTGGGGATTTCAATGCATCGACTGGACGATAGGGATGGTTATGAGACATGTGTTGTCCCCATGGGTCAGGAACTATGGAAGCAGAATAGCACTAGTCTTGACTTTGCAGAAGTCATGGACTTTAGGGTGCTGGTTCATGGTTTCAGGCCCAAGCTCATCGCTGGACTTGGTATTCCAACGCTGGTGGTGTGCCAGGAGGTTGACCATGTCCGTTTGACGGTCTGCTGGAAGGATGATCCAGAACGCAGGGGTCGACCGGAGTGCTCAGTTTTCTAATACTGACACGGCTTGTTGGAGAGCAACTCTAAGCTGCACATTAAATCCTGGAAATGGTACATCCAGCTAGCTGGATGTGGGCAGACTCAGGATGAGAGATAGCTGGGAGTTTGGCGAAGCAGGCTGAGTGGACATTTGGGGGTCTGGTGCTTTGGGGGGTCCTGAAGAGTTGTGGAGTGCCTTCAGACCCCGTCCTTGATGTTGCCGGTGGATGTCTTGGATACTCACCACAGGGCAAAGAAATTTTGTCTCTCAAGGGCACTGGATACCATTGACCAGGGTCGCAAGCGCTAGGCTGAATGGCAAGCTGGCTGTTTCAGGGAGCTGAGGCCTAACTGTACGTGCATACAGGGTGGACAAGGAGGCTATGTGCGGGAAATCTGTGAGGGGGTAGAGCATCACTGTGGACAGGTGATTCTCGTCCGCGCTTCAGGGGAATTCACAATGCGTTCAATCCAAGCCATCCCTCGGAACTGCGTTAGAGAGAGAGTGGGTAGGCTTCTTGACGGGAGTCTGAAGTGAAGGCCCGCTGGGCCGGTTTTTTACTTGAGCGGTTGTACAGGCTGATCCCCCAGCTGTCGAGTTGGACGTCAAGGGTGTTACAATGCCCTGTTGCTGACCCTCCAATTAACTGTGGTCACCTTCCGCTTGTGGAAACACGGGCTGCGGTGACCGGTTGCAACGGGGTAAAGCTCCCAGGGATCTGTGGCATCCATGCTGAAACTTCTTCAGGCTGGTGGAAATGCTGCACTTGTGTCATTCATGCAGTTTTGTGCTCTGCCTGGAACACAGGCATCCATCCCAACTGATTGGAAGAGGGGCCCTTGGTGTCCCTCTCTGGCAAGGGAAGGGTGATCGCCAGCTGCAACATACGGAGGGGTGACGCTGCTCTCAGTGCCGAGCAACGGTTTTGCTCGAATATTCTTTTTTATAAGGGTTTCGCCTACCACTCTGCTTGAGCAACCAGCGTCCAAGAAGCAGTCAGGCCTTTACACCAAGAGGTCAACGATTGACGTTCCTTGCTCTCGTGTCATCACGGAACGCAGACGAGAGTTTCGGCAAGGGGGCTGCTTGCAGCCTAGTTGATCTCTGTAAAGGTTCGATTCCAGTGATCGGGATGCTCTGAAGGATTCTTGTCTTCGTGGGGTCACCCAAAACTGATCGATCTGATGTCCTGAACTCTACTCTGGTACTGAGAGTGTGTAATGTGGTGGTACCATCTTGACTTATTGCCAGTTTGGTTACTGGAGTTCATCAGGGGTTTGTATTGGCCCCACACTCTTCACACTTGTATGGACTGGATTTTAGGGAGGATGTCGGAAGATAGCTGCGGTGCTAGATGTTTGGGAATGTAGATCTCGACCTTGATTTTGCAGATGAAGCAGTCATCTTGCGGAGACTTCTAGATATACTTTTTGGGGACCTTCGAGGTGCTGGAATGAGAAGTCGAGCCGTGGGATTACGGGTTTTTTGGGTCAATCTAAGATCCAGTTTCAATGACAATCTTGGATGCTGCTGTCCTGTCTGTGTCTGGTTTGTTGGTGAGGATGTTGAGGTTGTTGGAAGATTTCAACTTACATTGGCAGTGATTTCTGTCTCTGCTGGCCTGTGAGTCAGAAGTCAATAGACGTCTGGGGTCGGGCCTGGGGAGTCATGGATTCACTGGATATGGGGTGTGGCGTGGCAAGTAACCTGTGCGGTAGGACGAAAAGTCGAGTCTTCGAGGGTCTTGGTGCTTCCAGTCTTGCTCTATGGATGAGACTTGGACTGAGCCAAAGGAAATATTAAAAAAATTTCTGAGAGAGACTTAATTCTTGGTACAGTCTTTTTCGGAGAATCCCTTGGCTATCGCTGTCAGATTTTTGTGTCCAACGAGCGGTTTCTGAGAAAGACTCGGATGAGATTTGTTACTGCATGGTCCGTGAGCGTCAGTTTGCGGCTGTATGGACATGTGGGCTCGTTTTCCTGACGCTGATCCTGCTCAAACCAGATTCTCTCAGCGAGGGAGTCTACGTGAGTGGAGGGAGGCCAATGGGCCGACCACGTGCCTCCTGGTTGCAGGCAGGTTTGACCAGCATTCAAGAGATGGGGATGGCTGGCATCTGCCTGGGGGAGGGCCAGACGGAAGGCGCCTCCTGGAGTACCGGAGGAAAGTGGACGCAGCGACGCGCTGTTCGGCACATGCTTCCATACCTGACCTGACTGATCTAGCTATGAACACGCTTTGGTGGACCATAAATATCCATGTTGTCTTTCGTGAAGAGTTTGACGAAGCTAATTGCCGGCACCTGAACAAAATAATGATAAATTCTAGCCAATCCCTTTGGTTGAACGTCTGGGCCTGACAGCTAATCGTGAAAGACTTGGGTTTAAAAACATTCCCAGCCAAACGCCATAGTTGGGGGATAATTGGGGTGGCTTAAGTGGCATTTTTAATTAATTTTATTTTTACTATCTTCTAGGCTCGTGGTCGACCTTAAAGCTTGAAACATCAATCAACAAATTGAAGACATATCTCCAGTGGCTCCACACAGTCATACATTCGTGTAAATTTACATAAATTACCAAATCCTCACTTCGATATCATTTAGCAAAGAAAATCACTCGCCAGGACGAATGCAAGGAACGTTTATACACCAAGGAATGATCGATCTGAAACAGGGATGGAAGGAGTTGTAAAAAAAAATTGGTAAATGTTAATTTTAAAAGTTTTTCGTATGGATATTATTCATAAGACACACTTTTAAAAGAAAGCTGGTTCACATATAATCAATATTAGAAGGGTACTCGGAAGCGCTTACTCCACACGTAAGGCCTGATCACAAGAATGTCGGTTTGGCCATTACAATTTTTTGAATAAAAATAGCACCGAAAGCGGGCGTAACCCTCAGCCCTTGAACGCAACTCAATTTCAAAGAGGTGGCATATTGAAATGCAGCGCAACCATTTTCCGAAAGGAAACCTTCTCTAACTCAACCCCAACAACACCCAGCAAAAAGGCTTTAATTTCGCACAAGGCGTTTCTCCTCGAAATTGACAGAAACCATTTCAAGATGGCTGCCGTGGCGGCCACAGTGGAAAATCGCAGCATGCCGCATTTTGGTAGAAATACAAGAGAAAGGAACTTCCTTAACTCAACCCATTATACCTCGCCAGAATAAAATAATGTGTGAAGCCGTTCTCAAGTTATTGTCCCGGAAACCAATTAAGATGGCTGCCCTAGCCACCATATTGGATATCGGAATTGTGCTGGTATATCGAAGGAACCTTCCTCTAACCACCATTTACCCCAATGAAATAAAATCAATCTGTCAAGCCGTTATCAAGTTATTGTCCGGAACCAAATTCAAGATGGCTGCCCTAGCCGCATATTGATATCGGCATCGCAACTGATTAAGAAAGGAACCTTCCTACGAACCCCACACACCTTGCAAAAAATGGATTTAAATGACAAGGCGTTCTGCCTAAAATCGAGACGGAAACGAATTTCAAGATGGCTTGCCATGAGGCCACATTGAAAAATGCGCAGCGCACCATTTTCGAAAGGGAACCTTCTCTACTAACCAAACCCTGCAAAATGGATTAATCGGACAAGGCGTTTCTCGAAATCGACGGAAACCAATTTCAGATGGCTGCATGGAGGCACATTGAAATGCAGCAGGCGCCATTTTCGAAAAGGAACCTTCCTCTACTCAACCAAAACCCAGCAAAATGGATTTAATCGGACAAGGCGTTCTCCTCGAAATCGATTGCAAACCATTTTCAAGATGGCTGCCAATGGAGGCCACATTGAAAATCGAGCGCCCGCCGGACACCCGCCGGACAATGCTATGACGACATAGCCCCTTAGCCATTCCAGGCTGAGGGGTTACATGCTAATTGTCGTTGTTGGCCAAATATCTCAATGCTGAAGAATCACTTAAAATTAATAATTTCGTATCAGATCCGACTTCATATCTTCACCAAAATCGAATAATTCTTCTTGCCACGCCCACAACGTGTCCACTAGTTTCGGTTCGAATCTGTCCCACACTTTTTGATATCGTGCTAATATCGTTTTTTTGGCCCTATTCTACAATGGTCGAAGAATCACTTTTAAAGTTCTAGTAGTCGGACTCTGGATCCGGATCTTTCACGCAAAATCTAATCAGTTCGTCTTGTCACCACCCAACCTTGCCCACAAAATTTTATCGGATCTGTCCACAAATTTTTCGAGATATCTGTACACAGGACAGACAATAAAAACAGATTTTTGCCAGCTTCAGCAGGGGCTTCATCAGGACAATCTGTTGTGCCAGATGAAACTCGCGAACGTTGCCCTGAGACGGGTTTGCTCTCGCTTTTTTTGCTCAACTAGGCGAGTCGATCTAACTCTTACTTTGGCTGGAGCGCTTCTTCTTCTTCTTTAAAATGTGTGATTCCCAACCACCCCAATCATATATATATATATATATATATATATATATAAATATATATATATATATATAATATATAATATATAAATATATATATAATTTCTTAACGTCTGCGTGTAATTTGCATTTTCTCCAAAACTGCAGACGGATTGTCCCACTTTCGGCATGAGGGTGTCTGTTGGTCTAATGAACAGCTTGGTATGTGAGATGCGCGCAGACGGACAGTTTGGGAATTTTGCCGAAATTTTCTCATTTTTACATTCGTTTGCATGGCGACGTGTGACGTCACCGCTGAGAGGCGTAATTCCGTCATGATCATCGGTCAATCGTGAACGTATCACGCTGTCGTCGACAGACCGTCACACCGAGAGGATAATGCCACTCCTCGAAACAAGAGTCTGAATGTAAACCTCTCTGCAATGCTGAATACTCAGAAGTGAATTGACACAAAAATTGTAACAAGAAACATTGTATTTAAAGTAAAGATTTATTTTTTAAATATTATTTTCTGTTAACGTCTGCGCGTAATTTGACGTTTGCTCATATCCGCACGCGCCGCTGGATGTGTTCATTTCCATATATGGGGTTTTTTATGTGACGAAGACGAATGCACTACTTTCTAAGCTGGAATTGGATGACAACGTGGCTTCAAACAAGATTTTCACCCATCGACGGCCGCATTTATTCCCGTTTCGGTCGCATCGTGAACTGCTGGCGGTAAGTGCTGCCATCTAGCAAAAAATAGTGACTCGAGTAAGGGAGTACTCATTGCATCAAACACTTAACATAAACCAACTGATAAATAATAGTATAGCTTCAGAAATAAGCATGGTTGTCATGTTATTTAAAAATCATGTGGAAGGAGGGGAGATGAGCGCCAGAGCTCTGCCAACATAGATGTACCCGATGGCTCTTTCCCGGACTGAACACACCTACTTAGACTGTCAATTTGTGTCTGAATCCACATACATATTGAAAACCCAAAAATAAGTTGGCAATAGGCTACATCCAGATAACTCAAGGCTATAATCTGAAGGTAGGGGGAACCAGGAACAGGTATGCAGGTCATCCCTTCATTGCCGCGGATTCTCTTCTTTGCTTGTTCTTCGAAAGTGCGGTGTGCGTATAGATTTGTTACTTGAATGCGTGCGTGTTAACTGTTCAAATTAAAGCAGGTGTTCGATTGTCGGATGCACAAACAACTGCCGCTCACTGAACATTAATTGTCAAATATCACCGCATGTTACCTGGTGTTTGTGTCTTGCGGTGTGATCTTCAAAATTAAAACGGTCAAGCCGGTGTGATCGTCGTAACGTCCGCGCCAAAAGTGCGTTCTGGAAATTTTGCATCTGATTCTCTGGTCACCCTCACTGCTCCTGTTCAGCTGAGGCTAGGCTATACATGTTAACTTGCCCCTCAGATGCAACCTTTCAGTCACAGCAGAGGATGGAATTTTCCAGTCAGACTCGCATACTCGAATGACCATAACAATCCAGGGCGAACTTTGACAAACTCGGATATACCTCCCAACCTGTGTTCTCCATGGCGCACTATATGTTTGCTTTTTCACGTGTAAGAGGTTCCTCCTATATATCTATCCAAAGGTGGACAATAATTCCTCACAAGACTACTCAGCGCAACAAGACAGCTCACCAAAATGGCATCCTACAAGGGAGGTCCTTTAGAAAACTAAGGACAGGTAACCATAGTGCATCAACACCCTAATGACACGCCTTCTAGCTTCCATTAACATCACTATTATGCTCATTCCACCTTTTGCCACCATCAACTCCGTGAGAGCACAGGTATATGCTAGTATGGTATATATCTATTTGTATATCCCAAAATTCATTTTTTTATAACATTACACGTCTACAGACGGATATAAAAAGATCATCGTGCTAATCATATGGGATGACATTACCTCTCAAGCGTTTGAATCTGAGGTTTTCTCTCCAATGTATCTGTAGATGCGTTCTTTACGATCCTGTTCAGATGTCCGTGCAGGTTGAAGAAATTATCACTTGTTTGTGCGATTTTGCTCATAGATGTTGATTGCACAAGCAAGGGGAAAACTTGAAGCAAGAATCTGCTCAGATAGCGTGATGCTGGCTCAAAAAGACAGAGGATTAAAAAAAAACAGAAATTTTGAAATCAGCAACACCTCACAATTACACATTTGAGATCTTGGACTTTCATTCTCTTTCCAGGACATTATATATATATTATGTTCATGCCTGCATTCAGCTCACATGTGAGTTTGGTGTAGGCTTCCATGTCATCAATTGCGGATAGAGATTGTTTCTTCTTAATCTCCAGGAAATCTTTGATATATTTGGTCTGCCTATTACAAGGCATCGTTTATAACTATAAGGGCAGAGAAAGAGAATTACAACTAACCAGAAAGATCTTTCCTCACGTCTAATCCAAGATGCTTCATTTGTGTATTTTCCCTCGTGTGTTATGATATGCATATCTGTATGTCCATTATTAAAAGAATAAGACGGTGAAATAGCCATGATGAAGTTAGCCGTCGGACTCGCACAGGGAACCCGAGCTTGCAAGATGAAGAAATAAAACGCAGCAAAGGCAAGATGAAGAAACGCGGCATCAAATCACTCATCCTATCCTCACGGATAGGTATTCATGGAATCATTCATAACATAGAACAAAGGATGCACACACCAATTATAAAAAAACTTGACATTTTATCTTTCCAGTGAAAGGAAATCATTCCCCACTCGTCCTATTCAATTTGAGCGAATGAACTGCAGCAACGTCCAACTTTGATGTGCTCCCATTATTTGAGACCCTCATATTTCAGATTTCACCGAGACACTTCTCAACTCAGGAGGTTCATTTATATCTTTGAATCTGCAAGACAAAGGAGGGCTGAATAGGGTTTTACAAGAGACCCTTGTGGAGGATTTCCAAGAGTCCCTCAAGATGAATCCTTTGCTGGAGATATCCTAGTCCACAGATGATCCTTGCTTGTTAGATATCCTAGGTCACAAGATGACTCCTTGCTTGTTAGATATCTAGTCCAAAGATGATCCTTGTAGAGATATGAATCCACAAGATGATCCTTGGTGGAGGATGATCTGGAGTCCCAAGATGAAATCATTGTGGAGGAATAACCTGAGAAACAATAATGACTCTTGTGGAGGATGACCTGGAGTCACAAGATGAATCCTTGGTGAGGATGACCTGGATCAACAAGATGATACTTGGTGGAGGGATACCTGGAGTCCACAAGAATGATCATTGGTGGAGGATGCTGAGTCACAAGATGAATCCTTGGTGGAGGTAACCTGGAGACCACAATATGAATCTTGTGGGGATAACTGGAAGTCAAAGTGAATACTTGGTGGAGGATGACTGGAAGTCACAAGAGAATCTTGTGGAGGATGATTGGAAGTCCACAAGATGAATTTGTGGAGGATGACCTGGGAAGTCAACAAGATGAATCCTGGTGAGGATGATGGAGTCCACAAGATGAATCCTTGGTTGAGGATGACCTGGATCCACAAGATGAATCCTTGGTGGAGGATGATCTGGAGTCCCAAGATGAATTATTGGTGGAGGAATGA
>CM068960.1:129301630-129313084 GCA_035128595.1 Eptatretus atami | reverse complement strand
GGAGGATGATCTGGAGTCCACAAGATGAATCCTTGGTGGAGGATGACCTGGAGTCAACAAGATGAATCCTTGGTGGAGGATAACCTGGACGTCACAAGATGAATCATTGGTGGAGGATATACATAATTTTGACAGAAACTGTAGGGCAGACACTTCAT
Organism: Eptatretus atami; assembly: GCA_035128595.1. Lineage (NCBI taxonomy): Eukaryota > Metazoa > Chordata > Myxini > Myxiniformes > Myxinidae > Eptatretus > Eptatretus atami. The sequence goes on along the minus strand of CM068960.1, from coordinate 129,312,926 downwards.
TATAGGTTCAGCAGGTTGTAATCTTGTGCAGAGATTGAACCTCTTTGGACTCATACAGAAGGCATGAGGTGCTTATGTTCGAGAGAAAATGAAAAGAGAAGCATAACAAAGGTTGTAAAATGTTCCAGCAATTGCAAATCTTGTCCTATATTGGCAACAAACAATATAATTACCCAGAAGAACCTACCCGTCGCTTTGCTGACAGATCAGTTAGTTGTCGGGTTTGCCAAAAAATTTGGGTGAGAAGGAGAGGGAAAGGAAGACAAATTTACCCATGCATAGAGTGCTTTAAACCCTACTCCCCACCCCCCTGTCCTGATGTTGAGTAATAGTTTGTGGATCTACTGATGTTGAGTAATGTACTGATGTGGATCCACGACCGAGGTTGTGGATCCGCTGTTTGGAGAGGTTCTGAGCTGAAAGGATCGGAACCTCGAGGAAGAACGGTGCCCAGCTGATGATCCATGCAGTCGGGAAATCAGTTAATTGATTACAGGTTAAGGTTCTTACTTTAGGTAAGGGAACTATGTTTTGAGGTTTACAATTAAAATGAAGTTGAATGTAGGATGTTGTGAAATTAACATAATTTACAGCAATCCTTTAAGTTATATTACAGGAATAGCCGATACTGTGCAATTAAGTGTGTGTGTGTGTGTGTGTGTGTGTGTGTGTGTGTGTGTGTGTGTGTGTGTGTGTGTGTTAGAATTATTAGGAACAGAAAATGAAATAAAAAACGAGATGTGTGTTGCATTAACAGGAAATGGTGGGAACTCAACACCTCTCATCCAAGGACATTTCTCGTTCTGTATTCATATATTTCCGTGAGTCCGACTTGCATTAAGGAACACAACAATTATGGTTAACCACCTTGGCATTGCCAATCTTTTGTCCTAACGCTGAAAAATTATGTTAAAGACCATATGAACTCCAGATTTCGCGCTACAGCAACGGCCGGTTAAATGTGCCCGATGAGTAGAACCGAATGGGTGTAAACGCACAAAGCGCATGCACAAAGGACCTCGGTAACATTCATTCATCATTTCAAAGGTCCCGTGTAGTTACAGGAAAGAAATACAGCTTTTAGCTCTTCCATGAGTTGAGCCATCTGGATTCAAAACACTACTTTTACACATTTACCGTTATGTCTCTTCCACAAACCCAATTCCTGCCAATCAGTGGGAATGTAAGCGACTCAAACGACAAACTCACATAAACTCGATGGCTTTGACCACCTTGTGCTGATAGGCCCGACGTTGCAGGCTGTAGCGTACGTAGAACATGTCATAGAGGTTTGCTGCCTCCTGCACATATAGGCCACAAAATTTTTTTTAAAAACAAACAATTCAGTCTTTTTAGCAAGAAATGCTTTCGCCATCGAGCAGAGACCAAAGCAATGTGAACTTCCTCACCTTGTCGCGGATGATTATGCGTTTGACATTGTCTATTTTGCACACCCGTACAAACTGGAGGAAGCGCATGAAGTCAAAGTTATTTTTGAATCCAAGGTAGTAAAATCCCTGAGAAACACAAGCAATCTGACATGCATCCAGTAGTTTCAACGGAGACGAAGCAGTCATTGAAGAAACTGTCAAAATATTTTAAACGGAGTTTATATAACTAGTGCATGCCCGGAGCGTGCCGTGCCCCGTAAGGTGCGTGCCCATATGTGTGTGCCCGTACGTGCAACCAAAAAAAAAAAAAACTTTCAAACCGCGTTGCCAGAAACAACAACCACACTTCATTCTCACGTGCCCGTACTCGCAAAATTATTTTTTAAAAACTTTCAAACCGGCAGAGCCCAGAACGACAACCACACAGGCCGTTCCTTGCGCTCTCGCGTTCTCGCGACAACCACACTTCCACACACAGAGTTAATTAAAATCCAAATTAAAAGTTTACCTCCCTGCCTTTGCTTGCCATGACATTCACTGCCATGTAACCGGCACGGCCCGTGACGTCATCGTCGGCCGGCCGCGCACCGGCCTATGCAGCCACGCCTACGCAGCAATGCGTCATATCATTGGTTGGTAAATAAATGGCCGCAGCAACGTGTCATGTCATTGGTTGGTAAATAAATGGCCATAACTTGGGAAGCACTTGTCCGGTGAATATCAAACCTTGAAAAGGCACATCCTCAGGTCCCCAGCAATATACCTGGCAAGTTTAAATTAGATCGGACCAGTGGTTGTCGAGAAACAGCTGTCACAGACAGACAGACACACACACACACACACACACATACTGCTGGAATTATAGATAGATGACTGCAAGATGTTAGTGTTTTTTTGTATTGCTAACCTGACTTCAATTTTAACCAGACTAGGTGGCGTAATGGTTAGAGTGTCCACTCTGGTATGGGTTTGAACCACCAACCTCCCAGACTCGAAGACTTTTAAAATGGTACACGCTGCTTCCTTGCTCGACGTGAAAGCATTAAAGAATATGAGCACGGACAATGCCCGAAGGGTGGCATCCGTTGGGAGGAGGAAATTCCTGCCTAGGAAATGCTCCGCTGAGTGCGGTGAGGAAGGTTGTGCCGTTGTGACGTCGCTGGTACCCAGACTGCCACAGGAGATGACGGCCCTTCCCCCAAGTTCAGTGGCTGTGTTTGACTCATCTGACAGTCCTGTGTTGTCTCTCGTGTATTCATCTGTATGTCCATGTGTGTGAGATGTGCATGTGGCAGCTCCACTATGAGCCTTAGATAGAAATTAAAAAAAAAATTTCACCAAATATGTTTCATGAATCAAATAGAGTTTATCCTCATCCTTTAGATGTAATATACAATTTAAGAGATGAGCTTAAATCAATTGTCAAGCTATGTATTGTTATGGTTTTGGAAATTTACCCTGGGGGGGGGGGGGTTTTTGGGGGTGGGGGGGGGGGGGAGAAGCATTCATGTACACATAGGAATTCTCCAGAGAGTTATTTCTTAGTTTGTGTGTAGGTAGATCCTTGCCCCATTTCCAGGGGTTTGGGGGAAAATCCATTGTTCATCCGTCTCTCACCATTCCGACCCATCACTCTTTTATTATTCACAATCAACCATCCCGTACTCCTCGGTCTTTAGGTCACCACCAACCTCCGTTAAAACCTGTACGCGCTAACGAATCTCTCACCGTGACAAACAATTCTCCAAACCAGTCAAATTACCTCTCCCCATTTTTCCTTCTCTGCACTTTCACATTCGTCACAGGGGCCAATGCTTCTCACATACAATGGGGAGAACAAGAATTTGATACACTGCCGATTTTGCAGGTTTTCCCCCCACTTACAAAGCACGTAGAGGTCTGTAATTTTTATCATAGGTACACTTCAACTGTGAAAGACGGAATCTAAAACAAAAATCCTGAAAATCACATTGTATGATTATTAAATAATTAATTTGCATTTTATTGCATGAAATAAGTATTTGATTATAATTACCTACCAACCAGTAAGAATTCCGGCTCTCACAGACCTGTTAGTTTTGTCTTTAAGAAGCCCTCCCATTCTCCACTCATTACCTGTATTAACTGCACCTGTTTGAACTCGTTATCTGCATAAAAGACAGCTGTCCACACTCAATCAATCAGACTCCAACCTCTCCACAATGGGCAAGACCAGAGAGCTGTCTAAGGACATCAGGGACAAAATTGTAGACTTGCACAAGGCTGGGATGGGCTACAGACAAATAGGCAAGCAGCTTGGTGAGAGGCAACAACTGTTGGCGCAATTATTAGAAAATGGAAGAAGTTCAAGATAACAGTCAATCTCCCTCGGTCTGGGGCTCCATGCAAGATCTCACCTCGTGGAGCCTCAATGATCATGAGAAAGGTGAGGGATCAGCCAGAACTACACGGCAGGACCTGGTCAATGACCTGAAGAGAGCTGGGACCACAGTATCAAAGAAAACCATAAGTAACACACTACGCCGTCATGGATTAAAATCTGCAGTGCACGCAAGGTCCCTCTGCTCAAGCCAGCGCATGTCCAGGCCGTCTGAAGTTTGCCAATGACCATCTGGATGATCCAGAGGAGGAATGGGGAAGGTCATGTGGTCTGATGAGACCAAAATAGAGCTTTTTGGTTTAAAACTCCACTCGCCGTGTTTGGAGGAAGACGAAGGACGAGTACAACCCCAAGAACACCATCCCAACCGTGAAGCATGGAGGTGGAAACATCATTCTTTGGGGATGCTTTTCTGCAAAGGGACAGGACGACTGCATCGTATTGAGGGGAGGATGGATGGGGCCATGTATCGCGAGATCTTGGCCAACAACCTCCTTCCCTCAACAAGAGCATTGAAGATGGGGCGTGGCTGGGTCTTCCAGCATGACAAAGACCCGAAACACACAGCCAGGGCAACTAAGGAGTGGCTCCGTAAGAAGCATCTCAAGGTCCTGGAGTGGCTAGCCAGTCTCCAGACCTGAACCCAATAGAAAATCTTTGGAGGGAGCTGAAAGTCTGTGTTGCCAGCGACAGCCCCGAAACCTGAAGGATCTGGAGAAGATCTGTATGGAGGAGTGGGCCAAAATCCCTGCTGCAGTCTGTGCAAACCTGGTAAAGAACTACAGGAAACGTCTGATCTCTGTAATTGCAAACAAAGGTTTCTGTACCAAATATTAAGTTCTGTTTTTCTGATGTATCAAATACTTATTTCATGCAATAAAATGCAAATTAATTATTTTTAAAATCATACAATGTGATTTTCAGGATTTTTGTTTTAGATTCGTCTTTCACAAGTTGAATGTACCTATGATAAAAATTACAGACCTTATGTGCTTTGTAAGTGGGAAACAATGCAAAAATCGGCAGTGTATCAAATTCTTGTTCTCCCCACTGTACGCACAGTACGGAAGAATATTTGCATGCGTGAAGGAGTGGCAAGATCACCAGTGACAGCCGGGCATTCAAGTCAAGTATTTGCGCACGCGGGGAGGAACCATTCGAGTGTTTGCGTGTGCAAAGGGAGGGGCGGGGGTGACCGTCACCGCTGGAACATCACAACATAGGGTTTTTCCACTGTCCCCTCACTGGACCCTTCCTGTTGGATGTGCACCAATGGGAAAGGGCTACGCACGGTCAAAGTATTCTTGCGTGAACATTGCTGGCATGAAGCCACACCCGGCGTGGCGTGTATGAAGGTCACTTCACGACTGTTGTGTGTGCTCTGGGGACGCTTCAGGAATAAAACTGCCTGCTTGAGGGATCTCCTGCCAGGACGAACTGCGCTCGGCCCAGGACGATCGGTGCTAGGTCCAGGACAAACTGTGTTGGGTCCAGAGCGAGGCGAGGGTGCAGTGACGCCACGAGGTCCCTGATGCACTGTGCAGCTGCACATACACCCATGTTATCTTTTTCTTGCTTTCTCCAAGAACCACGAACCATCTACTTTGGACACACAAAGTGAATAAACCCTCCTCAGGACTTATCAATGATTACCCTGAGTTCTCATGTGAGTGAAGCATTATTCACACCTCAAAGCCTGGTGTTGGCTTCATGGTTATGGTGGCTGGCTTGGGATCTTAGGGTCCTGAGTTTTAGCCCCGTTTGCCACTGAATTAACACCAGATGGGGTTGACTCAGCCTGTCATCCTTCCGAGGTTGGCGAAACGAGTACAAGTGTACTGGTAGAGGGGAACAGCATCATTGGCATAGCTGTGCTTCCAAGAAATGATAGCTACCTGGCAGCCAAGCTGCCAAACGCAACAACAACATTCACACCTCACAGTTTTTCCTCAAAGCACACGCTATAGCTACGCTGCACTCTCATAAACACTCCTCCGCCCATCCTCCTCATCCGTTACCTACCCCTCTCCCCCCACACACACACATATTTAGACCGACAGCCCCACTTGGTTGTGTCAGGTGAGGGAGGACTCATCCCCGTACTCTGCCCTTCTTCTTTCTCATTTCTTCGAGTCTCCTTCTTCCCGGAATAAATGATAGAACCATGTCTGTTAGCTAAATAAGATTATAGAAGGGGGAAGTCTGCTCCTCTGTCTTTTGCCTTCGCTTACTTGCTTGTAAATACGTGCTTCATAATTATCGCCTTGCTTGTGTGAATAAAGGATTGCTGTTTGCTTGTTGAGAATCTTTCAAATATGCTTGGTTGTCCTTTCTTTCTTTGGCATGTATGTAATAAATATAGGAAGTTTTCGCCCCACCAATTGGCTCCGCTGATTAGCAAACACTGCACTCGTGGTTCTGCTTGGCCGTAACAGGTACTCAAGTGCGTGTTCCCTAGTTGAGGTCATTAGGTCACCTCACACATGACATCGAAGGTGTGAGGACCCTGTTAGACCGAATTATCTCAACCAGCGTCCACAGTTGCTCAACAACCCGTCGGGCCACAGAGTTATCTGTGGCCAGCGGCCTCGGGGTTAGATGGCGAGTGGCGGGTCCGGCGACCATCCCATGGACCTCGTCCGTACTCGAACCATGACCTGTAACAGTATAAATGAAGAGTCCAAAACAATTCAACAAAATTACTCTTTTCAGTGATCCCTCAAGGTTGTGCTGTTTTTATTTTATCCCCATTGTGAGGAAACCAGGCCAAGCTGTGCACCACCTTTTCACCCTCTTACACTGGTCTCCCCTTTGAGAACACTCACAAATTCATGCCTCATGAGCTGTAACAGGTTGCCCTCTCTCAGCCAGCAAACCCTATATTGTTCCCCTCCAAAATGTCGACTAACTGCTCACCTCCACCATTCTCACTCCACTCTTAATTCTTCCTACCATGAAATGGTCTCTCTGAATCTGTCCAGCCATGTTCTTCCCGCCGCTCCTTTAAAATGGCGAGCCACCACCACACTAGTATCCCTGATAACCATTCCTAATCTTTGACGTTCTCATAGACTCTCCTCTCTCCCATCCACTTTCACTCTTTTACACATTTACCATGTTTGTAAGTTTTACTCTCTATTCACATGTCCTTTGTATGCTTATCCCCCAATGTGTCGTCGTCACAAACTATCATGCCTGTGTGCTCAATATGCAATTCTCTAACACTTATCTACCTGTTCCCCTCTATTCCTCCGTTGGTGTGTCGACCTCCAAGCCCTCTGTCGTTAAGCTCTTTCAACGTGTTGGAGTGTGTGGCGTGGGAACAGAAATGTGAATGCGAGCATATGCTTGAGCATGAGCGAACGCACGACAACTATTCCATGAGCCTTTGACCCTGTTAAAATAGTAAAAATAAAAACAGAAAGTGTGTGTGTGTGTGTGTGTGTGTGTTGTGTGTGTGTGTGTGTGTGTGTGTGTGTGTGTGTGTGTGTGTGTGTGTGTGTGTGTGTGTGTGTGTGTGTGTGTGTGTGTGTTTTGAAAATCAAGATTACAAGTTATTCCCCCCACATATAACTTTCTTCGGCGTAATCTTACCTTGGCGAGGTAATCCCACTTGTCCACATCAATTCCGCTGCACTTGTTTGCTACGATCTCATACAGGAAATGCTTTGCCTTTTCCGTTGCAAGTCCAGTTCCCTAAAAGAGCACAAGGTGTAAACAGCAGCACTGTACATGCATCCAGAACATTCATCTATTACATCAAACTAAACACGAGTGAGCTTACCGCAAGTGGCCAATTGTTGCTGGGCACAAAAGGTCTCACTAGCTCTATACCAAAATAAAAAAACTACGAGGTGATGTGTGTCACACAAAGAATTGTGGGAACAAAACCTTATTAAATCGAGTCACATTCACTTTGAGACCAGATGTGGATGCTTATTCAGTCCCTGGAGCTCAAAGTCACAGCCGGTTCAGAGATATTCTGGAAAATTACACTGTTTGAACGAGGCTAATCATGCCATTCAAGAACAACATTCAATAACATTTTAAACAACACTGAGGCACATGGAAGAGCAATATGATGGAGCGTATCAACTGAGTAGGGAAGCAGGGGAAAAATAAGGACACAACAAGCAAGGAAATGAACAAATAGGAAGAGACGAGGGGAGGAAACACTAACCTGCAAGTACAACAGTTGGGTTAGGAGGGTTTATAAAGATTGTGGATTGGGATAGGAGATGATATGAGATAGGGGATGATATGAGATGGGGGATGCCATGATATGAGATATATATACATATTGGCTCATGATATGAGATGGTCATGCACAATGCACATGATGCCTGCAAGAACTGGAAGGTGTTGGGTGGGTGGGAATCATCGTAGACAGCCACTGAGAGATGTCAAAGATGGATTGAGGTGCATGTCAACCTTTTTGTGGTGGCTTCTGCCCTGGACAGACACACAATATTGTGCAGGAGGATACACTAGTGCAAGTGTTGAGGGGCATAGAGTCGAGAAGTCTGCTCCCCAGTCATGGCCAGAGTCTACGGATTAGGTTTATTCTTGTGGCTGTTTTCCCAGCCATCTTTTGTGCATGCCTCCCAAAAGTGAAGGTCTGATTGCGTTGGACGCCAAGGTCAATGGGTGTGTGGATGAAGGGCAGTGGGACATTGTTCAGCCTCACTTCCAGTTGTTTCCTTTCCTTGCTGTTCTGCAAGTGGAAGACAATGCCTGGTGTTGGCTTCATGGTTAGGGTGGCGGGCTTGCAATCCTAGGGTCCTGAGTTCAAATCCCGCTCAGCCATTGAATTGATACCAGGTGGGGTTGACTCCGCCTGTCATTGTTCTGAGGTCGGCAAAATCAACTAGTCCTACTTGTCTGTCCATTAAGTTGAACCCCAAAGCAGTGGTTGGAAAGCAACACTTGGATGAAGTTGACCAGTAAGATACGTCAATGCCAATTGATGTCGTATGCCAATGACAGGTAAGCGAAAACTGCACCACATTCATGATTAGCTTTGAAAGCCACTTCGATAAGGTCAGTTGTAGCTAGGACCTGGTCGTCAGTGCTAGGGTTCTTCCTGAAGCCTGCTTGTTCCTGAGGGTGAGACTTCTACAATAGACCATCCTGTTTCGGATGAGGTGCTCGAGAACCTTGAAGGGAACATAACAGTGATATTGGCCCACAGCTCTTTGGCTCATTATAAGGCTTGTTGGGCTTAAGAGTGGCCACAATGATGACTTTCTTCCACAGCTTGGGCATCCTGGATGAGAAGAGGCAGTTGAGGTCTCCTTCGATGAATACAGGTCAGGGAACTGTGATCATATCATTACTCTGGAGTGGCGTTGGTGGGGATTTGTACACATTGAATACATGCAGACCCTGGACACGTACTACATTTCATTGGAGGTCAGCATCTGGCTCGGAGGATGACACCACACTGCAGTCTCTGAAGGTAGATTTTGCATAGGTAGCTCGGCCATGGTGTTTACTAGGGATGAAAGACCCAAGATGGAAACCTGGAATTGTAGCTTTGCTTTCATTATGCATATGGGCTTCCTGAAGAAGGCTCGTGAGCACATCATGCGAGGTTGCTGTTCTGTGTACCATTTCCATTTCTGCTGGAGTTGGATCCTCCAGAATAAGTAGGAGTATGCCAGGAACACAGGCATCCATGCTTTATGTGGTATATGTAGGCAGTCACAAGCACATATAGTGTTCAAACTGGTCTGGCAAAATGGCAATAACATGGAGATTGCTTGGAGTATTCATATATCACGGAGTGGGAAATCGTAGAAAAATCTTATACATGAGAATAGTCAAAGATCACTTGGAAAATATCACAGATCATGATATAATCTGGGAGCTAACAGATTTGTATTACATCTCGAGTACAAAAGGTTTGAGAGATAAACTCATCAGTTGGTGGGATGGGGACCTCCGAATGACCATTCTTAAGTTTTCCAATTGGTGCATTAAGTCGGGGGCGCTGCTTGAAGTACCCCCCAAAGTCAGTTTAAATTACATTTTTGAGTACATCGATCAAGCTGGTGCCAAAAGTTTCATTTTGGCACTGTGATTACAGATGTGCCATTCTTAAATGACAAATTTGGTGCAAAACGCATTTAAGAATGGCCTAAAGGGGGCGCTACTTTCACATTTTGAGTAGATTAATGAAACTTTGTGGAAATATTCTTTAGACCTTCCTGATGAAGGATCAGTAGTTCTTAAGTGATCCTTTTGGTGCGAAACCCATTTAAGAAGCCACAATATATGGAGCTAAGGATAGTGCAAACACCAGCCTGAATGAGTGTAGGTATGAGAAGTTCATGAAGACATACGGATCAAAGGGAAATGGAAAAAAACCTACGAGCCAATTTGAGGGGCATAGATGCAAGTGGACTACCACCATGCGAAGATGAGCTCAATACTCACATTAAGCGTGCTTCCTTTGTTGCCAACATGTGGGCAAGAGCAGATCAAAATCCTATAGAGCAGCATCCCACTGAAGAAAATGGCTGGCAGTTAGTTGATGACCATTACAAACTGGTTTGGTTCGAAGGGGAGCAACTTCCTGAAAGTCTTATCCTCCTCTTCCTTGTCCATTGCTTCTAATTCCTCTGTCTCTGGGATGACATGGAAATTGCATCTTCAGATGAAGATGACAGTTCTGATGAGGATGACTAGAATCTTGTAACAGACAGGCAGGCTGAAACCATCATTATACCATTACTAATAAATACTAGTGTACTCATGATTAAAGACATATTCACAGTATAGGAATAGAACTTTTGCCTTCCAGTATGTGTGTGACTCATCAGCAGTTTTGATGGTTTGTCTTGTAAGTTTTAGTGATAGATTGATGTCATTTTAAAATTTAGCATGATATGGATGCGGATATCAAAGGTTCGTCCAAATGTTGACACATGACAAAAGTTGGTTTCAAAGAGCATTTAAGCATGTTCGTGTCCTGTTGCAACATATAATTAAATACAAATGTTTTACCACAATAGCTACTTTGTGGATACCTCTTGCCAAAAGCGTGAAACATTAGACTAGAAAAACTGTTTAATTTTTCATGATTCATGATGCTTGTTTCATATGCACCGAATGTGTTGGAAAAATGGCAGGTCCAATTACTTTTACTGATCACTGATGCTCCTTTTATGTATCGATGCCAGATCTACATGTCACACTTGATTTTATCATGAAATATCGTAGTTGATAGCAAAGTTAAATTGATAGTTTCTTCGTTTCTTTTTATCAGGGTCAATTTTTAAGGCATTCTATATGTTTTAATCTTTCATGTCTTAAAGAGTATGCATGTTCTTATCATGTTACCAGAGAGAACATAAATATGATTTCACCATGATTTACAATTATTTTCTTTAAATTCAGAATGTAATGCAAAATTTGATATCTGATATAATCTTACACATTTTACTGGTTTAATTACAAGGAACAATATTAATATTCGATATGAAATGATCTTTGTTTCACCATGACCTGCTCTCTATTGATC
>CM068960.1:129289325-129299838 GCA_035128595.1 Eptatretus atami | reverse complement strand
GTGCAATTAAAATGTAGTGAAGAACGATTTACATTGTTTTTTTTTGTTTTTTTTCTTCATTCAAGTTGCTAAAAAACATGACCGAACCATGAACTACGCCATCTTGTCAAGGATATCCCTCCCTACTCGGCGAGATAGCTAGATTACCTGTGACAAGCATAGTCTCTCTCTCTCCATCTCTCTCTCCGATCTCTCTCCATCGATCTCTCGATCTCGATCTCTATCTCTCTCGATCTTATCTCTCTCGACTCTATCTCTCTCGATCTCTATCTCTCTCGATCTCTATCTCTCTCGATCTCTATCTCTCTGATCTCTATCTATCTCTCTCGATCTCTCTCGATCTCTCTCGATCTCTCTCGATCTCTCTCGATCTCTTCTCGATCTCTCTCGATCTCTCTCGATCTCTCTCGATCCTCTCTCGATCTCTCTCGATCTCTCTCGATCCTCTCTCGATCTCTCTCGATCTCTCTCGATCTCTTCTCGTCTCTCTCGATTATCTCTCGATCTCTCGATCTCTCTCTGATCTCTCTCGATCTCTCTCCTCTATCTCTCTCGATCTATCTCTCTCGATCTATCTCTCTCTCGATCTATCTCTCCTCGATCTATCTCTCTCAGATCTATCTCTCTCGATCTATCTCTCTCGATCTATCTCTCTCGATCTATCTCTCTCGAATCTCTCGACCTCTCGATCTCTCGACCTCACTCGATCTATCTCTCTCGATCTCTCGATCTCTTCTTCTCGATCTCTCTGACTCTCGATCTCTCTCTCTCTCGATCTCTCTCGACCCTCTCGATCTCTCTCGATCTCTCTCGATCTCTCTTCGATCTCTCTCGATCTCTCTCGATCTCTCTCCTCTCTCTCTCTCTCTCTCTCGATCTCTCTATCTCTCTCTCTCGACCTCTCGACCTCTCGACCTCTCGACCTCTCGATCTCTCTCTCTCTCTCTCTCTCATCTCTCTCTCTCTCTCTGATCTCGATATCTCTCTCTCTTCTCTCTCTCTCTCGATCTCTCGATTCTCTCGATCTTCTCGATCTCTCTCTCTCTCGATCTCTCTCTCTCTCTCTCGACCTCTCGATCTCTCTCTCTCTCTCTCTCTCTCTCTCTCTCTCGATCTCCTCCGATCTCTCGATCTCTCGATCTCTCGATCTCTCGATCTCTCGATCTCTCGATCTCTCGATCTCTCGATCTCTTCTCTCTCGATCTCTCTCTCTCTCTCTCGATCTCTCTATCTCTCTTATCTCTCCTCGTCTCTTCGATCGATCTATCTCTCTCGATATCTCTCTCTCTCTCTCTCTCTCTCTCGATATACTCTCTCTCTCTCTCTCTCTCTCTCTCTCTCTCTTTCCCTCGCGCTCGCGCTCTCTCTTCTCCTCGCTCTCTCTCTCTCTCCTCCTCTCTCTCTCTCCTCCTCTCTCTCTCCCCTCGCTCTCTTCTCCTCGCTCTTCTCTCTCCTCCCTGTCTCTCTCTCTCTTCTCGATATCTCTCTCTCTCTCTCTCTCTTCTCTCTCTCCCTTGCCTCTCTCTCTCTCTCTCTCTCTCGATATCTCTCTCTCTCTCTCTCTCTCGATATCTCTCTCTCTCTCTCTCTCTCGATATCTCTCTCTTCCCTCATCTCTCTCTCTACCCTCCGACATCTCTCTCTCTCGATCTATCTCTCTCGATCTATCTCGATCTCTCCTCTCTCTCTCTCTCTCTCTCTCTCTCTCTCTCTCTTCTCTCTCTCTCTCTTGATCTCTTGATCTCTCTGATCTCTATCTCTCTCTCTCTCTCTCTCTGATCTCTCTCGATCTCTATCTCTCTCGATCTCTCTCGATCTCTCTCGATCTCTCCTCTCTTCTCTCGATCTATCTCTCTCGATCTACCTCTCTCGATCTATCTCTCTCTCGATCTATCTCTCTCTCATCTATCTCTCGATCTATCTCTTCTCGATCTCTCGACTCTCGATCTCTCCTCTTCTCGATCTCTCTCGATCTCTCCGATCTCTCTCGATCTCTATCTCTTCTCGATTCTCTCGACCTCTCGATCTCTCTCGATCTCTCTCGATCTCTTCGATCTCTATCTCTCTCGATCTCTCTCGATCTCTATCTCTCTCGATCTCTCTCGATCTCTCTCTCTCTCTCTCTCGATCTATCTATCTCTCTCGATCTATCTCTCTCTGATCTATCTCTCTCTCGATCTATCTCTCTCGATCTATCTCTCTCGATCTCTCGACCTCTCGATCTATCTCTCTCGATCTCTCTATCTCTCTCCTCTCGACCTCTCGATCTCTCTCTCTCTCGATCTCTCTCTCTCTCTCTCTCTCTCTCTCTCTCTCGACCTCTCGACCTCTCGACCTCTCGACTCCCTCGACCTCTCGACCTCTCGACCTCTCGAACCTCTCGACCTCTTCGACCTCGTCGATCTCGATCTCTCTCTCTCTCGATCTCTCGATCTCTCGATCTCTCTCTCTCGATCTCCTCTCTCTCTCGAATCTCTCTCACTCTCTCGATCGATCTATCTCTCTCGATATTCTCTATCTCTCTCTATCTCTCTCGATCTCTCGATCGAGTCTATCTCTCTCGATATCTCTCTCTCTCTCTCGATATATCTCTCTTCTCTCTCTCTCGATCTCTCTCGATCTCTATCCCTCGATCTCTCTCGATCTCGATCTCTCGATCTCTCTATATATATATCTCTCGATCTCTCGATTCTCTCCGATCTCTCTCGATCTCTCTATATATATCTCTCGATCTCTCTATACATATCTCTCGATCTCTCGATCTCTCGATCTATGTATATATAACTGTAAATCCCCATTGCCTTGTCTCAACAGATATATAAATAACTCAGCAATGATGGCAGGAAAGGTTTATTTTTAACAGTTGCAAAAATACTCTGTGTACACAATAACTACAATGAGTGCAATAATTTGTGTTTCTAAGTATTGACAACCTTGATTAACCCAAATTGGCCTTTACTCAAAGATGTGATTATAATTTTTCATTTTCTGTCGCATGTTTTACTGTATTTGAGTCTCCAAAGTCTTGTGAACATTTGCTGTAGAATTTGTTTGAACTTTACTCTTTACTCCACATTCTTCTTGCCACTTCTTCCTTCACTTCACCCCAGCATGAAGATGCATCAAGAAGGATGTTTGACCACCTGATAGAGAGCAACAACCTAAAGCCCATCTAGAAAAAGCAGGTGACTTGCGTTACGATCTTGACTTCATTAAAGACTTGATATCGGAAGGAACTACCTCAACAGGTACAGATGGAGTTTGTTATGGTAAGATGTTAGATTTAACTGACCCTCCCAATAACATGTCTCTCTCTCTCTCTTTGTCTCTGTCTCTGTCCTGTCTCTGCCTCTGCCTCTGCTCTGCCTCTGCCCTGTCTGCCTCTGCCTCTGCCTCTGCCTCTGCCTCTGCCTCTGTCTCTGTCTCTGTCTCTGTCTCTGTCTCTGTCTCTGTCTCTGTCTCTGTCTCTGTCCTGTCTCTGTCTCTTCTCTGTCTCTGTCTTGTCTCTGTCTCTGTCTCTGTCTCTCTCTCTCTCTCTCTCATCTCTCTCTCTCTCTCTCTTCCTCTCATCTTCTCTCTCTCTCTCTCTCTCTCTCTCTCTCTCTCTCCTCTCTCTCTTCTCTCTCTCTCTCTCTCTCTCTCCTCTCTCTCTCTCTCTCTCTCTCTTCTCTCTCTCTCTCTCATCTCTCTCTCTCTCTCTCTCTGTCTCGCTTCTTCTTCGTCTATTCTGCTTGCTAATTCATCTAGTCATCTTATTCTTTCCCCTCCTATGATCTCGTCGTTACGATCTTCAATCTGAGATGCTCTCATCTGTCGATTGCCTTTTTCTCTCCTATCTTCTTCCGATGTATCAGAATAGATCTTCATGATGAGTCGAAGCACAGATCTGTTGCTTTCACGTCGCAGGCAGGGTCGTGGTCTGTCACTAATCACATTCTCTGCCCAGCCCTCCAGGATGCTTGTGTTCTTTCTGGTAACCCCCTCCTCAGGGTGACAACTCAACAGAACTTCCTGTGCTTCACCCTTCGATTAGACGTCAAGTCGACCAATGGGTTGTAATCATTTTGGTGACTTCATTGTTAATCTGGGAGCTAAAGAGATTTGTATTACATCTCGAGTACAAAAGGTTGACAGCTAAACTCATCAGATGGTGGGATGGGGACCTCCGAATGACTATTCTTAAGTTTTCCAATTGGTGCATTAGTAGGGGCGCTGCTTGAAGTACCCCCCAAATCAGTTTAAATTACGTTTTGGAGTACATCAATCAAGCTGGTGCCAAAAGTTTCATTTTGGCACTGTGATTACAGATGTGCCATTCTTAAGTGTCGAATGTTGCAAAACGCATTTAGAACAGCCTAAAGACAGCGCTATTTTTAGCACATTTCAAACACATCTCAAGTACATCAATGAAACTTTGTGGAAATTTATTTTTGACCTTCCTAATAAAGGATCAGTAGTTCTTAAGTGACCCCTTTTGGTGCAAAACCCATTTAAGAGGGGTCACAGGCAAATACCCTGTTTCCAGGAAATTAAGATCAATAGAGAGCAGGTCATGGGAAACAAAGATCATTTCATATCGAATATTAATATTGTTCCTTGTAATTAAACCAGTAAAATGTGTAAGATTATATCAGATATCAAATTTTGCATTACATTCTGAATTTAAAGAAAATAATTGTAAATCATGGTTGAAATCATATTTATGTTCTCTGGTAACATGAAAGAACATGCATACTCTTAAGACATGAAAGATTAAAACATATA
The DNA here is from genome assembly GCA_035128595.1 of Eptatretus atami. Lineage (NCBI taxonomy): Eukaryota > Metazoa > Chordata > Myxini > Myxiniformes > Myxinidae > Eptatretus > Eptatretus atami. The sequence continues at coordinate 129,295,074 of CM068960.1, read as the reverse complement.
GAATGCTTAAAAATTGACCCTGATAGAATAGAAGAACGAAGAACTATCAATTTAACTTGCTATCAACTACGTATATTTCGATGATAAATCAAGTGTGACATGTAGATCTGGCATCGATACATAAAAGGAGCATCAGTGATCAGTAAAAGTAATTGGACCTGCCATTTTTCACACACATTCGGTGCATATGAAAACAAGCATCATGAATCATGAAAAATTAAACAGTTTTTCTAGTCTAATGTTTCACGCTTTTGGCAAGAGGGCATCCACTAAGTAGCTATTGTGGTAAAACATTTGTATTTAATTATACGTTGCAACAGGACACGAACAATGCTTAAATGCTCTTTGGAACCAAACTTTTGTCATGTGTCAACTATGACACCTTTGATATCCGCATCCATATCATGCTAAATTTTAAAATGACATCAATCTATCACTAAAACTTACAGACAAACCATCAAAACTGCTGATGAGTCACCACATACTGGAAGGCAAAAGTTCTATTCCTATACTGTGAATATGTCTTTAATCATGAGTACACTAGTATTTATTAGTAATGGTATAATAATGGTTTCAGCCTGCCTGTCTGTTACAAGATTCTAGTCATCCTCATCAGAACTGTCATCTTCATCTGAAGATGCAATTTCCATGTCATCCCAGAGACAGAGGAATTAGAAGCAATGGACAAGGAAGAGGAGGATAAGACTTTCAGGAAGTTGTCTCCCCTTCGAACCAAACCAGTTTGTAATGGTCATCAACTAACTGCCAGCCATTTTCTTCAGTGGGATGCTGCTCTATAGGATTTTGATCTGCTTGCCCACATGTTGGCAACAAAGGAAACCCAACCGCTAAACTGTGAGTTTTGAGGTTGCACCATTCGTGTCAAATCATAGGATGCAATGGTGGAAACGAAACTGTTTATCAAGTATGTAATATTGAAATGTACCTTTTAGACATTTACACCCCTTCAACCTTTGCACCTGTTTTAGAACTTTTCAGACCCCTTAGACCTTTATATACCCCTTCTAGAAACTTGTGACCCATTAATGCACAAACTCCATCGACCCTCATGGAGGGGAGGGGGGAAATCCTAATGGAGGTGTGAGGAGTGGGGAAAATCGGGGTGAAGCATCGGTCAAACCACCTGAGCATGTATAATTACATATTGAGTTAAAATTGTCCCACATGGCAAGGAGAAAACGGTGTCCATGACAACAATTTCACCCCATTATCATAATTATTTATCTCTTTCACTCTTTATTTCTCTTTCTTTATCTAGCTGTCTCAGTTGAAGCGAATTATTGCAGAATGTTTTCTGTAAGGCTCACTTGGCTGTGCCGATATGGGTTTGAGGGTAGAGGAGTAGCATCTGAAACCCGAATCCTATCCAGGGTCATCCTGATCACTCCATCTTTGCTTTTTGCTTATTCGGATTCCTTCCGATTACTCCAATGCAGTATTTAGTCTTCCCTTTCATTAAGTAATGTTTGAACTTCACTTGGACCCTGAGTATGTCCATTAATTACATACTATTATATTGGAAGATAGCTTTTAGACATTTAGATCTTTCTGAGACCCCATTCAACCAAACACACCAAAAACGATATTTTGGAAGCTTAGACCCTTTTCACATGCCTCAGTACATGCATTTAAGCCTTTCAACATCAGCAAAACTGATGTTAGAGAGCTTAAATGTACAAACTCCAACCACTCAAATGTGAGTATATACTTTAACACCAAGTTGGGGCGTTCTCACGCGAATTTATGGAGGCCATCTTAACCTTTACAAACACTTACATTGCCAGTGACACATTGACGACAAAATGTTGAACTGTACACCATATCATTTACAAAACTAGAATGGCACTCGGAAGAACACGTACCTCCACCACGCTGGACAGTTCACGGTTTGTATCCCACCGATAGGCCAGATCTGGATCCGGAACTGAACCAAAATCGAATCCGCTTGTTCTTCTCACATAACCAACTCAGCCACCGAGTTTTGTTACAACTCATCCACAACTTTAAAAAATATCATCCTATATGTTTTCGGTCCCATCTCTCAATGCTGAAGGATCACGTAAAAATTTGAAAAAATTGATCGTATCCGTACAGTCACCAAAATCGAATTAATTTGTCCTAATCACACACCTCACTTGTCCACAATTTTAATCCAAATCCATCCACAACTTTTTTGAGATATTGTGTTGTGTGTATATCATTTTGGCTCAATCCCTGAATGGTGAAGGTCAGGTCAGGTCAGGTGTGGGAACATGCGCCGAAGCAGCACATCACTGCATCCACTTTCCGCCGGTACTCCAGGGGCCTCCGTCTGGCCATCCCCCAGACAGATGCCAGGCCCATCCCCATCTCCTTGAGATGCCGATCAACCTGCTGCAACCATGAGGCACGTGGTCAGCCCATTGGCCTCCTCCACTCATGAGTCTCACTTGCTGAGAGAATCTGGTGAGCAGGATCAGCGTCAGGAAAACGAGGCACATGTCCATACAGCCGCAGCTGACGCTCACGGACTATGCAGGTAACAAATCTCATTTGAGTCTCTCTCAGCAAACGGTCGTTGGACACAAAATCAGACCAGCGAAAGCCAAGGATTCTCCGAAGAGACCTAGTGCCAAAGGAATTAAGTCTCCATCTCAGATCCCTGGTCAGAATTCAAGTCTCATGTCCGTAGAGCAGGAACTGGAAGCACCAGGGACCTCAAGACTTTGACGTTCGTCGTCCTTCACAGCTACTGACAACGCCACACCCCATGATCCAGTGAATCCATGACTCCCCAGGCACGACCCAGACGTCAATTGACCTCTGGCTCACAGCCAGCAGAGACCCTCGGTGTTCTGCAGTTAGAGGAGAGGGTGGTGGGCTCTTGATGGAGGAGTCCGAAGTGAAGGCCCGCTGGGCCGGTTACTTTGAGTGGCTGTACCAGGTTGATCCACCAGCTGTCGAGTTGGATGTCAGGGGTGTTACTATCACTATTGCTGACCCTCCAATCAACTGTGATTCACCTTCGTTTGTGGAAACAGAGGCTGCGATGAACCAGTTGAAATGGGGTGAAAGCTTCTGGTATCTGTGGCATCCATGCTGAACTTCTCAAGCCTGGTGGAAGTGCTGTATTCATGTTGTTGCATGCAGTTCTGTGCTCTGCCTGGAACACAGGCATCATCCCAACTGATTGGAAGAGGGGCCTTGTTCTCTCTCTCTGGAAAGGGAAGGGTGATCGCCAGGACTGCAACAACTACCGAGGGGTGACGCTGCTCTCAGTGCTGGGCAAGGTCTTTGCTGAGATAATTATTGGTCTTGTTCGCCACCATCTGCTTGTGCACCAGCGCCGGCACGATTTACACCAAAGACGTCCGTATCCTTGACCGTATCGATTGACCGTATCCTTGCCCTTCGGGTCCGCACTGAATACAGGCGAGAGTTTCGGCAAGGGCTGCTTGCAGCCGTGTTGATCTCTGCAAAGTGCTCGATTCATTGAATTGGGATGCCCTCTGGAGGATTCTTGGTCTTCGTGGGGTGCCACCAAAACTGGTCAATCTGATGTCTGAACTATACTTTGGTACTGAGAGTGCTGTGAAATGTGGTGATACCATCTCCGACTTATTTCCAGTTGTTACTGGGGTTTGTCGGGGGTGTGTACTGTCCCCCAAACTTTTCAGCGCTTGTATGGACTGGATTCTGGGGAGGATGTTTGAGTGATCAAGCTGGGGTGCATCGTTTGGGAATATCAAGATCTCCCACCTTGGTTTCGCAGATGATGCAGTCATCTTTGCGGAGACTCTGGATATGCTTTGGGGGCCCATCCCCATCTCAAGGAGATGGGGATGAGCCTGGCATCTGCCTGGGGGATGGCCAGACGGAGGCCTCTGGAGTACCGGCGGAAAGTGGACACAGTGATGTGCTCTGGATATGCTACATGACTTCAACATCCTCACCACAAACAGATAGACAAGAGAGCAGTATCCAAGATGTCATTGAAAGGCTGGGTCTTAGTTTTGACCCAGGATACCTGTCCTCCCAGGGGCTCCGACTCATCATTCAGCACCTCGAGGGCCCCCAAAGCATAACCAGAGTCTCCGCAAAGATGACTGCATCATCTGTTCTGATGACGTGTTCTGTTGGGATTTTGACGATATTTTTAACAACTAAGAAACTTCAGGCAGAGAGTCGAAATAGCTTGGCTGTTCGTGGTTTGGTGCTGATAACGCGAAGGTCATGAGCTGCACTGTACAGCTCGCCCCCTCCACTGGATCTGTGGGGGTGGCATGTCTCTCCACTGAGTCTGTGTTTGTCTTAGCTTTAGCTGTGAAATTCGATTCATATGCAGAATTCAGGAGGGTGGGGCTATTATGTCGAAGTGCCGCAATGAAGGGAAAGACGTTTCCGAGTTCGATTTGATTGTACTTTGAAATGATGTAGAGATGCGATTGATTTGGAGGATATTTTATGGGGTTTGCGGGTGTTGAAGCCATGACAGAGTAATGCTAAACTGTGGTTTTGCTGTCTTAGAGTTTTCTTTTTCTTCCCACCGGATGTAGAGAACTTCCTGTTCCTTGTTGCTTGGTGTTTGTGGCTGCACCCTCTCTACTGAATCTGTTTAAAGTGAAGTCCATTTACGGAAAAAGTGTTGAAGTTTTATTTAAAAGCCATAGGGATTTTGGATAAATTGAAATAACAATTGTGAATGTTTCGAAGATTCGGGAGGTGAGCTCTCGCTGGCATTGTGATGATTTGTAATTACTCAACCCGGCAGGTTTGAGTGCTGGGCAAGCTGTGTGGACGTGTCAGAAATGTTTTGAAGATTTTGATCTGAGTTGTAACCATTGTACTTAAAAGATGTGATTTAAATGTAAGAAACGTATTTGGAATGATTTTAATGATTTGATTGATGTTATCACGTGGGCGATTCACAGATGTAGATGATGCCCTCGGATGGACGTTGAACTCGGCGTATTGTTTTTATTCGTCTGTGATGTTAATGTTGCCTGAACTAGTGCTGGGAAGGCAATGTGCAAACAACCCAGTGTAACCCTTTGATCGATTCAGTCAAGGTAAATTCATAAGATTTGATTGGATAGATGGAAAATGTCAGAGATTTAAAATGTCGATGGAATTCAGTGTTGATGATAGAGATTGGTTAAACATTATTTTTGAGATATTTTACGCTCTGCAGCAAGGTGTGATCTGCAGCTCGGCAACTCAATGTCAGGATGGCCGAGCGGAGTGAACTCCCATCCTGGGGGTTTGTACACCGTTTTGTTTTTTGACCTGTATGGTAGTGATGGGAATAATCTTATGGTCAAAAGGACCAACAAGTGATACCATGAAATGTTTGCATGCACTGGGTTTGTTGTCACCACGCATAACATGGGGAACAGTAAGCAAATTGGGGGTTGTGCGGTAACTGGTTAGTTACTTTCAGACTAAGCTCTTAAAAAAACCTTGTTAATCTGTTAATTGAGGATAGGGAAAAGTTATGAGAATTAAATCAAGATAATAAAATGGCAGTTGCTCTGGGAACTATTTGTGAATGAAACTGTAAATTGTTTAGCAGATGTGGAATGTTAAAATGGTAACTGTGCAAAATCGAATTGCTTTGGATTCCGTTCTTGAAAGAAATAGCAAATGAGATGAATGTTTTGAGTACACATGCAACTGAGATTTCTGTATATTTTAATTGTCATTTCGGGAAATAACAAGGAAGGGATAAAAATAGAGCTATGATCATAAT
>CM068960.1:129269980-129282731 GCA_035128595.1 Eptatretus atami | reverse complement strand
GTGCAAGTGGTTTGTATCCCGTAAACACATTATGTGTCCATCTTTCAGACCTGGGGCCCATCGGGGTCCAATTAGGCCCCCCCCCCCAATTTGGGTGCCCCGCGTTGACCCACAACTTCCCAGTGCTCATATCAAAGGTTGTAGTGTCGCGATTTGGATTATGCTTGTATCAAAATGCTCGTAAAAGCGAGATCTTTCAAATCGCGTAAAGTAAAATCACTCCGAAAGAGAATTCAAAAGTTAATAGTTTTGGGGCGCCGCTTCATGACCTTGGCCCCCGCCCCCCCAGCCAAACCCGATTATCTCCGGATTTTTCGTGTGAGAATACCCTTCATAGTACTCCAACACCTCAGCATAAATGAATAATGGAATCTCAATGGGTTCAAGTGTGATGATGGTTTATGTCCGGGTCCCACATCTCACTATTCTTGATTCGACATTGGGGACGTTTGCCGTCATCGTCCAAGGACGTCACCTGCGTGGCAGGCGACTTTATGGTCTGAAATTGACATTCATAATCTCTGGACTATTATATCTATGTATAGTATGTATATAAATATAATACTTATATATATGTAATCATGTAATCCTACCGTTCTCGCGGGGTTACGTCCAAACCTCCCCGCCGCTATAGTGAAAATCCGCGATGAATGACGCCGCCCCAAAAATCGCTGTCTGGTCTGTCGGTTGGGAGTGATTTGGGTTTGAGGTGCCCTGAATCGACTAGTCTGGTCCCTGGTCGGTTGCAGTGATTGGGTTGAGGTGCCGGAGATCGACTAGTCTGGTCTCGTTCGTTTTGGAGGTGCCGGAGATCGAGCTAGTCTGGTCTGGTTGGTTTTTGAGTTGGGTAGACAGTGCTGCGTCCAACGGCGCAAAGCCTTTTCCGGCTCCCGAAGGCATATATCGAGCACCTTTATAGCCTTTAACCTTCTCCTGAGCATCCCAGGATCTTCCTCTGCGCTTCGGTTCATTGCCTAGAAGCCTAGAAGGTGCAGGGCGCGTTTGGGCGGCATCGTGGGGCTGGAGAAAAAATAGAACGTAGAAATATTCGCAAGTTCACAAGCGAAACTTTGTCTCGTGCGTTGTGTGACTGGTCGAGCAACCACGGCGTTATACATTTATTGCTTAAATACTTATATTTTATATATATTACCGCGAATGTACCGGGGATCCGCAGAAAAAAAATTCAGTTACGTTTCCAAGGGAAAACCCAGCGATGAACCGGGGGCGCGATAGTGAACCGCGATGAAGCGGGGGTTGACTGTGTATATATATAGTAATATATATATTTATATATGTATAGATACAGTCATCCCGCTTTAACGACGTTCGGCAACGACGGATCGCATATCACGACGGATTTGCCAGCGTCTGAAAAAAAAAAAAAATGTAAAAAAATAAATGTAGCTGAAAAATTCCTATCGCCGAGTGATGTAGCCGACGTACCTGCCAGTCGTATAAAATAGCACATACACATTATGTAGCTGTAACAGTAATAATACTTCTATAAGGATAGATAAACGACAGTGTGGCCCTGTTATAATGCGATTCGTTGAGGTCATAAAAATGTCATCGTCAAAAAAGCAGCGGTCGTGCTAAAGTCGGGATTCAAGGAAATGGCTTCATAATCAAACAATCAACACGAAAAAATAAAACAAAAAACCAAGCAAACAAAACAACATAAAAAGCCAAAAAAAAAACCAAAAAAAATCAAGAAAAAAAATACAAATAACAAAATCAAAAACAATCATATCAAAAACAAATAAAAATCACAAACAAAACAAAAAAACAAAAAATCAACAACAAAAACAAACAAAAAAAAATCAAAACATCAAACATAAATCACAACAAAAATCAAATCACAAAAAACAAATCACACACAAAAAAAAAAACACAAAAGAAAAAAAAAAGAAGAAAAAAAAAAAACAACACAAAAATCCAACAAAATCAAAAAACAAAAACAAAAAAATCAAAACAATAAGAACAACAAAGAAAACACAAAACAAACACTACTAAACAAAACAAAAAACAAAACCAAAAAACACAACAAAAAAAACAAAAAACAAAACAGAAAAAAACCAATCATAAAAGAAAAATCAAAAAAACAAAAACCACACAAACACAAACAATCAACAACAAAAAAAGAGTGAAATCTGAGACGATGTGTCAAAATTTCGCTGAAAAATTTGTACACTTGACATGGAACGCTCCAGTAACAGATTAGAAAACAAAGCAAATGCTACCTCGAGCACAAGAGCCGACAAAGGAACTTCGTTACGTACTTTCTTTGTGTCGTCTTTCCGAACAGATGGGATGAAGATGTTGTCAAACAGGTGAGAAAAAGGTCCGTGGCCTTCAAGACATGCAGCAAACACGATTATAATCTTTCTCAGAACCGTGATTGGGCTGACCAATAATTAAAGTCCCCGACTGGGACTTTGTGAGGTTGTCCGAAAGCTTCTCCAGACGTTTTAAAAGCCAAGGTCTAACTTTCAGGGAGAGAAGATGTGTTGGTGAAAGTCTTAAAGAGAAACATAAGAAGGAAAATTTTTTTTTTAAAGAAACTGCTGCTATGATTAGTTTGGAGTTAATTTTTATCTTTATTGGACATTTCAAACAGTGACATGAACATTAGCATCGGTGTGGCCTTGGCTTTCTCAACCACACATGCCTCAAATTGGTATTCTTCTTGGACATAGAACAGTTTGATCAATTAATTATAATCACATGGATGTATCTAGATGCTGGTCGCCGTCTTTTTTACGTTAGGACGAGTAAACTTTGACAAAAAGATACTTCGTTTATTTTGACAATTTTTTCTTTTATCATTTTTTGACGCTATCAGAGCAGCACGAAAAAAATGCATTCAGGGGAAGCGGGTTCTTGGCCCCTGAGGTTGTCACGCAAGTGCGTCCAATTGTACGATTTACTTTGAAGTCCAGTAAATGTCGTCCCATTAATCCATAACTTCCTTTTCACCAATTGTCTGTCTCAAAACACACCCATTTCATAATTATTGCTACGCAGTCCAAACATCAATTTGTCCAATCAGAAGCCTTGGCCAAACTAAACTGTTTAAATCATCAGGCCACCCTAAGCTAGCTGAGAAGTAATGTCATCATGAGTAATGGACATCAAAGTATTCGAATGACAACAAAAGCAATTAATTTTAAATTTCAGCTATGAACTCTATAATACAGTAGTATGTCAAGTTGAAAAGGCAGAACATACATGTACATGGTACACATATCAAAACAAATTCACAAACTAGAACGGCACTAGGAAGAGCACGTACCTCCAACAGGCTGAACAGTTTACGTTTGTATCCCACTGATGGGCAGAATCGGGATCTGGACCTGAACAAATATCCAATCGGCTTGTTCTCGTCACCTAACCAACTCAACCACCTAGTTTTGTCACAACTCGTCCACAACTTTTTGAAATATCATGCTATATATTTTTTAATTTTTGGCCCCATCTCTCAATGATGAAGAAGCGCTTCAAATTTCTTTATTTAATTCTCGTGTCCGGATCCAGATTCGGATCTTCAACAAAATCAAACCGATTCATCCTTGCCACACACCTAACTTGTTCACCAAGTTTCGTCCGAATCCATCTAACTATTTGAGATAACAGGCTAAATATTGTTTTTGGACTTATCCCTCAATGGTGAAGAATCACTTTAAAGATTCTGGTATCTGGATCCATTTCCGGATTTTGACCAAAATCGAATCACTTCGTCCTTGTCACACACCCAAACTGTACACCAAATTTTGTCCGAATCCATCCATAACTGTTTGAGATATCCTGCTCACAGGCAGACAGACAAACAGCCAAACAGAGGCAGACGGGTGAAAACACAACCTCCGCACACCTTCGGTGGTAAAGGTAATGAGCAAAAAAAGTGAGTTTCTGGAATGCTAAAGTCAATTTTTGTATTACTTTCTTTGTTTGTTTCATGTCATATTCCAAGACATTACCGGTAATTATAGTGTCGAGGAAGCAAATTTAATGGAGATTATGGCTTCAAAAGCAAAAAAAGTTGGGATGATTAAAAGTCATTTTTCCCCCAGCCTGTATTGATAGGACCCTAGACTTGCAACATTTCATTTACAGCAGCAAGTGAAAATCCCAAATACATTAATGCCTCGTGCTCCATACAGCGAGTCCGTTCTGCCGAAGCAGTTTCTTAGCTAGGGTTACAATCCTGGAAGGTTCACCACTCCACGCAGGATACTCGACCTGGTGTACAGGAATTTGGAATTTAGTCAGGGTGCTGGTGATAACTCATCACTAAAGGATACCGTGGAATCTTAAAAATTCACCTCATGCAAGCAGACAAGACACCCAGTTTAAAGTTCATCCGAAAGATGGTGCACATGCATTGTCCTGCCTGTGAAACACCAGGGTGGCAGTTTATAGCTGTGTCGGGATTCGAACCCAGACTCGACAGTCCAGAAGCGAGTGTGCCTTCCTTGACTACTCTGCCAGCACTTTGAAACCGAGAGCTTTTAAAATTACTGACATTTGAAAAGGTTTCCAAATGTCTTCCATACAAACACAATAGTTTCCAAGCTCACAATGAAGAACTCACCTAGATCGTGGCACAGCCCAGCAATCTGTATGCATAGCACGTCCCTTTCCGTTATGTGCAATTCCGGCTGCCGTTGCTTCAACGAGGTTATCATCAAACCGGCCAAGTAACCTACCCTGCACAACGTGCAATGGATGGAACAGCTTAAAGATAACGAAATAATTCAAGACAGATGATTTTTAGATCTGTTGGCACATGTATCTGTTTAAGAAGATAATAATGTTCAATTAAACGTCTGTTTTGTACAATGACACTTCTGCATGAAATGGCATGAGGCTTATACAAAAGAAACTTGATGGAAAAAAGAGAGGTTATGGAGGGCAAAAAGGTGACGGACTGATGTGTTGGCAGGCAGGATAACAATGAGAGAGAGCGAGGGAGAGAGAGAGAGAGCGGCGGAGGAGAGAGAGAGAGAGCAGCAAGGGAGAGAGAGAGAGCAAGGGCAGAGAGAGAGAGAGAGAGAGAGAGAGAGAAGAGCAGAGAGAGAGAGAGAGAGAGAGCGAGGGAGAGAGAGCGGAGGGGAGTAGAGAGAGCGAGGGAGAGAGAGAGCGAGGGGAGAGAGAGAGCGAGGGGAGAGAGAGAGGAGGGAGAGAGAGAGAGCGAGGGAGAGAGAGAGAGCGAGGGGAGAGAGAAAGAGGGCGAGGGAGAGAGAGAAGAGAGCGAAGGAGAGAGAGCGAGGGAGAGAGAGACGAAGGAGAGAGAAGAGCGAGGGGGAGAGAGAGGGCGTAGGGAGAGAGAGAGAGGCGAGGGAAGAGAGAGACGAGGGAGAAGAGAGAGAGCGAGGGAGAGAGAGAGAAGCGAGGGAGAGAGAGAGAGAGCGAGGGAGAGAGAGAGAGAGACGAGGGAGAGAGAGAGAGAGCGAGGGAGAGAGGAGAGAGCGAGGGAGAGAGAGAGAGAGCGGCGAGGGAGAGAGAGAGAGAGCCGGGGAGAGAGAGAGAGAGGGCGGCGGGGAGAGAGAGAGCAGAGGAGGGAGAGAGAGAGAGAGAGAGAGAGCGAGGAGAAGCGGGAGAGAGAGCGAGGGAGAGAGGCTGAGGGGAGAGAGAGAGCGAGGGGGAAGAGAGAGCGAGGAGAGAGAGAGCGAGGGAGAGAGAGAGCGAGGGAGAGAGAGAGAGCGAGGGAGAGAGAGAGCGAGGGAGGAGAGAGCGAGGGAGAGAGAGAGCGAGGGAGGAGAGAGCGAGGGAGGAGAGAGCGAGGGAGAGGAGAGAGAGCGAGGGAGAGAGAGAGCGAGGGAGAGAGAGAGGAGGCGAGGGAGAGAGGAAGAGAGAGCGAGGGAGAGAGAGAGAGAGCGAGGGAGAGAGAGAGAGCGAGGAGAGAGAGAGAGCGAGGGGGAGAGAGAGAGAGCGAGGGGAGAGAGAGAGCGAGGGGAGAGAGAGACGCGAGAGGAGAGAGCGAGGGAGAGAGCGAGGCGAGAGGCGAAGGGAGAGAGAGCGGAGAAGAGCGAGGGAGAGAGAGCGAGGGAGGGAGAAGCGAGGAGGAGAGCGAGGGAGGGAGAAGCGAGGGAGGGACGAGCGAGGAGGGAGAGAGCGAGAGCAAGGGAGAGAGAGAGAGCCGAGGGAGGAGAAGGAGAGAGAGCGAGGAAGAGAGAGAAGAAGAGAGCGGGAGGAGAGAGAGAGAGCGAGGGCAGAGAGACGAGGGAGAGGGAGAGAGCGAGAGCGAGAGGGGAGGGAGAGGGAGAGGGAGAGGGAGAGCGAGGGAGGGAGAGCGAGAGCAAGAGAGTTGAACACTCAGTTATATATGTGTTGAACCCCTTTGCCTAATTAACCCTAAATCATTTGAGGAGCAAATTATTTGTTTGAAAGCTTACAAAATAAGTGTAATAGGTTTAACCTGTATGCAATCAGTGGTTTAACTTAAAAAATAACCTCCCCCACTTATCTAAGGACATTGGAGGTGCAACTCACTTGGTCAACCAACAAGGTTTCAAAAAGCATTTTTGAGCCAATCGACAGCAAGCAGGCCCAAAAAATTTTTTTTTAATGGCAAATTAAGGAGTTTTCCAAAGAAGTCAGACATAAAGTGGTGGAGAATCACCGTTCAGGAGAGGGTTATAAGATGACTTCAAAGTCACTCATTAGCCCCTTGAATGCGGTGAAATCCATCATTAAGAAGTGGAAGACGTATCCTACCACCCAAACTCTACCCAGATCATGTCGCCCATTCAAACTCAGCAGCCGGGCAAGCAGGAAACTGGTTCAGGATGTCACTGTAAATCCAACAATAACTGAAAGATCTGCAAGGCTCTACTTAGGTGATGGGGTCAATGTTCCTCAATCAACGATATCCCGTTCCCTTCACAAAGCTGACCTCTATGGACAGGTGGCAAGAAAGAAGCAATTACTGAAAAAGGCACAATTAAAAGCTCCTATGGTATTTGTGAAAAAGCATCTTGATGATACTGCAGACAAGTGGAGAAAGGTTTTGTGGTCAGACGAGACAAAAATTGAACTTTTTGGTCTAAATTCAAACTGTTATGTCTGGCGAAAGCCAAACACTGCACATCATTAAGTCAACACCATCTCTAGTGTGAAGCATGGTGGTGGCAGCATCATGTTATGGGGCTGCTTTTCATCAGCAGGGACTGGCAAGCTTGTCAGGATAGAAGGGACAATGGATGGTGCAAAGTACAGGAGAATCCTTGATGAAAACCTGCTCGAGTCAGCTATGAATCTGAAACTGGGTAGGAGATTCACATTTCAGCAGGACAATAATCCGAAGCACAGAGCTAAAGCTACACTGGAGTGTCTGAATAAGAAGATAATTAATGTTCTTGAGTGGCCCAGTCAAAGTCCTGACTTGAACCCAATTGGACATTTATGGCGAGACTTGAATATTGAAGTCCATCCACGATCCCCATCAAACTCGGAAGAACTACAGGGTGGCCATAAAGTCTGGAAACATCGGTGAATATACATTATAAATGGTTTTGGACATTACATTACAATACATGATATGTTCAATGACATTACATGACATGTTCAATGTGTTGTCTCTCATGAGAAATGCACAGTTCAATGCGCCGTGCAAAATTGCTATGAACGCGGTGCATTAATACAGCATTTCCATCAATCCCTGCACATGCATCCGTGATGCGTTGCCTCGGATGATTCCTGTCTGATTTTCACTGAATAAACCTGCGTCTTTAGCATACCCCAGAAGCCATCCGTCAATATGACCAGCCCTCGCGTCCACTGAGCAGCATCAACTCAATGTGTTCGTCTTTCATCGAGGACGTCTTCAAACTGTAACAGAATGACATAATATTATCTGTTTATCTATATTATATTATCTAGAGCAGGTGGAGCTCTTTAGCCTTGGAAGGCAGTTCACCTCAGAGAAGGAAACTGATTTCAAATCCCCCTGCTGCCTTGTAGGGTATGTCTCTTTAGACAAAGGCTAGGTTCACAGCTGATAGTGTAGTGGTGTCAAGAATGGCATGTGGCCATAAAAACATGCCTCAAATATGCCTTTTGGCAAAATGGGGACCTGAGTTGTGTGCTTCCCCATCCAGGTAAGTTACTGTGGTGACACTGGGTAGTGTTGCTGCATTGACCAGAGGGTGCAGGGTGTGTGTCTTAACAGGTTGGCACTTACTGCCTGAAAGTACAGGAGCCTGAACCCAACCGTAGCGCTGCTCTATCAGCAGGTAAATAATACCCCGTCTGCTTTAATGCCATGTCGTGCATGAATGGGTGTCCCTGAAGCGGGCTGGGGTAGGTCACCCATGAGGCCATTGGACTGCTGGTGTTACGGCATCAGGTCATGTAAGCGCACTGATGCCTGGGGTTGCTGTGGCATGTACCATGGAGGAGGAGGAGGAGATTGGGACCATACTCTGTGCAGAGTATTGGTGCTGCTTAAGCAGTCTCCTTGGCTATTGGGCACAATCCTGGACGGGTCACCACTCTGACACAGGATACCAGCATGCTGGCACTCATTCTGGTGACCTCGGAAGGCTGAAAAGTCGAGTTAACCCCACCTGGTATTAATTCAACAGCTGAGTGGGATCTGAAGCCCACCACCCTAACCATTAAGCCAACACCAGGCATACCATGGAGGGTGGCTTTTATACTCAGGTTCCCTCACTTTCTTCTTCTTTGAAATATATGGCTGGACAAATTACAAAACCCGATGTTAGGAGAGGATGTAGAGAGTTGTTGGAACTCTTTAAAAGATGGGCTGCTGCGTGCTACTGAAAAGACATGTGGCTGGTTGAAGGGCCCAGCTAGACATGAGACGACATGGTGGTGGAATAATGAGGTGGATATGGCGATTCAGGAAAAAAAGAAAACTGCTTAGGGTTTGGAAAAAGGGAGGGAATAAGGAGGAATACTTAGTGCCTAAATGTAGGACAAGAAGGGAAGTTTACAAGGCTAAAAAATGAGTACAGGATTCACTTTCAGATGTGATAAATAATGCAGATAGTAGAGAGGAGATAATTAGGATAGCAAAGCAAATAATCAGTCAAAAAAAGGATCTCATAGGAGAACAATGTGTAAAGGATGATATGGGAAATGTACTGGTTGACCATGGGGATATTAGAAATGCTTGGAGGAGTTACGATGAGCACCTGCTAAATGAGGAGTTCCCTTGGAATAGGGATATTCTGGAGGCAGTAGAGCCGGTGCAGGGCCCACCACCTGAGATAAAGAATGAATGGGTGAAGAAAGCCATCGATGAAATGAAGAATGGTAAATGGGCGAGCAGCACTGGTATTGTCGCAGAGATGCTGAAGGCATCTGGTGATATTGCAGTGAATTTAATCACTAAATTGATAAATGCAATTATAAGGGAGACATCTGTCCCAGATGACTGGTTGAAGAGTGTAATCGTAAATATTTATAAAGGGAAGGGGGATGGCTTCGTTCAGAGCAACTATAGGGGTCTGAAGTTGCTGGACCATGGAATGAAAGTGGGAGAGATTCATGGATAAATTGACAAGACAGTGTGTTAATATACATGAAATGCAATTTGGTTTCATGCCAGGAAGGGGCACGATAGAGGCAATTTTTACAGTTGGGCAATTACAGGAAAAATATCTGGGAAATAATAAAACAACTGTACTTAATATTTGTGGATTTGGAGAAAGCGTTCGATAGGGTGCCTCAGGAAGTGGTGCAATGGTCCATAAGAAAGTTGGTTGGTTAGGGAAGTCATGGCAATGTTTGAGTTCTGGCCCAAAAACCTCTGTGAGGGTAAATGGAGTGCAGAGTGAGGATTTTGACGTGAAAGTGGGTGTTCATCAGGGGTTCAGTCTTGAGCCCAATCCTGTTCATCATGGTTCTTGAGGCTATATCACAGGAATTTAGAGGCTCACCTTAGGAACTCCTGTATGATGATGACCTGGTGCTGACGCCGACAGTGTGGAAGAATAATGGGTAAATGTACAGTATGAAGGAGGGTATGGAGCCAGAGGACTGAAAGTGAATACAGGGAAAATGAAAGTACTGATTAGAGTGGCGGGAGAAGGAGGAGGAGGAGGAGGAGGAGGAGGAGAGGGCGGTGGCCCTGTGCTGTCTGTAGAAAGGGTGTCGGTAGCAATTCAATATTGTGCAAATCCTGCAACTGCTGGGTGCACAAGAGATGTCGTGGCATCAGGGGTAGACTGCAGGTGGAACCCGACTTCAAATGTGCTGTTTGTACAGGTAAACAAGTGGCACCAGTAAGAGCAAAAAGGTTAGTTTATGGGGATATATCTCTGTAATATGTAAATAAATTCTGTTACCTTGGTGATATGATAAGTGCAGGTGGTGGTGTGGAGGCAGCAGTGAATGCAAGAATTTGAAGTGCCTGGAGGAAGTTTAGGGAGTTGTTACCCCGACTGACATCAAAAGGGACCTCCCTCCAATTAAAGGGAAAACTTTATGCAGCTTGCGTTAAAAGAGTGATGTTGTATGGCAGTGAAACATGGGTGATCAAAAAGGAGGATGAAAAGAGGTGTGAACAAAATGAAATGAGAATGGTGAGGTGGATGTGTGATGTGACGCTGAAGGATAGGAAATCAAATGTGGAATTAAGAGATAGGTTAGGTACAGAAAGCATTCGTGACGTTATGTGTAGGGGTAGGTTGAGATGGTTCAGACATTTGGAAAGGATGTGGGTGGGTAGTTGTGTGAAGATGTGTATAAATATGAATGTGAATGGAAGGAAAGCTAGAGGCCATCTGAGGAAAACATGGGATGTGTTGCTGAGAGGTGATCTTAGAGTTAAAGGCTGAACAAGAGGGCCAGCAAGGGATCGTGCAGCCTGGAAAGCAGCCATTAGGTAGGTGAACCACGGCTTACACATGCAAGCATGTAAATGGCCGTAAAACGATGACGACGACGACGATTCCAGACTTTATGGCCACCCTGCAGAACAATTTTCAGATGAAAAATGGACAAAGGTTTCACTGTGCAAAGCTAGTAGAGACCGACCCACAAAGACTCGTAGCAGTCATTGCTGCAAAAGGTTCTTCTACCCAGTCCTGACCGAAGGGGCTAAACACCTTTACAACCAGTGATTTTTGATTTGTACATGTTTTTTGCAGGTATTCCTGACCTCTTTTACTTTTTTTACTCCAACCTCTTTTAACTATCACAGTGTTTAGTTTGATCTCTTCAGTTATGAATAAAAAAGTTAATTTGGAAAAATTGTTTCCACATAATTTGTAATTCATCTCAATGTGGCACTATTGGAAAGGGAGTGAATACTTTTGCAGGCCACTGCACGCATGTATTATTAGTTGTACTTACTTTATAATGTATTTACTTTTGTAGTAACTTTGCAACACTCTTTTTATGGTTTAAACTCTTCCCTTCACGACTATTTCAGTGTTTGTAAACAGTGATGCTCGATATATATACTATATATATATATAATATAATGTTGCGGATCCGGGGTGGCGGATCTCCACCCGGTCCTAGGCGCCACCCTCACCACCACCGTCTCCGGGGTTTATACCGGCCGGCTTTCAGCAACCAGGCCTCGAGCACGCGCCTTCAATACGCGATAACGCAACGTAATCCTTGTACCTTCCGTTGGGGAAATAGACCCTGGTTACAGACTGGTTGTGGTCAGATGCCGACGTTTCTGCCAAGTCTGTAACGATTTTTGGTTTTATAATACATCGAACAGATCGTTCCTCGACGCGACACAAATAAATCCAATAGCGGCAACTTCATATCGAATTAACCAGATTTATTGGGGACACATGAGGGATCACAACACAAGCAAATTCACCGACAGTGTTTTTATTAACAATCCTCAACCCTTCTTTAACTAGTGACCACGGACTACAGGTTTCGAGGGGCGCTACCGAAATATGCCTTATGCAACACGTGCAGACAGAAGACAGACAGCATGCATGCAAGACAAGACAGAGTAGTTGTGAGGTTTATGGACGAGAGACAGTGTCAAAAGCACGAATGTCGCTCGCAACAGGCGAATGTCCACGGATTCGAGCTCCAGCTCGAATGCGCCACGTGGCGAAATGGAGCTCGTCCTCCTTAGTGCGTTCCGGCCCCGCGCAATGTCGACGATGGGCCTCAGCCGATCTCTCTCAAGGTCCAGCATACACATCCAGGCTTGGCCTGTTCTCCAGACAGGGCCCCAAATCGAGGTGCCAAGCTCCGCAGGCGCATCGACGTGTCGAGCCGTTGGTGTGAGCAGGGACCGTCAGAGGCCCCGGCGTCTCCTCTCCTGCCTTCCCGCCTCGAAGCCCGACCTCCGCTTCGTCCTCTCAGTCCCTCTCTCTGTCGAATCACCTTTTCTTTCCTTAGAGTCGATCGCCGATTCGACGTGCAGGCCTCCTCTCTTACGTTCGCTCGCTTCAAAACACGAGCAGCCTCTCAACCGCCTGCAGTTTTCCAAACTGCCGAAACGAACCTCTCAACCTGAGGTCTTCGTTTTCGCTTTCGTTCACACGAGCACGCCTTCTCTCAGCGACTGCCGTTTTCCAAACGGAGAGCTCCTTTTTCTCTCGTTTCTCTCCTTGTTCCACGAGCACCCCTCGCTCGGCGACTGCCGACCAAAAGCTCCTCCCCTTCGTGTCACTTCCTCCCTCTAGGCCACACCCCTCAGCCGACTGGAAGGGGCCTATCCGGGATGGGGAAGGAATAAGAGTGACTTCTCGTTCCACCACCACCGTTCAGACAACAAAAACAGCCTCTTATACCTCCC
>CM068960.1:129214988-129225518 GCA_035128595.1 Eptatretus atami | reverse complement strand
GTGTGAAGAGAAAAGCGTGAGGAGAAAATCGTGAGGAGAAAAAGCGAGAGGAAAAAGAAAAAGCGAAAGGAGAGAGGAAAAAGCAAAAGGCGAGAGAAGCGAGCAAGAAACGGGTGTCTGACCAGCGCCGACGGGACAATTCGTCCTTCCCAGTGCTTCGGAAAGCGCGCGTGTGGGTGTGAGCAGCGCTGCCAACAAGTGAGGCACGGGTCGATACCAACAACACCAGGTCCTAAATCCGCGAACGGACGATCTCGGTGCCCTCTCAGACGTCGACTGGTGTTCAAGGCTGTCCGACGAGAGGGTGACGGAAAGCTTGGGTGCTGGCGACGGAACGTGACCGCACGCACACATTTCAGGACGTTTTCGGCTTCACGGACCGACTTCTGGTGAGCGAGACGAAATGATATTGCTGGTCTGCTCCCCTGAATGATCTGTTGGGTAATATTTTGTTGTGTTTAGCTGTAAGTCTAACCCCCCGATAAGCATCTGCTCTTTGTCTCTTTCCTGGCATTTGATTGATTTTGCTTTGAAATATCATTCTTTTATTTAACGCGCTCAGACAAATAAAAAGTTCTTTTTATTATTTATTTTATTATTAATAAATCATTTTTTTCGAATTTCCAACCTTCCGTGTTTGTCCTTCCTTCCATTGGTTAGCATTGTCCCGAACCGAATAGACTGGGAGGTAATTAGACACAGATTTGACGCAACAATCGTCGGCAACGCACCAGCAGTTAAAAACGCTTTCGGCCGTCCTAATTAAAAATCTAATCGAGATAACATTGGTGCTTTGGCCGAGGGCACGCTCCCCGCTCAGATAAACCAACGTGGACCTCTAGTTAAATGAATAATTAGACGGCGGACACCTGGAATTCGTGGTTGAACTGGTGGCAAATCGTGGTCTTAAAACAACCCACCGCTAGCCACAACGTTAATTGTGAGCGGTGGGCCCCAAGGTCCAGCTCTACGAGGACCACACGGGGAATTCATCCCCCGAGTGACAAGGCTGGTGGTCCTGCGGTAACTCGTGGCCGCCTCAACTGTGTCAGGAGTGGGATATTTTTCGACCCCCTTGATCAATAAATTATGTCAGTCATGACCTGTGGTGGCGCTTCACGCACACTCGAAATTCCAGAGCGTTAGACCAAATTTTAGTTTAAATTTATTGGGACGGACAGTGGAGGACGAACAAGGGCAGGTCCGGTGGGCCATGGTAGATCGAGTAAAATAGGATACGGGAATTGACCCAGGACCCGAAATGAAGTCACAATGGAGGGTGAAGAGGAAGCAATGGGAGAGATGGCAAAATACCCCCCACCCTCGTCTCTGGAAAAATGCGGCGCCGATAGACGCAAAACGCCGGGTTATCGCCAACCAGTGCAGCCCGAGATTGACATGATGTTGTTCATTGAGGAATTAATGGCACAAATGAAAATGTCGAGGGAAGAAAAAGCAGAAAAATGGATGTGAAGGGTGAAAGAAAACAACAGCAAATGGAAGTGATGAGCAGGAAATGGACTTGATGGGCGATTAAATAAAAAGGGCGATGTGTGAAGCGATGGGCAAAGAATGCGGCGGTACGAGAGGAGGTAAGGGAGTGTAGGATCGGTGTCCTGGAACGAGATGAGGGAGAAGCGAGGCCCAGAACTGATGGAGAGATTGGGAAGACAAACGAAGGAGGGAGAAGGGACTGAGATAGGACAGAATGGAGTGAAGGAACAAATGGAGAGAACACAGGGGTGAAAAAGGTAGTGAAGAGCCGCCAAGAAGGAAACAACAAGAGAGATAACGGCATTAAAAACGAGAATGTAAAATGGCAATACGAGAGAGCTGACGAAGAGAGTAGAGGAGGTGACACAGAACGATGGAACAAAGGAACGGGAATGGAAACAACAAATAGAACAACGAAGGTGACATTCCGAGGGAAATACAAGAGGCCCCATCGGGAATTAACGATGGTAAAAGAGGAGATGGATGAGGTAGGAAGGAATAACTGAAATCAAAGCATAACAGGTAGTAACGTAGGTGAGTAAAGGGGAGATTATTGAATGCATGGACCGTGGTTATATTTGCAGCGTGACGGAAGTGGCTCGGAAGAAGC
Source organism: Eptatretus atami (assembly GCA_035128595.1). Classification (NCBI taxonomy): domain Eukaryota; kingdom Metazoa; phylum Chordata; class Myxini; order Myxiniformes; family Myxinidae; genus Eptatretus; species Eptatretus atami. Next base: position 129,223,414 of record CM068960.1, on the reverse strand, counting down.
GGAGGAGGTGAGTATAACGAAGGTGTAGTCAATGGCGAGACCCGGGCACGTAATATGTGATTGGGTGTGTGTCGAGCTTGGGGAATGAAGGACCGGGGTTTCTTGGAGTGCCCAATGTGCGGAGTGTGTGCGGAATGCAATGTGATAAACATGGATGAGTTGCACGACGAAAGAAGTGGGACACGGATCGACCCGGACGGGAGGGGTGGTTCGTGTAGCGGACCGGAGGGGCGAACCTCCTGACGGGACAGAGTTGTATTGGAAACCACGCCGGCTCCACGGACCTTGCGTACTAGGTACAGGGAGTGTGGCGCAGTCCGCTACTTTGCCAACCGCCAAAGCACGACGTAGCACGATGTGTAAGGTTATCCAGAGGGGCCGCCGTGTAAACCTCCGTGACGATAAATCACTGGAGCACGGACGGGAAACAGAAACGGATTTGGGCTCTGCAAATTGTTCTCACACGGGGACCAGGTGTGCAATATGCACGGTTATCCACCTGTGAAAGACTCTGTTTCGGGCCCGGCATGAAGGAGTCAGTCGAAGAGGATTCACCAAAATGCAGTTTTAATTGAAGTAACCACACGCCAGCGGAGGTGATGTTAGCAGCTCAACCAGCACAGTGGAGAGCGACCAAACCACATGAGTCTTAACATTCAAAACTCTTCCTTATATACATCTATCTTCTAATTCCAATCTATCTCTGGTTTAACTCTCAACCCAGTTTGGTGTGACAAGATCTCCAAATGTGTACTCAGCTATGAAGCTACAGGAGTTTTCCCTTCCCTCCCACAAGGGAGGGTGGAACAGTCAAACAGCTTATCTTAGGGGCCAGACAATTCTCTTAGACAGTGCCTCTCCCCTGACCCAGGCTTCTTATCACTGTGGATGTTTGAAGGACAAACAAACCCCTTTAAATTCACAGAAAATGGTAAGATTAAGGACATATCCAGCTTCTGCATCAACAGTAAAGGCACAGCCCTATTAGTTTCCCAAGAGTGGAATGTGGGGGTTGACCAGAATGGAGTGCAGCCTGTAACCAATGTCTTTCCTGCTAGATGGGCCTGACTGGTGGCACTAAAGGCCTATGAAGATGTTAAACTGCATTATTCAAACTAAACAAGGCCCAGGAAGTGGAATGCTTGAGAAAACCAAAGATAAAGTTTAGCTTACATGAGAAAGGACATGTCTTCGGTTTGTTATCACATAAAAATCACAGCCAGTGCCTTTAGAGGCATCTGTGGAACTGACTTACGGGAAAGTGCCACTAAGACTATAGAGAGTTTTAAAATCAATTACAGAGTATATAAAATTGTTCGAATTCCTACATCTAACTAATATATGTGTATTAATTATGGATAGGAATGTGACCATAAATAGCAGCTCTCTCACCCAGGCATGAGCAATGGGCGTTGGCCGAGCAACGGCTTGGTTTCCCCGTGGGAAAACCCCCAATTCCCAAGTGGGCAAAATTCAAACACAAATGTCTTGCAACAGACATGTGGACTGACACCTCTGCGGACGCGGGGGGCTATGTGGGTAAGAGATGGTACAGAAACCCCGCCATTGTGGGCGCAGTTTGTGAAACAAGCCGCCACACAAACCGTGGCAAAGAGCACTAGCCTTTGGGGGATAGCATTGTTTCCCACATGGGGGTGCCAGCGGATGGTAGCCTGATGTGGGTACCTGAAGCAGCGACCATGAGGGAGGGCCTAGGGCATAAATTAGGGACCAAGACGACATAGGGACTGTTTTAGGTAGAGACATGAACGCTGTATGGGACATCAGCTTAACGATAGAAGTTAAATGAAACGTGCATTAGTATATAAGGATGACGAGGGTGCAACGAGTTAGTTAGGGGAAATTAGTTAGGTGATGCGTGTCGTGAGTGGGAAATGTGTTTTGTTGTGGTGATAAATGAATTATGAGTGTGGAGGCAGGGCAATGGCCGGTCAAACCGATGAGTGTGAGTAATATACCATCATACTCCGATGAGTGTGAGAATTAAATGATGCTGTGAAGGATTGAATGGGGGGAGTGGATCCCACCCAAGAAACCCGGCTTAGTTTAAAGTTAGGTAGAGGGATTAGGTAAATTTACACATGGATGTAGTTATGGGGGCGGTTGGTGCTGATTGTGGAAAATTTTTAAAAACATTTTTTGTGTGTAGGGTGCAAGGAGATAATGGACCGGCTGGACGGCTGGGGTGTGTCTTGTGAGTGTAGGTGTTCGTTCGGGACATGAGATGAATGTAGGGCACCTCCCGGGCGCTGGGGGCTTCGTCGGCCAGGTGAGGCCGTAGGTAGGTCCCAGGGGGCTATTAGTGTATTCGTGACGCAGGTACCGCGAGGAAAGAGGGCCGTGTGCCAGTGTAGTGTTCAATGAGACCGGGTGCCCCGAAGCCAGCCGGGACCCGGGGCAACAAAAATGCCAAGTGGCATCGAGGGGGAGTGCCAGTGAGGGCATCCCCATGTTGGGGTGAGAAGCAGTAAGCTCGGAGCAGCTTCAGCACCCAGGGGTGCTAATGTGAGTATACAGGTGGCAGACCTGCTAGTGGACCACACCTACCCAGCCACGAATTGTGCGATGGCACAGAAATAAAATTTGGTGGGCAAGGCCCCAATTGTAAGAGCACCAACACGTAGGCAATGGGAATTTGGGTTTTTAGAAAACCCAAAGTTTAACAAAGGCCTTTTGGCAGGGTACTAACCCCGGGAAAAGTTTAAAAAGTGAACAATATTAGCGTAGTTAGGATTGATGAAGACGCTTCGCATACCATCCACTGTCGGGATGTTCACCGCTGCTGGACTTGCCCTCTGTCGGAACTCGAGAACGAGAACTTTGTGCACGATGTAATGTGTAAGATTGCAATGTAATTCGGGCTCTTCCTTCCCATTAGAACCTTGGGGGGATTGGGTACGAATTTGGCAATGGGGATAGTGTGATATAGGAGACGAGACGTAGCGACACATTGTAAAAAGAGGGGGCCTAGGGTAGTGTAATATGTGAAAGACGGAATGGTGCGGATGAAGTAGGGCAACCTCGAGCTCTCTCTCCCGGCACTAACCGCCACTGCCCCAGGGTATGTGCAATCAAGGGACCCGGCTGACCATGTTGGTCGGACCTGGTCTTTGCATTACCTGAATTACCTTTTTTTCTTTTCGTGCTGTTTGCTGTTGCTTTGCTTGTTTCGGCTTTGTGTCTCGCCACTGGCTCAGGACCATCAAGGTCTGTTCTGCATCAAGGCATCGCTCAGCCTGCCTGGATCACCTTCCTACATCAAGGCATCACTCACCTCTTACTTCACCATTTGCTCCGTGACCTGTGTTTCCAGGCACCCACACACTGTTTTTCTGGTGACTGCTACTTGCTGGGCAGCCTCTGCCAGGTGAATCGTTCAAGTTTATCATGGTGGTTTTTGTTTGTTTTATTTGTTGAACCTCTGCATTTACTTGTAGCCAGCATGCCACCACACTTATGGGGACTTGCCCCTTTGTTGCAGCCCCTTTGCACCAGCTCATTCCATGCTTCACTCCCAGTTTTCATACCAGCCACATACCAAGGCTCACATGGCAAGTTGCTTCACATTGTTTTTTCCACGTATCCACCATGACCATGAACTGCACAAAACGCAGCTCTGTGGAAAGAAGTGGCTCTGTTCTTGTTGCTGCTGCTGTCTTGTCATTTTTTGTTTAGAAGGAGGCCACATGACGTTTATGCCTGTATGCCGGTCACGTGGCCTGCGGTTATTTTGTTAGGTGTGCTGGTGAAGAGCATGAAGGTGGCAGAATCAGCAGCTTCTTCTTCCCCCTCTCCCAATTTTTTCTTCTGCATTCTCCAAGGTCCTGGTCAGAAATTCCTATCTAGTTGTTATGGGTTGTAATCAATTAATTAAAGCCGCCCCACCGGTTGTGTTTGCAGCTTTCAAAAATTCCCGGCAATTTTCGGTGTTTGCATAAGGTTGTCTGTGTGAGTCGTTAAGGTAGTTTTTTCCAACGCAATCAGGTGGGATATATTGTTGTGGGCCGGGGTAGGTGGCGAAAAACGACCATTATAGGTGGAGCAGTAGAGCCGTCTCCCACGACACCGACGCCAGATTAAAAGTTCGTTACAACCGCCCCCCGGATAACTCTGGAGTCCCCGACGACGGGCCACTTAAAGGACCGTGATCCCAGATTCTCTGATGGCGTGGGTAGCGGTCAATAGCCAAATTTCAATATGCCTAAGTACGCCACACGTCAAATTCTTGGGGATCACACCCCTTGGCCGACTCTGTCCGAACCGAGTCGCAGTACCCAACTCGGATCCGGCGTACCGAGCGGAAGTTACAGAGCCCGCGCCGGTTCCAATGACAACTTTACGGCACCACGGCCTTACTATTTTCTGCAGCCCCGAACGCATGCTAGGCCAATGATAAGAAAACAGGAACAACCGAACTGGAACATTTAACACGGGGGTTTATTATAAACAATAATCGGGGAGGGGGCACACAAAAGAGCAGAGTTAATCTGAATAAAGAAATGCATGGCAATGTACAGTGGAGCGAAAAGCACTTACAGTCTACTTTTGGCAGACTGGCACCACACACACACACACACACACACACACACACACACACACACACACACCCAAATAAATGGTGGCCACGACCTTTATTTTGGCCCTTCAGCTCGGGAGGAAAGGTGAGCTGATGGCAGGGGCCTATTTCTTGCAACCTGTCCGCCTCATGCGTCTGGTCGAGCTTGTCACGGTGGTGGGACTTCGAACCCGCCGCCAACACGCAGCACCAGGGACAAGGAACAATGCAAGCGGACGCCAGCCACGCACGGGAACGGACCCAAAGAGAATGAGCACCAGCGGTTAGACGAAGAACGCCAAGCAGGCAAGACAAGGCTTCTTCGCTCTCTCCTTCTTTCTCTCGACGAGGCGAACCTCTCTTCTCGACGGCTCGCCCACTCCTCTTATCCTTCGGCCTCCCCATACGGGTCGAGGGACTGCAGTGAGGGACTTGCTCCGGATCTGGAACGAGGGGCGAACATTCCGCATCTGGCTGGGCAGGGCCGCCCCTGAGGTGGTAGGCCTCCTGATTGGAGCGAGGCGTCTCGGGGGTGGGTGTCCGAGGTGTCTCGAGCGCCGCCTCCCGGCCTCCCCCCTCGAAGAGGCTCCGAAGTAGCTTTCAGCATGCTGGCCTCCCAATTGGCTGGGGCATACCGTGCGATGCCTCAGCCCTTCGCTCATTGGCTGGAGGAAACGTTCCATGCCCTTTTCCTCGGAACGGAGCCTCGATCTGAGGGAAGGCCAAAAACACGTGGGCAATGGGCACGGGTTGAGTTGAGGGAAAGGTGCCGTTGTTGTTGTTGTTGTTGTCGTAGAAATGTATCAAACCTGACAATAAAATACACTCACAGCGCACACAACGAAATTCCCTTAGACATAGGGGAGGGATTCTTAACGATAAACACAATACTTATCTAAATAACTACAGCTTAGGGACTGCTGTCTGCTGTGTGCAAAATGGCTTTCGCAGATTCGTAACAACTACCCCCTCCCGCTTTTTACAGACTCGTCCCGAGTCTTCAAATTTTTTCGTGTGGCATGCATTTGTAGTGTTTTTTTTCCCCTAGTAACGTTTTACCTAGGATCTGAGTGCGCAATTTAATACGTTGTCCCAAAAATAAATGAACCCTAGTGCGCTGCGTAACTAAACTATCAGACTGCACTCGACAACTTAACATACAATTGCCGGCGCTAAGACAAAACACACAGGTGGGTAGAACTTTATTTACAATTTTTATAACCTTATCTATTTACAACTAACCATGGCCCAGGACCTGTTATCTGTGGAAGGAAAAGTCATTTGTGCAGACACACAAGAAAAAAGAAGAATGGAATGCATGGGCTGCGCAAAACGCAGTCTTTGTCGAGTGGCTGCTGCAGGGCAGTCCTTGCATAAACACTGGAGGTGGATGGTCCCTGGCACACATGGTAAGATGGTGACATGGGGGTAAAATGCAAAGGCAAGCAGGCATGGAATCCAAGGGCAAAGGCGCCTGTGAAGGCATGGCAAGGCAAAGGCTTGGCAATGCGGAGGCATGCAGCTTGGTAGCACAACAGGCCGGCATATGAACTGGCCGGCCTCTGGCTGGTCCGTGAGGTTCTGGAGGGAGTGCGGGTGGGGTTGCTGGCCGCACCGAAAACGGGCACGGACCTACCTAACTGTCTCCCCCTCAACGCTATCACGCGTTTGCCTGTCTGCTGTCCATACCCATCCCTTAGTTTTTGCAACGAGAAAACAACAAAATTTAGCCACCCTTTTATTTTATTTAATTTTTTTTTTATTATATTTTTCTTTATATTTGCTGGTCCCTACCCCCTACTGTCCTTGTCCGGCCCTAAAAAACCTATCCTGTCCATTTACTCCAAACCCCTAATATCCTTTTTTGAAGGGAATAAGGGAGAGACTAGTGAACCTGTCTCAGAGGCCCAATGGAGCTCAGAACAACCTCCACAGAGTTCAGCATCTTCCGCAAAGTGAGTCCAGCGGCCATACAAGAGCGAAGGGATGGATGGTGCGAAAAGGGGTACAACTTTTTTTTTTTTTACTATCCAGCATTTATTAAACTTTCAACTATCCCGCGGTGCTTTTCAACACGCACTGTCTCTTAAAACTAACTTTGTTCTAGAAACCATGATTTCCGTCGTCTGCTGTGTGGGTGGTCCATTATCAATTTGGGCCCTGCCCTGCAAATTTTCTCTCATGCCCATTGCACACAATTTCGTGGTTAGGCGCGTGGCTCAACTGGCAGGGACTTCCATAATGCCCGGACTCTACGGCACCCCAGGTCCTGAGACTGTCTCCCGAGCCTAACCTGCTCCCTATGAACGCGGGGGTGGGGGGGGTGCCCTTCGCTGGCAATTGGCCGCCCCTTCCATGCCCGCGTGGGCAATTTTGGTGCTCTGGCTCCCTTTCCGAGGGTCCCGCGCGCGTGCCCACTCACTAACCCGTCCCTTGGACCTTGGCCTACTCTGGGCGACTACTTCGGTGCCCGGGGTGCTCCTCTACGCATACTCACCTTCCACAGCCACGCTCTCCAGCCGGTCAATGACTCCTGCAACCCTTCAAAAAGGTTTGTGCCTTCTCTCAACACCAAACACAAAACGACCTCCTTTTGGTAAATTTGACTAACCCATACTAACTAACATTACAGTGACCCGGGGCTCCCTTGGGTGGGATTCACTCCCTCCCCCCCAATCATTCAATTCGGCACCATGCATTCCACAATTCGTCATTCACACTTGGGCCGGCTGTCCCCATTCACTGCATTGCGTTGGATTTGTAGCCTTTTTTATAGCTTTTGGCTTGTTCCCAAGTTCCTTATTAGCTTTTTGCAGGCTTGTTATCAAAATATACTTCTTGCTTGGCTGCTTAGAAAAGAGAAGCATTGGGAAACAAGTGGTATGCAGGATAAGAAGGTGGTTAACGCTGAGTAATCCAGAGGAGCGCTGTGTGAGCAGCTTAGGGGAGTGACTTTTTGTTCCTCTTATCTTTCTTATTGTTCACAATGTTAACAGATATGAACCAGCTGCTGCACAGCTGGGGGCAGATTGAAAAAGGAAGGACAATTGCGAGATAAGCACTTGTCCAAAAATATAAAACGACTAATAAAAGAGAGTGATATTGTTGTCGGCCGGTTGGAATTCGGTTGGCATATAAACGACACTAGGGGGAGCACGTGTGGAGTCCCGTCTCCGCCACCGGCACCGGAATTTAGCGGTCGTGACTCTCGGAATAGTCCGGGAGAGTTAACGGTGTCCGCTTAGCGACCGTGTCGCCATATTTTCGACGGCGTGGGGTATGCTTAATTGCCTAATTTCAATATACCTAAATACCCACGTCGTCCAACTACGGGAAACCACAACCCTCGGCTCGATGGACCTCGGGCGGAACGGACCGTTTACCGAGCCCGATCCGGTGTACCGAGCGGGATTACCAAGATCCACCGGTCCAAATGAACAATTTACGGCACAACGCCCTTAACCTTTCTACAAATAACGCACCCATCTAGGCAAATGGGAGAAAGCACAGAAACACGAGCTGGTACTATTTAACAGGGTTTATTCATAACAATAAATCGGGGACGGGGAGACACAGAAGCAGAGTTATCACGAATAACGAAATGTAATGCACAATGAACAAGGCACTGAAAAGCGATTTACTTACACAAGACTGGCACCACACACACACACACACGACACACACACACACACACAGTGCAAACCACCAACCCACCCAAAAGAAACTGGACCCGTGGATCTTTATATTTCGGTAGAGCCGGGCTGGGGTACCCTCCTGCCTCGTGTGGTCCAGTTTTAACCGACGCCGACCAGACCACGGTGGGACTTCGAACTCCACGACCCCGGTTCAC
>CM068960.1:129192983-129211704 GCA_035128595.1 Eptatretus atami | reverse complement strand
AAGAGAGAGATACTAAAGGTCCTTGATTGCAAGAAGTCATGGACTTTAGGTTGACTGGTTTATGGTTTCAGCACCCACAAGACTCATCGCTGGCCTTGGCACTTCCAAATCTGGCGGTGTGGCAAACGAGTTGACCATGTGGCTCGATTGATAGTCGTGCAGGATGATCCAGAACTGCAGGTCTAACCGGAGTCTTCAGTTCCTCAATACAGACCACCGGCTTGTTGTCACAAACTCTTAAGTTGTAGCTTAAATCCAGGAGAATGGTACCATCCCTAGCCGACTGGATGGTTGGCAAGACGCAGGATGACAGGGGAGACTGAGGGAGTTTGCAACGAGGCCGAGTGGAGACATTTGGGGCGTTGGGTGCTTTGGGGGATCCTGAAGAGTTGTGCAGTGCCTTCAGACCACCATCCTTGATGTTGCCGGAAGATGTCTTGGAACTCACACGGAGGGCAAAGAAGAATTTTATCTCTTAAGGGACACTGATACCATGACCAGAGTCGCCAGGGCCACCAGGCTGAATGGCAGAGCTGAGCTGTTCAGGAGCTGAGGCGTAAAACTGGTACGTTGCACTATGTGGACAAGGGAGCCTATGTGCGAGGAATCTGTTGAGGGGTAGAGTGATTGTCAAGTGATTCCGTGGTCAAGTGATTCTTGCATCTGTCACCTGTGCGTCAAGTGATTTCTCGTCCTGCTTACAGGGGAAATTCGCGCATTGCGTTCATCCAACCATCCCTCAGTGTACTGCAGATAGAGAGAATGTGGTAGGCTCTTGACAGAGGAGTCGGAAGTGAAGGCCGCACTGCGCCGGTTACTTTGAGCAGTTGTACCAGGCTGATCAACCAGCTCTCGAGTTGGATGTCAGGGGGTTACAATCCGGTTGCTGACTCTCCAATCAACTGTGTCCACCTTCGTTTGTGAGAACCAGGCTGCAGGTGAACGGTTGAACAATGGGGTAAACCTCCTGGGATCTGTGCGCATCATGCTGAACTTCTCAAGGCTGGTGGAAATTGCTGTACCATGTCATTGCATGCAGTTCTGTGCTCTGCCTGGAACACAGGCTCATCCCAACTGACTGGAAAGACAGGCTTGTTTGTCCCTCTCGGAAAGGGAAAGGTGATCGCCAAGACTGTACAACTACCAAGGGATGACGCTGCTTCTCAATGCGGCAACGTCATAGCTTGGATAAATCTTGAGTGAGTCACACACAGCGCGCTGTGAGTCAAGGTCAATAACGTCTGGGTTGGGCCTGCGGAGTCAATGGTTCACTGGATAATGGGGTGTGCACTGCTCGGTACCTATGCGGGAGGAATGGAAAGTCCAGTCTTCAGTCCTTGGTGGCTTCAGTCTTGCTCTATGGATGTGAAGACTTGGACTGCTGACCAAGGATTGAGACGGAGACTTAATCCTTTGGTACCAGGTCTCTTCCGGAGAATCTTGGCTATCGCTGGTTCGGACTTGTGTCCAACGAGTGGTTGCAGCTCAAATGTAGTTTGTTACCTGCATAGTCCATGAGCGTCAGCTGCGGCTGTATGGACATGTGGCTCGTTTTCCTGACGCTGGATCCTGCCTCACTGCAGATTCTCTCAGCGAGGGTGGTCTCGTGAGTGGAGGAGGCCAATGGGCGACCACGTGCCTCCGTGGTTGCAGCAGGTTAATCGGCATCTCAAGGAAGGGGCATGGGCCAGCATCTGCCTGGGGATGGCCAGACGGACTCCCCTGGATGTACACCGTGAAAGTGAGATGCAGCGACGCCGCTGCTCTGGCGCATCCTCCCATACCTGACCTGACTCTGAAAGGATCTTGGCTTTGTGGGGTGTCACCAAAACGATCGATCTGATGTCAGAACTAGACTCTGGTACTGGAGAGTTCTGTGTGATGTGGTGATACATTCTGACTTATTTCAGTTGTAACTGGAGTTCGTCAGGGGTTGTACTGGCTCCCACACTTTTCAGCAGTTGGAAGGCTGGATTCTGGGGGATGTCGAGAGATCAAGCTGCGTGCATCGTTTGGGAATGTCAAGGTCTCTGCCCTTGATTTTGCAGATGATGCAGTCATCTTTGCAGAGACTTGAGATATCCTTTTGGGGCCCTCGAGTGCTGAATGAGGAGTCGGAACCGCTGGATTACGGGTTTCCTGGGTAAAAACTAAGATCCAGGCTTTCAATGACATCTTGGATGTGCGCTGTCCTGTTCTGTGGTGGGATGTTGAGGTCATTGAGAAATTCACTTTTATTTTGGCATGATATTCACGTCTCTGCTGGCTGTGAGCCAGAGGTCGAATGCCTCTGTGCTTGCAGCAGGTTGATCAGATCTCAAGGAGATGGGATGGGCCAGGCATCTGCTGGGGGTGGCCAGACGGACTCCCTGGAGTACCGCCGGAAAGTGGACACAGCATGTGCTGCTCCGGCCACATTCTCCATACTGACCTGACCTTGCATGAGTGCTTAAGCCACTTGCCGAATGCCTCCTCATCGATAGCTGGTACTGCGCTACATCCTTCTGAGCGAATCGTTCACTCACTGTGGACACTTTTGCCCGCACGTCATTCAGAACGAATCGTTCACTCACCATGGACACTTTTGCCCGCACGTCATTCTGAGCGAGTGTTTTCGTGCACTGTCACCCGAGCGAGTGGTTCGTGCTCCCGCCACCTGAGCGAGTGGTTCGTGCTCCGTCACCCTGAGCGAGTGGTTCGTGCTCCATCACCCTGGAGCGAGTGTTCGTGCTCCGTCACCCTGAGCGAGTGGTTCGTGCTCCGTCACCCTGAGCGAGTGTTCGTGCTCAGTCACCTGAGCGAGTGATCCGTGCTCCTCACCTGAGCAAGTTGTTTGTGCTCCGTCACCCTGAGCGAGTTGTTGTGAAAGGAACACCTATTTCGAGCCATTTGCCGTATTGTCGCATTTTCCAAATTACCGAACCAATTATTTTTTTCCACCCATAACACGCAGCTGTTTATAGACATTAATGTTTGTGAACATATTCCTGAAACGTCTATATAAATACAACTTGTTTTCGGTGAAAGCTACTCATGGTTTTTTGAGTTGTTACCGATATCAACCAAGCGTGTGCGTGTGTTGTTCATAAATCATAACTCCATCTGTCTTTCTGTCCCATCCTTGCTCTACCTTCCTAATATAGTGAAGCACTCTCCTCCACACCTCTCTCATGCTCCCCTCCCTCTCTCTGACATATCCGGCGTTGGTTTTGTCTGGACAGGAGTTTGTTCCGGACGTGTCCGAGCGATGTTTGTCTCGCGGCCAGCTTGCTCCAGACACGTCTGGGCGGCGCTTGTCTTGGACGTTAAGTAACACACCACTGCATGTCTGCCTTCCCTCATCTTACCTCACACTGTCTTCCCTTTCCCACACCCTTCTCGATCCCACACCCTCCTCGCTCCCTGCTCTCTCTCCCCACCCCTCTCTCCAGTGAAGCGACGGTGGTATTGCTTGTATATATTTTAAACATCCCACACATGCACACACATAAACACACAACACACGGATATATTATGTACGATAAGTACTTACAAAAGCTATTTTATTCGAAGTTATAACCTTAACTTTTAGCAATCGACCGATTTCCCGACTGCCCGGATCATCAGCTGGGCACCGTTTATCATCGAGGTTTCGATCCTTTCAGCCAGAACCTCTCCAAACGGTGGATCCACAACCCCGGTCGTGGATCCACATCAGCAGATTACTCAACATCAATGGACCCACAACTCAACGTTGTGTCCAGACAGTCAGTAAACACAGATGCAATCTCTTATTTCAAACTTATTACTACTTTTATTTAAAGTACAACTACATATGAATAACTCTAATCATACACCAGTTTTAAATATATATCAAGCGATAAACACTTTACCTTGTAGACATGTCCAACACAGCACCTCCATCAACCAGAGACTCAAACCGTCATCAAAACCGATTTAACATGCTGCGCTGCTCTCCTAGCAACACCACAAAATTATTTTAATGCTGATTTATGATGTATTTTTATAAATAATATTTATTTTATTTTTTATCGAAATACCTCCATTATTTAATATCATCTATAAATATATATTCTGTCATGGTAATGTTATTAAATAGTTTAATTAGTAATGTTAATTAAAATTATCTCACTAAAATAATTAATTCATGATTATTATAATCAATTCATGCAATAGGAACTTGTTTTACATGAAAAAAACCAACCAAAGTTAAATAAAAGTGCACGATGGAGTCCAAAGACAGTCTCACAAGACCTGATCAAATATTTATATACATAATTAACTCACATTAAGTGTTTGTGGTGGTCTCTTCGTTTGTGTTCATCATTAGTTGCACATCCCGAGGCGGCACACGATGTAGTTTGCTTAATGTACAGACAGTATTTTTAGTAATCAGTCAGTGTGAAATCAGAATATTGGTAAAACTATGAAATCGAACATATCAGCGACAGCTTTCTGCTTGCGTTCTCACCTTCAGCCGCGCGTATGGCGGAAACAATATGGCCGCCAACACACTTCCGGTGTGTCGTCACGATAAATCGGCGAATCAGGGTTGAGCTTCCAATCCAGTTAGTCCAGAGCAAAGATACTGAAGCAGGGCAAGAATTACAAGGAATTACAAAGAATTATTCTTCTTTTTTTTACAAGGAATTTTTACGCACAGGAGGAGGCCATTGGGCCCATCATGTGCACCACACACCAATACCAGATTTATCAATCTGTCAATACACCTTCCCTTCATGTGCAGCTTTCGGCTGTTACACTGGTACTCTATCGCCGTCCTCGGAGGATGACGGCTGATCAACCCCACTGGTGTTAATCAGCCGCCAAAAGGCTTGAATCAGGACCCTATGACCGAAGCCACCCCCAGCTGCTAAGCCACACCAGGTTAAATCGACACTCGGCCTTGAATGTGGAATAGCCAATGGGCGTGCTGGCCGCCATTTTAATAAGGTTTTGTAACCATTATCGAGGAACATACGTTAATTACAATTGAATGTTATATTTTGAACACTGTAGAACACGAATCGGATTGTTGGCACTTCAAAAACAGCAGTTTAGTAAGACTTTCACTCTGTGTCACGCGGTGTCAGCAGAAGCAGCCTGAAGAGTGCTTCGGAATGCCGCAATAAAGGGAACTCTATGAATGAAATGACCGAGCATTTTACTGAAGACGATGACGACAGCGACGGAAACAAGCTGAAATAGATTGTTACGGATTTTAGAATCGGTCTGATGAATGCATCCACACATCCAGGTCCTCAGATAGTTATTTCCTTAAATGCATGTTCAGATTAGCCCCATCCCCATGTCTAATGGATTATAAATGTGATGCTTTGAGAAAGGTAAAGGATAGATCCCTCTCTTATGGGAAGCTTTTTCTTTAAGACAGACACGTTACATACATTTCTTTCACGAGCTCTGAAGCCACCCTCATTTTTCCTCAGCAACATTCTTTCGCGAGCTCCGACGCCTGCCTTTTTGAGAGCGCACGGGTCGTCATGGTAACCATGCACCAGTGGGGCGGGGTGAGCTTGGGGTACTGACCGGCGGAGACGGCCCGGAGATATATAAATGAGTGAGAGGTACGTTCTGAGGAGAAAAGAGGAGAGAATGTGTGAAGAGAAAAGCGTGAGGAGAAAATCGTGAGAGAGAAAAAGTGTGAAGAAAAAAGCTGAGGAGAAAAGAGGAGAGAAAAAGTGTGAAGAAAAAAGCGTGAGGAGAAAAGGAGAGAAAGAGTGTGAAGAGAAAAGCGTGAGGAGAAAATCGTGAGGAGAAAAGCGAGAGGAAAAGAAAAAAGCGAAAGGAGAGAGGAAAAGCAAAAGGCGAGAGAAGCGAGCAAGAAACGGGTGTCTGACCAGCGCCGACGGGACAATTCGTCCTCCCAGTGCTTCGGAAAGCGCGCGTGTGGGTGTGAGCAGCGCTGCCAACAAGTGAGGCACGAGTCGATCACCAACAACACCAGGGTCTAAATCCGCGACGGACGATCTCGTGCCCTCCAGACCGTCGACTGGTGTTCAAGGCTGCCCACGAGAGGGTGTAACGGCAAAGCTGGGTGCTGGCGACGGACGTGACACGCACGCACACATTTCAGGACGTTTTCGCTTCACGGACGACTTTTCTGGTGAGCGAGACGAATGATTTGCTGGTCTGCTCCCCTGAATGATCTGTTGGGTATATTTGTCTGTGTTTAGCTGTAAGTCAACCCCGATAAGCATCTGCTCTTTGTCTCTTCCCTGCATTTGATTGATTTTGCTTTGAAATTCATTCTTTATTACTCAGCAAATAAAAAGTTCTTTTTATTCATTTATTTATTATTAATAAATCATTTTTCGATTTCCAACCTATCCGTGTTTTGTCTTCCTTCCATTGGTCTAGCATTGTCCGAACCGAGATAGACTGGAGGTAATTAGCACAGATTTGACCAAAAATCGTCGCACGCACCAGCAGTTAAACGCTCGGCCGTCCTAATTAAAATCTAATCGAGATAACATTGGTGCTTTGCCGAGGGCACGCTCCCCGCTCAGGTACCACGTGACTCTAGTTAAATGGAATAATTAGACGGCGGACACTGGAATTCGTGGTTGACTGGGTGGCATTCGTGTCTTTAAAAACACCCACCGTACCCACAACGTTAATTGGAGCGGTGGCCCCAGGTCCAGCTCTACCGAGGACAACCGGGGATCATCCCTGAGTGACAAGCTGGTGTCTCGTACTCGTGGCGCTCAACTGGTGTCAGGAGTGGGATATTTTTTCGAACCCTTGATCAATAAATTAGTGTCAGTCATCGACCTGTGGTGCGCTTCACGCACCTCGAAATTCAGAGCGGTTAGACCAAATTTTAGTTAAATTTATTGGGACGGACGTGGCGGACGAACATGGCAGGTCCCGGTGGCCATGTAGATGATGTAAATATGGATACGGAATTGACCCAGGACCCGAATGAAGTCACAATGGAGGTGAAGAGGAAGCAATGGGAAGATGGAAATAACCCCCACCTCGGTCTCTGGAAAATGCGGCGCCGATAGCGCAAAACGCCGGGTTATCGCCACCAGTGCAGCCCAAGATTGACATGATGTTGTTCATGAGCAATTAATGGACAAATGAAATGTCGAGCGAAGAAAACAGCAGAAAATGGATGTGAAGGGTGAAAGAAACAACAGCAGAATGGAGTGATGAGCAGGAAAATGGACTTGATGGGCGATTAAATAAAAAGGGCGATGTGTGAAGCGATGGGCAAAGAAATGGCGGCGGTACGAGAGGAGTAAGGGAGTGTAGGATCGGTGTCTGGGAAGAGATGAGGGAGAGCGAGGCCAGACTGATGGGAGAGATTGGAAGACAACGAAGGAGGGAGAAGGACTGACGATAGGACAGAATGAGTTGAAGGAACAAATGGAAAAGAAAAGCAGGGTGAAAAAGAGTGAAGAGCCGCCAAGAAGGAAACAAGAGAGATAACGGCAATTAAAAACGAATGTAAAATGGCACACGAGAGACTGACGAAGAGAGTAGAGGAGGTGACACAGACGATGGGAACAAAGGAACGGGAAATGGAACACAAATAGAACAACGAAGGTGACATTCGAGGGGAAATACAAGAGGCCCATCGGAATTAACGATGGTTAAAGAGGAGGTGGATGAGGTAAGAAGGAGTAACTGAAATCAAAGCATAACAGGTAGTAACAGGTAGGTGAGTAAAGAGGAGATTATTGAATGCATGGACGTGTTATATTTGCAGCGTGACGGAGTGCTCGAAGAACGGGAGGAGGTGAGTGTAACGAAGGTGAGTCATGGCGAGACGGGCACGTACATTATGTGATTGGGTGTGTGTCGAGCTTGGGGAAAGAAGGACCCGGGTTTCTTGGAGTGCCCAATGTGCGGAGTGTGTGCGGAATGCATGTGATATAACATGGATGGTGCACACGAAAGAGTGGGACACGGATCGCCCGGACGGGAGGGGTGGTTCGTGGCGGACCGGAGGGCGAACCTCCTGAGCGGACAGAGTTGTATTGGAAACCACGCCGGCTCCACGGGACCTTGCGTACTAGGTACGGGAGTTGGCGCGGTCCGTACTTTGCCAACCGCCCAAGCACGGACGGTAGCACGATGTGTTAATGTTTCAGAGGGCCGGCGTGTAAACGCTCCGTGACAGATAAATCACTGGAGCACGACGGCGAAACAGAACGGATTTGCTGCAAATTGTTCTCCCCGGGGACCAGGTGGTCAATATGCACGGTACCCACTGTGAAGACTCTGTTCTCTGGCCCGGCATGAAGAGAGTCAGTCGAAGAGGATTCACCAAAATGCAGTTTTATTGAAGTACCACACGCCAGCGGGGTGATGTTAGCAGCTCAACCAGCACAGTGGAGAGCGCCAAAACCACACTGAGTCTTACATTCAAAAACTCTTCCTTATATACAATCTATCTCTAATTCCAATCTATCTCTGGTTATACTCTAACCCTAGTTGTGTGACAAGATCTCAAATGTGTACTCAACTATGAGCTAAGAGTTTTCCCTTCCTCCCACAAGGGGGTGGAACAGTCAAACAGCTTATCTTAGGGCCCAGCAATTCTCTTAGACAGTCCCCTCTCCCCTGCCCAGGCTTCTTATCACTGTGGAATGTTTGAGGACAAAAACCCCTTTTAAATTCACAGAAATGGTAAGATTAAGGACATATCCAGCTTCTGCATCACAGTAAAGCACAGCCCTATTAGTTTCCCAAGAGTGGAATGTGGGTTGACCAGAATGGAGTGCAGCACTGTAACAATGTCTTTCCACTGCCTAGATGGGCTGACTGGTGGACTAAAGGCTATGAAGATGTTAAACTGCATTTCAAACTAAACAAGGGCCCAGGAGTGGAATGCTTGAGAAAACCAAGATAAAGTTTAGCTTACATGAAAAGGACATGTCTCGGTTTGTTATCACTAAAATAGCACAGCCAGTGCCTTTAGAGGCATCTGTGGACTGACTTACTGGGAACAGTGCCACAAAGACTATAGAGAGTTTTAAAATGCATTACAGAGTATAATAAAAATGGTTCGAATCCCTACATATAACTAATATATGTGTATTAATTATGATAGGATGTGACCCTAAATAGCACTCCTCACACCCACGGCATGAGCAATGGGCGTGGCGAGCACGGCTTGGTTCCCCGTGGAAAACCCCAATTCCCAGTGGCAAGAATTCAAACACAAATTGTCTTGCCAACAGACATGTGATGAGCACCTCTGCGGACGCGGGGCTCATGTGGTAAGAGATGGTGACAGTAACCCCATGTGTGGAGCGCAGTTGTGAAACAGCCCACACAAACCGGGGAAAGGAGCACTAGCCTTTGGGGATAGCATTGTTTGGCCCACATGGGTGCAGCGATGTGCCTCGATGTGGGTACCGAAGCAGCGACCATGAGGGAGGGCTGGATAAATTTAGGGACCAAGAGCGACAATAGGACTGTTTAGGTAGAGACATGAACGTGTCGTGGGGACATAGCTTAACAATAAGATTAAATGGAACGTGCATTAGTATAAGGATGACGAGGGTGCACGAGTTAGTTAGGGAAATAGTTAGGTGATGCTGTGTCGGTGAGTGAAGTGTGTTTGCGTGTGATAAATGAATTATGAGTGTGAGGGCAGGCAATGGCCGTCATACCGATGAGTGTGAGTAATTACCATATTAACCGATCATACTGATGAGTGTGAGAATTAGAATGCATGGTGTGAAGGATTGAATGGGGGAGTGGATCCCACCCAAGGAAACCCGGGCTTAGTTTAAAGTTAGGTAGAGGATTAGGTAAATTTACACATGGATGTCGTTATGCGGTTGGTGCTGATTGTGGAAAATTTTGAAACATTTTTTGTGTGTTGGGTGCAGGAGATAATGGACGGCTGACAGCTGCGGTGTGTCTTGTAAGTGTAGTGTTCGGATGAAGTAGGCACCCCGGGCTGGGGGCTCGTCCGCAGTTGAGGCCGTAGGTAGGTCCAGGGGGCCATTAGTGTATTCGTGGACGCAGGTACCGAGGAGAGGGGCCTGTGTGCCAGTGTAGTGTTCAATGGGACGGTGCCCGAGCAGCGGACCCGGGCACCAAAATGCCAAGTGGGCATCGAGGGGGAGTTGCCAGTGAGGGCATCCCATGTTGGGTGAGAGCAGGTAAGCTCGGAGGCAGCTTCAGCATCCCGGGGTGCTAATGGTGAGTATACAGGTGGACAGACCTGCTAGTGGAGCCACACTACCCAGCCACGAATTGTGCGATGGCACAGAATAAAATTTGGTGGGCAAGGCCCAAAATTGTAAGAGCACCAACACGTAGGCAATGGAATTTGGGTTTTAGAACCCCAAAGTTTAACAAAGGCTTTTCGCAGGGTAATACCCGGGGAAAGTTTAAAAGTGTAACAATTTAGCGTACTTAGGATTGATGAAGACCCCTTCACACATCACTGTCGGGATGATCACCGGCTGCTGACTTGCTCTCCTGTCGACTCGAGAACGAGACTTGTTCACGATGTAAGTGTAAGATTGCATGTAATTCGGCTCTTCCTTCCCATAGAACCTTGGGGGGTTGGGTACGAATTTGGCAATGGGATAGTGGATATAGGAGACAGACGTAGCGACGCATTGTAAAAAGAGGGGTGCTAGGTAGTGTATATGTGAAAGACGGATGGGTGCGGATGAGTAGGGCAACCTCGAGCTCTCTCTCCCGGCACTACCGCCACTGCCCCAAGTATGTGCACACAGGGACCGGCTGACCATGTTGGTCGGACCTGGTCTTTGGCATTACCGATTACCTTTTTTTTCTTTCGTGCTGTTTGCTGTTTCGCTTGTTTCGCCACTGCCTCAGGACCATTAAGGCTGTTCTGCATCAAGGTATCGCTCGCCGTGCTGGATCACCTGTCTACATCAAGGCATCAATCACCTCACTTACCATTTGCTCGTGACCTGTGTTCCAACACACTGTTCTGTGGACTGCTACTTGCTGCAGCCTCATGCCAGGTGATACCGTTCCAGTTATCATGGTGGTTTTGTTTGTTTTATTTTGTTGAACTGCATTTACTGTAACAGCATGCCACCACACTTATGGACTGCCCCTTTGTTGCAGCCCCTTTGCACCAGCTCATTCCAGCTTCCTACCAGTTCATACCAGCACATACCAGGCTCATGCCAGTTTGCTTCACTTGTTTTGCCACGTATCACATGACCATGAACTGCACAAACGCAGCTCTGTGGAAGAAGTGGCTCTGTTCTTGTTGCTGCTGCTTCTTGGTCATTTTTGTTTAGAAGGCCACAACGTTTATGGCCTGTATGCCGGTCACTGGCCTGCCCGGTTTATTTGTTAGGTGTGCTGGTGAGAGCATGAAGGTGCAAGAATCAGCAGCTCTTCTTCCCCCTCTCCACAATTTTTCTTCTGCATTTCTCCAGGTCTGGTCAGAAATTGTATCTACTTGTATGGTTGTGTCAATTATTAAAGCCCACCGGTTGTGTGTTGCAGCTTCAAAAATTCCGCAATTTTTGGTGTAGCATAAGTTGTCTGTGTGAGTCAGTTAGGTAGTTCCCAACGCATCAGGTGGGATATATTGTTGTGGGCCGGGGTTAGGTGGCGATAAACGACCATAGGTGGAGCAGTAGAGCCGTCTCCCCGAACACCCAGAATTAAAGTTCGTCACCCGGATAACTCTGGAGTCGACGGGCCACTTAAAGGACCGGTGATCGCCATTCTCTGATGGCGTGGGGTAGGTCAATAGCCCAATTTCAATATGCCTAAGTACCCACATCGTCAAATCACTGGGGAAATCACACCCTTGCCGACTTCTGTCCGAACCGATCGCAGTACCAACTCGGATCCGGCGTAACCGAGCGGAGTTACCAAGCCGCGCCGGTTCCAATGACAACTTACGGCACAACGGCCTTACTATTTTCTCAAGCCCGAACCATGCTGGCTAATGAAGAAACAGGAACAACGAACTGGAACATTTAACACGGGGGTTTATTTATAAACAATAATCGGGGAGGGGAGCACACAAAGAGCAGAGTTATCTGAATAAAAGAAATGCAGGCAATGTACAGTGAGCGAAAAGCACTTAACAGTTCTACTTTGCAGACTGGCACCACACACACACACACACACACACCCAAATAAATGGTGGCCACGACCTTATTTTTGGCCCTTCAGCTCGGGAGGAAAAGGCGAGCTGATGTAGGGCCTATTCTTGCACCTGTCCGCCTCGT
The DNA here is from genome assembly GCA_035128595.1 of Eptatretus atami. Classification (NCBI taxonomy): domain Eukaryota; kingdom Metazoa; phylum Chordata; class Myxini; order Myxiniformes; family Myxinidae; genus Eptatretus; species Eptatretus atami. The sequence goes on along the minus strand of CM068960.1, from coordinate 129,199,486 downwards.
GCAGTCTGGTCGAGCTTGTCCGGTGGGCGGGACTCGAACCCGCCGCCAACAACACAGCACCAGGGACAAGGAACAATGCAACGGACGCCAGCCAGCACGGGAACGGACCAGACGAGATGAGCACCCGTGGGTAGACGAGAACACCAGCGGGCAAGACGAGGCTTCTTCTTCTCTTCTCCTTCTTTCTGCTCGACGAGCGCAACCTTCTCTTCTCGACGCTCGCCACCTCCTCTTATCCTTCCCCTCCCCACGGGTCGAGGGAACCGCAGTGAGGGACTTGCTCCGGATTGGACGAGGGGCGAACATCCCATCTGGCTGGGCGGGGCCGCCCCTGAGGTGGTCAGCCTCCTGATTGGACGAGGCATCTCGGGGGTGTGTCGAGGTGTCTCGGAGGCCGCCCCCCCCCCCGAAGAGGCTCCGTAGTAGCTTTCAGCATGCTGGCCTCCCATTGGCTGGGGCACGCGTGCGATGCTCGCCCTTCGCTCATTGCTGGAGGAAACGTTCCATGCCTTCCTCGGGATGGAGCCTCGATCTGAGGAGAGGCCAAAACACGTGGGCAATGGCGACCGGGTTGAGTGAGGGACGGTGCCGTTGTTGTTGTCGCAGATGTATAAAACCTGACAATAAAATAACTCACAGCGCACACACGAAATTCCCATTAGACATAGGGGAGGATTCTAACGATAAACACATACTTATCTAAATAACTAAGCTTAGGGACTGCTGTCTGTCTGTGTGCAAATGGCTTCCAGATTCGTAACACTACCCCTCCCTTTTTACAAGACTCGTCCCGAGTCTTCAAATTTTCGTGTGGCATGCATGTGTAGATTTTTCCCCTAGTACGTTTTACCTACGGATCCTGAGTGCGACATTTTAATACGTGTCCCAAAAATAAATAACCTAGTGCGCTGCGTAACTAAACTATCACTCACTCGGACAACTTAACTAAATTTCCGCGCTAAGACAAACACACAGGTGGGTTAAGAACTTATTTACATTTTTACCTTATCTATTTACACTAACCATGGCCCAGGACCTGTTATCTGTGGAAGGAAAAGTCATTTGTGCAGAACACACAAAAAAAAAGAGAATGGATGCATGGGCTGCGCAAACGCAGTCTTTGTCGAGTGGCTGCCTGCAGGGCAGTCCTTGCAAAACACTGGAGGTGGATGGTCCTGGCACACATGGTAAGATGGTGACATGGGGTAAATGCAACAAAGGCAAGCAGGCATGGAATCAAGGCAAAGGCAGCAAGTGAAGGCATGGCAAGGCAAGGTTGGCAAATGCGGAGCAGCAGCTGTAGCACAACAGGCCGGCATATGAAGCTGGCCGCCTCTGGTCTGGTCCGTGAGGTTCTGGAGGGAGTGCGGTGGTGCGGCCGCACCGAAAACGGGCATGGACCTACCCTACTGTCTCCCCCAACCTATCACCTTTGCCTGTCTCTGTCCATACCCACTCCCTTAGTTTGCAACAAGAAAAACAAAATTTAGCCCCTTTTTATTCTTTTTATTTTATTTTATTATATTTTTCTTTATATTTGCTGGTCCCTATCCCTCCTACTGTCCTTGTCCGGCTAACCTATCCTGTCCATCTATCCCAACCCTAATATCCTTTTTGAAGGGAATAAGGGAGAGACTAGTGAACCTGTCTCGAGGCCCAATGGAGCCTCAGAACAACCTCCACAGAGTTCAGCAATCTTCCAAGTGAGTCCAGAGGCCTACAGAGAGCGAAGGGATGGATGGTGCGAAGGGGTAAACTTTTTTTTTTTAACTATCCAGCATTTATTAAACTTTCAACTATCCCCGGGCTTTTCAACACGCTGTCTCTTTAAACTATTGGTTCTAGAAACATGATTCCCGTCGTCTGCTGTGTGGGTGTCCATTATCAATTTGGGCCCTGCCCGCAATTTTTCTCTCATGCCCTTGCACAATTTCGTGGCTGGGCAGCATGCTCAACTGGCAGGGACTTCCGTCTGCCGGACTCTACGGCACCCCCAGGTCCTGAGGCTGTCTCCAAGCCTACCTGCTCCCTATGAACGCGGGGGTGGGGGGTGCCCTTCCTGGCATTGCCCCTTCCATGCCCACGTGGCATTTTGGTGCTCTGGGTCCCTTTCCGAGGGTCGCCCGTGCCCACTACACTAACCCAGTCCCTTGGACCTTGGCCTACTCTGGCCGACTACTTGGTGCCCGGGGTGCCCTCTACTCAATACTCACCTTTCCACAGCCACGCTCCAGCCGGTCAATGGACTCCTGCACCCTTCAAAAAGGTTTCGTGCCTTCTCTCAACACCAACAACAAACGACCTCCTTTTGGTAAATTTGACTAACCCACTAACTAACATTCACTGACCCGGGCTCCCTTGGGTGGGATTCACTCCTCCCCCAATCATTCATCGCCCATGCATTCACATTCGCTCCATTCACACTTGGGCCGCTGTCCACATTCACTCATTGTGTTGGGATTTTTACCTTTTTCTATTAGCTTTGCTTGTTCCCAAGTTCCTTATTAGCTTTTGCAGGCTTGTTAATCAAAATATACTCTTTCTGGCTGCTTAGAAAAGAGAACATTGGAACAGTGTATGCAGAGATAAGAAGGTGGTAACCTTGAGTAATCCAGAGGAGCGCTGTGTGAGCAGCATTAGGGAGTGACTTTTTGTTCCTCTTATCTTTCTTATTGTTCCACAAATGTTAACAGAAATGAACCAGCTGCTCGCAGCTGGGCAGGTTGAAAGGAAGGACAATTGCGAGATAAGCACTTGTCCAAAATAAAACCGACTATAAAAGAGAGTGATATTGTTGTCGGCGGGGTTCGGTGGCAATAACGACCACTAGGGGAGCAGTGGAGTCGTCTCCCACCGAGCACCCGGAATTTAGGTCGTGACTCTCGGATAAGTCCGAGAGTTCACGGGTCCCTTAGCGGACCGTGGTCGCCAATATTTCGACGGCGTGGGGTAGGGTTAATTGCCTAATTTTAATATACCTAAATACCCACGTCATCCAACTACCGGGGAAAACCACACCCTCGATGGACCTCGGGCGGAACGGACCGTTTACCGAGCCCGATCCGGGTGTAAACCGAGCGGGGATTACCAAGCTCGCCGGTCCAATAAACAATTTACGGCACAAACGGCCTTACTAATTCTCAAGACGCACGATGCTAGGCCAATGGGAGAAAGCACAGAAAACGAGCTGGTACATTTAACAGGGTTTATTTATAACAATAATCGGGGAGGGGAGACACAGAGCAGAGTTATCACGAATAACGAAATGTAATGCGCAATGAACAAGGCACTGAACGATTCTATTACACAGACTGGCGCCACACACACACACCACACACAACACACACAACACACACACCCAAAAGACCTGGACCCCGTGGATCTTTATTCGGTAGAGCCGGGCTGGGGTACCCTCCTGCCTCGTGTGGTCACACCGACGCCGAACCACCACGTGGGCTCGAACCCACCACCGAAGTTCACGGCCCATGTCCCCGGCAGCTCGGCTGCCACCACCACGAGAATCCACCGCAAAGGGCCGCAGATGATGACCGAGACCAGCCACCACGACCGCAGACGCTCAGCAGTCGCCACGATCACTGCTTTTCAGTCACCACCACCACGGTGAGCCACCGCAAAGGACCGCAGACCGCTCGAACCACGACCGCAGACGAAGCCAATCGCCAACATCACTCCTGTCTGCCGTCCTCTTGTCTCTCTAAGGTGGGAGGGGTTTCTTTTCTCGCCCTCACCTGATTGGACGAGGGGTTGTCGGACGACTCGTGATCATCCTCCCGATTGGCTGGGGCGTGCGTGTGGTGCTCGCCTCGCCCGCTCATTGGCTGGAGAAACGGTCCATGCCCTTCCTTGGGCGGAGCCTCGATCCGAAGTGAGGAGGCTCAGCCCACGCCCTCAGACAAAAATACATGGGCAATGGCGACTGGGTCGTATACCCCGCCCCTATGTATCCCATGCGAGAAATTGTTCCAGCCACGCAAGCAATAGAGGCGGCGGAAGGGGTTCCAGCTGGAGCCCACAAACCGCTGTCTTGGTATATCAACCGTTTAAGGAACATGAATTGAGATCGATGCGTGACCGAGTTATGGAATGTCGAAATGAACCGCAGATAGTTCGTGATTTGATTGCCCAATGGATGGTGAACACCCGATGTACACACAGGGATGTTGGCATTGTGTGCCAGGCGATTCTCTCGCCTACAGTGTGGAGAGAGGCCAGGAGTGAAGCAGACTGGCCAGCCGAGGAGGGGCAGAGTGGGATGGGGAGGTAAGACAGGCAGCTAGAGATAGGCTGTATGATGCTATCCAACGTGTGCTGAAGCCCCCCAACTTTGGATTGGAATAGTGTTTGCTATTCAGCAAAAGCCGGGAGAAAGAGCTGGGGAGTTTAAACATCGGCTGATACAGGGTTTCCTAGCACATGGGGGAGTTCCAACAGAGGGAGAAATTCCCCAAAGGTTGTTGACTAACTTCCTAATGGAAGGCTTGCGCAGGTTATTAATTATTCTAGAAGTTGCTTGATCTATATTGCAAAATGCTCCATCAGAGATCCAAAACATTTGAGAAAAGTTTGGAATTTATTACAATGAATTCAAACAGATAACACACAGTTCATGAAGCAACGATAAGCAATCACCACAGTCCAAAACCACACCGAAAGAACGAGCAAATATCTCTCATCCATTTTTTTTCCCCCAGCAGCCCTCTAGTTCACACGGAAGAAGATATTCATTGAATATCCCCCCACTTCCGCTTTTGAAATATTCATTGAACATTCTCGTAGCAGAATTGTGATGCGAAGGTCGTGTGCCAATCGGCAGTCAAAGCACAACGCGTCGGTCGTGTTGCTTTGGAGTGGTGAAGAACGGTTTTACATCAATGTGCACCAGTCAACAACCCCCTCTGTCTTCCCGGGTAATCCAGCCCGCAGGATGATGTCACAATGTGAGACACAATTCGTTCGGATAACGTAACATACTGGAACGTGCGCTAGACCTCCGGAATACTCTGAAACCTCTTAACGCTTACGAAAGGAAAGCTACCCATGCGAAATGTCAGACGATGTCATCTACTCCGATTAACTTAAAAACATGTTAAGGAATAAATTAATGTGTTATAATGTTCACTGTTCAACATCAATAATTTTGATACAGATATGCTGTACAGCAGGTGCATTATCATTTGCCGGAGCATTCATTGCTTCCAATCGTTTGCCTAATCCAAGTTAAACTGGAGGGGAGATCTCCGCAGGACATTGCCCTGGACCACCACCCAATAGGTGCAAGTGTGCATAGACCACATGGATTACCACAAGTCCACACCAACATCAGTCCGAGACTGCGCTGTTTCTGCCTTCATCAGAAAGATAAAACACAGATTGAATGTGAAAATTGTGAAAAGAAACCCTAAAGCTGAAGGACTTGGTGAATGAAAGTGTGCCAAGATAAATACCTTTACTGGTGAATATAAATATAATATTATATGTTTAATTCAGAAAATAAATAATCACATCGACAGTGATGGGGATAAAAGAAAAGAATCATGCACAAAAGATGAAGTTTAGAAAAGCCTCCCAGGACCGAAGATTGCAAGGATTTCGAGGGTTTGGCGTTTCTATGCTTGAGTTACACACGTGCGCATTCCTCTTTTCGGATAAGGTGTGTTGTGGAAGTTATTACCTAATGTATTATTTGGTCCTATATTTACTTTTTCTTACTTTTTAGTTAACCGTTTAACCGACCCGATTAATTCACTTTCCACAACGTGAAAGTACATTACATCAGAGAGTTTTATTATACTTGGTACTTGGCCAGTCCCAAGGAGTGCAACCCACTGAGATGGTATACATCCTCACGTGCTTGCACTAAAACAAGATTACAATTTCTGGTATTTATATGCTTTTCATGGGAGAGTGGTGGGGGCTGTTAAGCCTTAAACAAAGAACTCCAAAATGCAATACGTGTCTTCTAGGTGAAAAGCAACTTTGTAATCATAACAACCTTGGTGTTATCAGAAGGGTCACTTTGTTCCATAGCAAGACAATCCTTTTATCAACATTTAGGGCAAAAGACTCTTGGCTAAAGGGAAGGAACACTGACAGCCAATTCGACTTATGGCATAAAAATTAAATTTATAAAACACCAGTACAATTACAATTTAGAGTACATTAATATAATTATTTTCTTCCACAGGTGCTTATAGTTAAGCTCCAACTTGATGACGGACGTGTGGACGTGGAACTTCGAGAGTAAACACACTGAGACTTCTCGATTTAAAACCAACAAGTCCTTGAGCAACAAGACATCTATGGAACAAAATTTTCAACGAAAGGTTCAAAGCAGGTACTAGTCCACCCCATGATCCCTTCCAGGTACACCACAGGCTCTAAATCCTATGCAGGAGCACAGAGGAATAAGACAGAACATTTTGCTTTATCATTAAGTTATAGGAGTGACAAGGAAGGGAGTGACCTCATTCTCTCTCTCTCTC
>CM068960.1:129139424-129156114 GCA_035128595.1 Eptatretus atami | reverse complement strand
AAACCTGACTATAAAAGAAACCCGCAGCGCACAGACGAAATTAACCTATTAGACATAAGGACGGGACCCTGACCATAAACACATACTTATCGAAATAATTGAACTGTGGGGGCTGCTGACTGTCTGTGTGCAAAAGGCTTCCAAATCCGGAACAATATTAGGTAGCAAGTGAACAGTCAGTTCTTGAAGTGATGTGTTAGATGCAGGAGAAATGGGCAGGAGTAAAGAACTGAGCGACTTTGACAGGGGCCAAATTGTTATGGCCAGACGACTGGGTCAGAGCAACTCTGAAATGGCAAGGCTTGTGGGGTGCTCCCGGTCAGCAGTGGTGAGTATGTACCGACAGTGGTCCGAGTAGGGACAAACCACGAACCGGCGATATGTTGTTGGGCGCCCAAGGCTCATCGATACGCGAGGGCAACGAAGGCTATCCAATCTGGTCCAAACCGACAGAAGGTCTACTGTGGCACAAGTCACAGAAAGTTTTAATGGTCGTCATGGGAGGAATGTGTCACAATACACAGTGCATCACACCCTGCTGCGTATGGGGCTGCCTAGCCACAGACCAGTCAGAGTGCCCATGATGACCCCTGTCCACCGTCGAAAGTGCCTACAGTGGGCACGCGAGCGTCGGAACTGGACCTTGGAGCAGTGGAAGGAGGTCGCCTGCTCCGATAAGTCCCGTTTTGTTTTAGATCACGTGGAGGCCGTGTACGTGTGCGCCGTTTACCTGGGGAAGTGGTGGCACCAGGATACACTCTGGGAAGACGACAAGCCGGTGGAGGGAGTGTGATCGGCTATCGAGTGCAGCCTGTGGCTGCTGGTTGCATCATTGTCTGGGACGCGGCTTTTTTTTGCCGCTGATGCAGTGTCCCCTTACCAGTACACTGGTGCTCATTTTGCCGACCTCGAAGGATGAAGGCTGTCAACCCCTGGTGTAGTTAATTCAGCGGCCAACGGGGCTTGAACTCAGGATCCTAGATCCCAAGCCGCGCCTAAGCCACTAAGCCAACACAGGCTCGGAGGGAGTGTGCTGCTCTGGGCAATGTTCTGCTGGGAAACCCTGGGTCGCCATTCTGTGGACGTCATTGAACACGTGTCACCTCGCTAAAATGGTTGCAGAAAGTACACCCTTCATGGCAATGGTATCCTTATGGAGTGCTCTTTCAGCAGGATAATGTCCTGCAGATCTGCTACAGCTTGTTTGGGATGGTTTTGAGGAACATGATGAAGTTCACGGTGTTGCCCTGGCTCCAAATTCTCCAAATCCAATCCGATGACATCTGTGGGACGTGCTAGCTAGACGACAAGTCGATCCACCGGCAGCTCCACTCGAATACAGATTGAAGGATATGCTGCTAATGTTTGGTGTAGTACACAGGACACTTCAGGGGTTTTGAGACCATGCCTAGGGGGTCGGCGCTGTTTTTCGGCGCACATGGAGGACCAGCAGAAGATTAGGCAGGTCGTCATTATGTTTGGCTCCTCAGTGTAACAGTATATTATATATATATAATATATATTATATATTATATATATATATATATATAATATATATATATATATTGCTACTTCTTCTTCTTTCGGCTGCTCCCGTTAGGGTCGCCACAGCGGATCATCGTTATGATCCGCATATGATTGGGCACAGGTTTTATGCCAGAGCCCTCCTGAGCAACCCTGGTCGCCTCTTACGACAAGGGATCTGGTACACCTATTCTAACCGGGGTTACACGGCCCAGTCCGGTACTCACTACGCCGACTCGGAGAGACAGGCTTTGGTCACCGCCTGTGTATTATTCAGTGGCCCAACGGGGCCTAACTCAGACCTTTGGATCCGAAGCCGCTGCTAACCACTCGCCAACACCAGCTATACGTATATTGCATATATTATATATATTTTTTATAATATATATATATCTATAATATTAATATAATATATAATATGTTTGCGCCAGGGTCCGAGCTCACTCTAAGCTTTGTAAACTCAGGGATTAATCCCGGTTGTTCTCGGCATTTAGGAGAAGGTCTATAGGGCGTCTGCACTGAGATGTTCACATTAACGTTGTGTACGTGCTATTATATATTTAAAATATGACTCCTATATTATATACTTAGAGAGTACACTTAAGTAGCTTTTGAAAACACTAGATCTAAACTCGTATATAATTTACATGCGCGTTAGAACTGCATGTGGTGGGGTTACTCTCTTATAGTGAGAGCGCGAAATAGCACCAATTGCTGGTTAGATTCTTGTGTAGCATTGAGGGTCTTTTCGAATTAGTTTAGAGGGCGGGTACCTCCATGTGGTACGAGGGCACTTTCGCCGTTGTGTCTCTCATAAACAATTCAAGGCATGTGTGTCGGGCGCACTATTGGCGTCTCGGTATGTCGTGTGTCATGTCATCATGTCATTTTGACTTCAATTTACGGATACAGTCTATTGTCTCCAGCCTACGTTCAGTGCGTATTCCTTATAGTGTTCCAATTGCTAGTATAATGGTGTACGTACTTCTGTAGCTTATCTGGGTTGTTGCAGGGACACACGAGGTGATAAACACTCTCGCACACAAACGGGCACTTAAATATTTGTTAATCTTGAACGGAAACACTACCTGCTTGACTGAACTATTTCTTGGGTTAAAATTATATGATAAGACATCTCAAGCATAAATTCTAATTTCAAATGCCAGACAGTATTAGGACGCACCAACGGAAGCAGAAACCTTAGAGAAGGATGTGCGTAATCGATTAGAGACAATCTCACACATATGGTCACGCAACAAGGCCACGAGTGCATTACCAGGGGGTGTTTGTAAGCGAGAGTGTTCGTTTTGCTGTCCCGACAAGGCGCATTTTTAGTGAACGCTGGTTGTAAAAAGGTCTATAGATAGTCGATGTACATCGAGCTGTTCTCGTGTCTTCGCACCAGCACACCAGACTCATGGTCGGATGGTGAACACCTATCTTCGCGGATTACGCGGTATGATACGAACAGCGCCTACTGCGTCCCACGCTTTGTGTATCCCGGTGAGAGCATGCATACATCAGTTGCGATGGGGATTTAGTGCTCCTCTAGGGTGCTGTGTGCTGTCACTCGTCAGGGTGTAATCTGGGTCACACTTTCACTAGTCGTTTGTGTTGATGTTCAGATTGAAACCGCAATTAAAATGGCGATCCGTCGGGATGAACCAACCACTGCTTTTTTTAGATTTGGTGAGGCGGGTGAACGGTGACATGCACACGTACGTGTGCTAGTGGGCACTCCGGCTTTTCATCTATCGCTCATATATCATCATCGTTGTCGCTGGCGGTGCACGTGTGAGCATGCCACTCGTCTCGCTCCGTCGTGCAGGCGACATGGCACACCGCTCTCTGACTTTGTTGCGTTTTGCTTCTACTGCGCATGGTTTCTGTGTTCATCGCGTTGTCGTGTCTGCCTAGTCACTGTACTCTTGCTCTTTGTGTCCTCTGCTCCCTCCGCTACGCTCTGCCTGTGTCGCCTCCAGACAGACTTCCAATTTCCTTTTCTTTGGCGGGCGTCTCGGCGGGCGCAGTCTGCCAAAGCTCACCATGCCCGCATCGTGCCGGTTACCAATGACGCCGAGGCGCTTCTCAAAAAGGCAAAGCGTCAGCACGCTCTCAGCCCCGAAGGAACGTTGCTGAGATAAAATAAGGTGGGGGCTCGCGAAATAAATGTGTGTAAAGTGTCTGTGGTAAAGAATAGCTTCGATTAAAGAGGGGGATCTAGATTGGCTATTACCACCTTGTCACTGCGCAACCGACTATCACATTTTATCCATTGAGCCGACACAGAAGGTGTGTCTCTCAGATCTGAATTTCAGAAATAACTGCTCATGAGATTGGGATGTTCGCGCTGTCATACAATCAGACCAGATTCTGACCGTCGTAGGTAATATCTATTATTGAAACTCTCTGTGCGATTGTTCTACTCTTTAATCCAAGGTGGGTTCGTTACCAGTTGCTTAGAGGCACGGATAGTGCTACACATCATATTGTGTGTTGGAGGCGTATGGCACTCACAGCACACGCATCTCTGCGCACATCACAAGCCGGTTGGACAGGTAACACGCCTCTGTGTGAGTATGGTAGCCTTTGTGTTTTGTATCACACAGGCGATTGGAAAACCGCCCCAGGTACTTGACGAGCATTATTTCCCGGTGGTAAAGGAGAATGCAGTCTGCTTTGATTTCAGGTCATCGATTCGCTCCATGAATAGATACGTAATGGACTCTGGGAGAATGGATAGTATAGTGAATGACAAACACACACACCATTCTCGGATATGCAGCACGGTTACATAACTGATGGCACGGTGAACATTTTGCCCTGTTGTGGTTAATGCCATCTCCGGGATAATCTGGATCTGTCCAGCACACCTTCCATGGAACGACTTGTATCCTGTTACCTACACCAAGTCGTCACTCTCGAAGTCGGAGTTTTTGTCGCGAATCCATCCATTAACTTTTTTGTATGGCTGTAATCATCGTCCTCGAACTGCTCAGTTGTTCGGGGTTGTTAGATGTTGCCTGAGGGCTGGTTGGATATATTTTGGGGCTCGCTGCGCCATACGTCCGTGGATGGGGGCCAAAATACACCTAACTCACTGCCGTCTGCTTCCGAGGAGCGTGTCATGTTCTTGCTTCACTCTGTAACCTCGCGCGGAACACTTTCTTCCCACACAATACTATTACAGGATGGACTAGAGAAAAGAGATTGTTGTTGGCATAGGGGTATGTATTTATTTATATCCCCTTTTTACACATATCCAACTTTCAAAATTGCCTTGCTCGAAGTTTTGTTCTCTATGTATTCTATAACATTATCTTAAAGTAAAGCTAGGATACAATGCACTCGCCTCACATCACACAGGAGGTGGTTGCTGACACTTGTACCATTTTGTCATGTGCGCACTCACCATTCCGGATTGTAGCGTCTAAGGTATTAATGGAACTTACATGCAAACATTGGCGTCCTAACTCGATAGGCAGTGTCATTTTGTATTGCTGATTATTACAAACTATACTTCGCTACGCGTAGGTGATGGTCTCACTAGTCCGCGCCATCTTGCTACATTCTTCGTAATTGAATGCATCGCAAGCAATTGAGACGCCAGTCTCTCGCAACTAGACACCTTTGTACGAACACACACAATGTCTTTTCAAGGTAGCACGACTGGTTTGATATTCCGCTCTTTTTTTTTGGGGTATCGGTGGATTAATACACTGGACAGGAATCTGGCATGATTTCATATTAGTCAGAACAATCATCTGAGATGACATTTAGATGGCTTGTTTGTCATAGGTTATTCATGGATACTGATTTTTTGCAGTGTTTCGATAGAAGATCTGGTGTGACCGGCCGAGACCTGAGCCGCGTACGTGTCAGAACGAACCAGAATATGTAACAATGCGAGTTTTCGTTCCATCAATTTGGGGAAATCCTCTGCATAGCACCTGGGGTGGTGTCGTCGTAGGGCATGCTCCGACCCTGAGAAACCATCCTGTATATTAAGCTGACTCACTCGGCTTTATTCCTGTCTCAGGCATCTTAGGGCGTGCATACTTGTTCTATCTATTGATCACGCAGCTCCTACCGGCGAACCGCGGCACATTCCCTATGTTCTTTTGCTTGTGTGGAGTTATGACTGGTCTTCGGAGGAGTGACTGGGATAGCACCAGCTTCTGCTGTCGACATTCACCGTCGGTCTTCATATTTGCTGTTAATGTCGGTTGTCTCTCGACTTCCACCTTCAGATATAGGAAGGTTTCTCAGCGAGTACTCAGGATTTAGATATTTGAAAATCTCACCTCATTGAAGCTGGAGTGGAGAAGGGCTCGACGCATTTGGAACATTCGTTCATGCTACTCAGCTCTTGCAGGCATCTGTATGCTGTGTCGGGCTCCTTATCGCGCCTGCTGCATAGATTGCTAGACCAATCAGGTTTGTCTATATGCTAATAGACTCCTGAAGGTCATGGACGCTGGCTATGCTATGGGAGTAGCTTCAGATTTTCTCCGGCTTGCTTTTTAATTGGAGGCTGTCCCACGTGACGCCGGACCTAGTGAGGAACTTATCTAGTAATATATTTCAGGGTTCAGCCGTCACGAATCAGTGTGTGGAGCTCAGTGACACAAGACACGGAGGACGAGATGGAGGCTCCCTCGCACTCCCACCTTCGGATCTCGCCGGGATTAAGCGAGGATTGCAGCACCCCAGACCATCCACAGGTCCTCGCTACCTGTGTTCGACTCCCCAGCAGGATGCTGGGCCAGTGTGTCAATCTAGCTTTGCGAAGAGATTTGGGACGCGATGATTCAACGGCTGAGTTGGACTCATATTCCTGGTGCACCAGCGGAGGAGCAGGAATGAAATTTCTCAGTTGGGCTGACTTCCATCGCGCACGGAGCTCCCTCGGGTGCAAGGGTCGGAGAAGTGAAGGGTAATCTGCTGGTATCAGTTACCAAGAGGGTCATCTGGAAGTGCGATATGTTCACGTGCTCGAGGCTTATAACGATGGCTTCGGCGGAACTTATTTGGTGCTATAAAATTTTCATTTTGGAGTGCGTTGTTCTAATCTACATGCAGCAAACAGGTTTCATCTTTCTGAGTTTTTGTTTGCAGATTGGGTCGCACACGCGGCAGGAAATCCCAAGCGGGATTAGCTGGATTTCGCCGCGAAAGGAGATCATCCTGCGAGGTAGACCACGCTCCGGGATCAGTGCGAGTTCTTCCACGCTTCTTGTCGCCTGCTCTTACAGAGAATCGGCCGTTCGAAGAAGATTCTCACGGGTCAATCTCACACTCAGCACGAGGGCAAGGTCTCTCCGCTTGAGGGTAAAGCGCATACCACAATTGGAACTTCATTTTCTCATCAGACGCGGACTGCCGAGTTTATCCCTCTTTGGCACTCCTGTTTGGGAGGACAGGTACCGGAGGTTATAACATCTTGATATTATTCACATTAAGGTTTCGATGCATTCCTCGAGACAGAGCCCACAACCATGGTTTATTGTTGTCTTAGTGCACCTTCGTACTCACAGGGGCCAGCTCGCCAGATAGGTATATCACGGCAAGTGCAGAGTAGTTGTCTTACCAGAAGCTTCACCTAGATCAACCGATTGACGTTCTCTTCGTTCTAGAACTTCTTTAAGTGCAGAACACGGCAACAGTTACAGGCGCGTCTCAGCAATAGTAATTGATAAACGTCGCACTGCATTCTTAATGGTTTTGACTGCGCTCACGTGGTTGCACGGTTAACGTGTACCGGCTAGTATTGGCGTCTCTTATACTTGGCTTATTTCTCATGCTCGATGCTGGTACGAGACGCGACCTTCGGTGAGGGTTTCTGTCTCGAACGACGTAGTTCCATAAATTCCGCGAAATAGGTTTGTTCTCCTCGAAGCATGCTGTGATATGGACTTGGCATACATCTCCATATGTTACATAGAAATTGCTACGCCCTACGTACTACCCCAAATGCTCCATGCATATTGTTACTCGACGGGTCAGTACACTCCATACTTGTTGTACGTTCTCGTTAGCTTTTTTTTTGTGTCTTTTGTTTTTCGGCACATTCAGTATTTTCTTTGCCATCGGAAGTACTATTGTTTCAGACTTCTCGGACAAGTTTTAAGCGCTAGGTTCTGGCCCCTACTTAACCCGATTACTGTTGTGTAAGCCTCGCTTCGTAGCCATTCAGCTTTGTGATATTTGACCGATAGTATTGTCTCCCTTGCGCTGCTCATGTTTTGCTGGTCCGTGTTCGCGGGGAATGTTGCTAACACTTGGGTTACGAGATTATTCAGAGCAAGTCACTCGACACGTCAGCACTCTTTCGCATGAGAATTTTAGACTACAACGACGAGCATATTGTAACTCTATATACGCAACCACAGATTTTATTATCTAGACTAATCTAGGTTCACTCCTAGATTATATTTTATGGGCTTTAGAGGTCATCTTGCCTATCTGGCTTGGATTAATGAACATTAGCAAGTGCATAATGTGCATCATCCCGGAGACTGCCATCGCCTGTCTTAAGTTGTGATGGCTGCGCGTTAACTCGGAGGGCGCTGATGCGATTCCAAATCACGTTCACTCGGGCCGTCATCTTGCTTGTGAGTGCTGTCGGGTGTGTCGAGGATTGATATTGGTCTAGATACGCCTCTCCGGTTAGAGACTTGAGCGGGGCAAAGAAGCACACCTGTTAGTGAGAACTTTATTGCACTTACTTTCTTCTGCGGATCTGGCTTCACCGCCGCCCGGACAAAATATTATGTCATCATCATCACTGTGTATATGTCATATCTGATTTTAACTTATTTGTTATAAATACTTTTCTTTGTATTCGATACGCAACGCAAAGACATGACTGTCAATCATGTCGAAGGACAAAGTACACCAGGCCGAGGTGACGGGTGGCGTGAGGATTGTGTGTTGACTGTACGGTCGATCTGATTATATATTGTTCGATACAATATACGTGCTTACTTGACGGATTGGAACATGGTTGTTGGAATGTCAGAGGGGAGGAGTAAATGGTGGTGTGGTGGTCAGTTAACACGCCCACGATGAGACGGGCCCATCGAACACGGCACGATTAGTCTATGGCAGACGGACTGGGTCACAATTCTGTACACAGCGGGACGAAGGAGAGCACGTTGGACTCGTGGGGGTCATTCCTGCTGCCGGACAGACTCGAGTAAAAAATTGTGGTGTCTATGTAACATTTAGTTAGACGACGATCGTGTTTTAGGTTTTACTTGTGTGTCATTGGAGTAAAATTTGAAGCACATCACTGCACGGACAGGGGTTTGGGGTCCGCATAGACATTTCATTCGCGCATAAGACAGGAGCACAATCGAATTTAAGCTTATACTCACTTTCGTTATTTACTTGTGTACCTCGGCTGGATCAGTCGTGCTACTCTGTCTCGTGCACGGTTACTCCGAGATAAGATTCGTGTTTTTAACTCGGTAGCAATGATCATCTACTAGGTAGTGAGGATTTGTGTTGTCAAATTGTCTGCAACAGGCGATTCAATCTTCAAAATCTTTGCTCTCATACGTTATTGCGCTACGGGTCTGCGAAGCACGAGCTGCGATCAGAGGACAGGCTCCTCATCAATTTCACGGATCCCTCGCACTCGTCCGCGGGAACGTTGCCCATTGTACATCTACGCCACTCGGCAAGGTAAGACTTCGGGACCGTCTCGGAGCAGGTTGCGCGTATAGTGGTGCTGCTTGACACAGGTACGATCACATGTGCATGCAGTAATTGGTATCATTGTATTTTAGGTTGTACATCGAAAAAACCTGGAGTTATATAGGATTGATTTGTCTGGTTAATGTGTCGCCGTTGTAATTGTGGGTGAGGTGCATCAGACAGCAAGTTTTTTTATAGATGTAGAAAGCAAGTCATGTATGCAGGCGGAACCGAACGGACTGCAATATTCGCAATTGTACCGGTTCGTTTCACCCACGCTGGATCTCAATTCGCCACCTTATATAAATATATAAGGCACTATTTGACACTCTATCACCACTACTAAAGATCTTTGAAATATTGAAAGAAAAAAAAATTTCAAAAAGTCAAGAATCACAAATCAATGTTGGAGTGTGGCTGAGATTGGTTGAATGTTTCAGAAACATTATCCACACGCGATCTCAGCAGCTGCCAGACAGCATTTCTCTCCTTGCCAGCGCGGCGAAGGGCAGGACAGGTACGTCGTATACCGCCATGACCACAATCCAAATACGCAGGATGAGATGGCATGTGATTCGTCTTACGGGTGGTCTTCTTAGATCACGCTCTCTATTTATACAACATTACGCTGGCAGAAGCAATTCACCTGAGGAGCTCGGGCATGGCAGCTCTGGCTCGTTCGTGTCGTATGTAGAGCAATCGGCATGTTCTCAGGGACTAGTTGCTGGTAAGGATGGCAGTACAAGGATTTGCTATGAACAGTACGGTCCGTGTCATTAGACTTAACGATAATGGATTGCCACCATCCGTCGTTGCATCCCTGGCGTGTAAAATATTCGAGCGTCAGCTTTTCATGACAACTGGAGATACAGGATCAGTGCTCCTTGTGTTGCTAACTGGCATCTTCTCCTTTTGTGACAATGACTGTGCTTGCTCGTCTGTGCTTCACACATCTTTTCCGCAAGGAATGAAACAGCTCAGCTTGTTCTGTCATCTTCGAGAAAGCTTCTCCAGTTACTTGGGGCCTTACTGGTTCCTGTCACTGGATACTTCATCTGATTCCTTGCCCTTTTTGACGCCTTGCCTCGGACTTCAGACCTTGACTTCTGTACACATCAAACACTACGTCCCTTCGTATGGCACATAGGATTCCCCTTGGGATGATGTCTTCTTTAGCATAGTTCATCAATTCCTTTAAGTGCGTGGAGGTAGGGCATTGATAAGTCTGAGGCCATCATGATACTGCATCTCCCCTTGTTCTCTGTGGGAAAATGTTCCACTTGCGCGTTCAGAATTTCAGCCAGCTGTGACTCAAATTTTTGAAGTTTTTTTTTTTTTCTCAATTTTTCAAACTTTTGTATTTTCAATGGCAATCGGGCAGATTTGATCAGAAAGCCTGCAGAACAGAAATGGCAAATTTGATGCTTGTATCAAATTTGCACGATTTTTCTACTATTCTCCTGCGAGCTACTGGAAAGTGATGGCACCGGATACACTGTGGGAAGAGACAAGCGGTGGAAGAGTGCGATGCTCTGGCAATGTTTCTGCTGGGAAAGCCTGGGTCCGCCATTCATGTGACGGTCAATTTGATAGGTGTACCTGGCGAAACATCATGCAGACCAGGTACACCCTTCATGGCAATGGTTTCGCCTGATGGAGTGGCGTCTTTCAGCAGGATAATGTGCGTGCACTGCACCACATTGTTTGGAATGGTTGTTGAGGAACATAGTAAGGTGTTCACGGTGTTGCCCTTGGCCTCCAAATTCTCCAGATCTCGAATCCGATTGAGCATCTGCTGGGATGTGCTAGCTATCCAGTCGATCCACGAAGCTCACCTCGCAACTTACAGGACTTGAAGGATCTGCTGCATCATGTTTTGGTGTCATATACAGCAGGAACTCAGGGGTCTTGGAGAATCCATGCTCAGCAGGTCGGCGGCTGTTTTGGTGGCACCGGAAGACCAGCAGCAGATTGGCAGTCGTCTTTGTTTGGCTCGCTCGTGTACAGTATATATATATATATCTATATATATATTATATAATTATATATATAGTAGTATATAATATATATATTGTTTGGCCCAGTGGGTCGATACACCGCTTGTCACTCAGTGGTATTAATCCCCGTTTGTCCTCGAAGAGCCGACCTGGGCCACCGCTCACATTACGTTGTGGTACGATGGGTGTTGAAAACCATGAAGGCCACCCAGTTACCACGAGCTCAGTGTCACCCTAATTATGCCATTTAACTAGAGGTCACGTGGTTACGTGAGCGGGGAGCCGCGCCTCGGCAAAGCAAATGTTATCTGATTATTTTATTAGAGGCGAACGTTTTCCCGCCGTGGCGTGCGACGATTTTTGGTCAATCTGTGTAATATTCAGTCTCTCTCCGTTCGGACATGCTAACAATGGAGGAAAAGGACAAACCGGAAGGTTGGAAGTCAATAAATAATTATTAACAATAAATAAATAATGGAAAGAACTTGATATTTTTGAGGTAAAATAAAAGAATAATTTCAAAGCAAAATCAATCAACTGCCAAGATAGAGCAAGAGCAGATGCTTATCGGGGGGTGACTTACTTACAGTTAAACACAGACAGGGTACCCAAAGATCATTGGGGGGGGGGGGGGGGAGGAAGATCGCCTCGCTCACCAGAGAGTAGTCGTCCGGAAGGTGAAAAAATCTGAACGTGTGTGTGCGTGTCACGGTCGTCGCCAGCACCACTTGCCATGCACCCCTCGCGAACAGCCTTGAAACGCAAGTCGCGTCTGGGAGGGCACCGAGATCGTAGTCGCGGGTTTCGACCTGGTGCGCAACACGGGCAGTTCCTCATAAAAAACCCTTCACAAAACTGTTGATACGGTCCAGTGACCACACAGTCTGTCGGTGACCTGACCCGCGCGCACTTGTTGGTGACCGATAGTCCTCACTCGTTGTCGGCGCTGCTCACACCAAAGTGCACACAGGCTGCTTGCTACTTGCGGGCCTGGCACGCTTCCTCGCTTACACACTTCTCTCTGGCTCGTTCTCCCTCGCACGCTTAGACCGCTTCTTGCTCACTTCTTATGCTTTCTTCTCCTCTCTGGCTTTCTTTCTCGTTCTCTCTACCCTCCTTTACTTCCTTCCTTTCTCCGCCTCCTCTTACTTCTTCTCCGACAGACTTCCCAATTCGTGTTATGATCTGTGGGCGTCTCGGAGGGCGCAGTCCGCCAAGCTACGCCGACCCACTCGACACAGTTACAATGAGACCGTGCGCTCTCAAAAAAGGCGGGCGTCGCGCTCGCGAAAGATCGTTGCTTGAGGAAAATAATGGCGGGCGTCGGAATGAAATGTGTGTAAAAGTGTCCTGTTGTAAGAAAAAGCTTCCATAAGAAGGGGATCTATTTTGCCTTCTCAAGCGCATCACTTTTACAATCCCATTAGACCTGGGGATGGGGCTAATCTGAACATGCATTCCAGGAAATAACTGTCTAGGACCTGGATGTGTCGATACATTCATCAGACCGGATCTAAATCTGTAACAATATATATATATTTCTGTTCACTTTATCCAAGGGTGTGTTCAGTTACCAAGTCCTTGGAGAGTGCCGGCAAAGTGGCGAAATCACCAACCATCCAACAAACTTAAACACTTGGAGAAGACCAAGCCGTGGCTGAAGCTGGACACTAGAAAATTCCAGCGGAAATGAACACATTCCGTAGAATGTTAATCACATCTATATTATATTGATCGTTAGATTTACATGTATTATATATATTATCTATTTGTCTTACGTTCATTTTTTTATATATATATGTATTTATATCTCTCTGTCATGTATAAGTTTTGTATGTTGTTATATATTTGATCTGATTATCTATGATTTTATTTATATAATTCGTATTTATCTTTAGTCTTCTTGTTACTTGACCGAAGTCATCCACCTAGTTTTGTCCGAACCCCTCCATAACTTTTTGAGATCTCGTCCTATGTTGGCTTTTGTATCGTTTTTGCCTCTTGACATCTCAATGGGAAGAAACATTTTAACACTTCTCGAATCCGTGATCCGATCTTCACCAAAAACCGTAACCAATTGTTCCTGTTCAGAACACCCAACCTGTCCACCTAGTTTTGTCTGAATCATCCAAACTTTCAAGATCATCCTGCTCCCAGACAGACATAGAGGGGTAACACAGAACCTCCATCCACCATCGGTGAGCGTGAGATAATTACGTCTACTTGCATACTTGTTTGTCAGGGTTGTGTTCATTCAGCAAGCACATAGCTGTCGCTTGCCAAGCCAGCCCGTTCCCATAACGGTTCGTTGGAGTGTTGCTCAGTGCTCTGCCACTTGGCGAGCGTTCCACAAGAACCTTTGTCACTGAACACACCGAAGTGTTCTGCACATCCCTCGTGGAGAAAGCGATTTCGAATAAACTGCAACAGTCTTCTAACAATCAACATACTGCCTAATCACAACACAACTCGTTAACACTCCAGGTATCAGTCTGTTTTTTATTTTCAAAGACAAGGGGCAGCGCGAAGCAGTCCCCAACGACAAAATTGCACAGTCGAGTTTCCCACATATGGGGAAATCGCAAGGGTCAAACTCGCACCCGGTGTTGCAATGGTGGTCGGCTCACCTTGAAAACCACTTATTGGATCCATGGTTGTTTTCTCCTTCAGGTAATATGAGTTATTACTTCTCGCATGGGGCTCCCTATTTCTTAGTAACGAGCACCGTCTTACTTTAACTCGGACCGCATTCACTCCGTCCTGAATATTTATTTAAATGTTTCAATGTTTCCTTTATCAACACATCCTAATCGAGTATTCGGTTTCGATATGTGATTTGATATTTGGAAGTTTCTCATTTTGCTGCTGATTGAGGAGAATTATAAACGTTTTAAATTACCGATGGGATAATTCTGGGTGCCCTTCTGGTCTCATCGTGACGTATGACGCTGGATATCTGATTTGAATTTCACAACTTGCTTATTAGCCTGTCCCCCAGTGAAGCAAGACACAGGCTATTTGCAATTCAGGTAAGGTCAGGTGTGGGACACTGCGGCCGGAGCAGCGGCTGTCGGCTGTCCACGTCCGCTGGTACTCTACCAGGGGCCTCCGTCTGGCCATTCCCCAGGCAGATGCCTGGCCCATCCCCATCTCCTTGAGATGCTGATCAACCTGCTGCAACCACGAGGCACTGGTCGCCCATTACCCACTCCACTACAGACTCCCTCGCTGAGCAGAATCTGTGTGAGAGGACTCAGCGTCAGGAACAACGAGCCCATGTGCTCATACAGCTCAAGCTGACGCTCGATGACCTATGCAGTACAATCTCATTGAGATCTGCAGCGAACCGTCGTTGGACAGTGGATCCGACCAGCGGATAGCCAAGATTCTCCGAAGAGACCTGGTACCTCGAAAAGGAAGTTAAGTTTCCCATCTTCAGATCCTGGTCAGATCAGTGCTCACTCCTAGAGCAAGACTGGAAAGCACCAAGGAGCTGAAGAATCGACTTTCGTACTCCCGCCGCACAGGTCCGGCAGCCCACACCCATGATCCAGTAATCCATGACTCCGCAGGCCCGATCACAGACCGTCTGTTGACTCTGACTCAAGCCACAGAGACCTGAATATCAACTGCCAAGGTTGAGTGGAATTCTCTACGACCTCAACATCCTCACCGACAAACAGGCACAAGACAAGACGCACACATTGCATCCAAGCAGTGTCAGTGAAAGCGCTGCGATCTTAGTTTTTGACAGGAAACCCATAATCCCACGGCTCCGACCCTCATTCAGGCACCTCGGGGCCCCCAAAAGGATATCTAAAGGTCTCCAAAGAGAGTTCATCATCTGCGAAATCAAGGTCAGAGATCTAATATTCCCAAAGATTCTCATTTACTGGACCTCAGAAGGTATGACAGGTTGAGTTACCCCACCTGGTAGTAATTCAACGCTGAGTGATGATTTGAACTCAGGGACTGAGGCTAAGCCCACCACCCAAACCAAAACGAACACCAGGCCTTTGAATTTTAATTCATTAGGTTAATTGTTAATTAATTAGGTGGATTAATTAGGTCACCGGTTAATCCCATAGATGGGAGGACCGAGTAACGCGGTTAAGTTATTGGCGTTCACGGTCAGTAGCGACGGCACCGCGTCACAGCATTTAGCCGCTGTGCGACGGCTAACAATTCGGGAGCTCTGGTGGGAGCCGAGTTACTTCCCCTGTGTCTTCTCACCCGGACGGTCAGACCGAACATATGCGTGTGTGTGTGGTGTGTGTGTGTGTGTGTGTGTGTGTGTGTGTGTTGTGTGTGTGGGTGGTGTATGTGTGTGTGTGGTGTGTATATATATAATGATGAGTCCAAAAGCATTATGAGACTGACAGGTGAGTGGAATTAACTTGAATGAACTTGTTAACAAGGCACCTGTTAAGGGGTGGGATCTGTTCAGATGATTTGGAAGTTCAGTTATTTCGGGGCTCATGAGCATCCCCCAGGTTAAGTTGATTTCGATCGACTATGTGTTTAAGGCAGGGTCAACTTCTGTCTAATGGGTTGAATTGTTAAATGTGGTGCGGTGCGGGTTTTCTTTTATAGTCAGGTTTTTTAGCATCTCCAATAAATCCTTGTTCTTCGCATCGCCCAGCCATCGGCCACGGCACAGTCACGTACAGGGGAAAGGCACAACAAGACTGGTACATTGACGCATTGGGGGTTTATTTAAAATGGGGCAGGGAAGACAAGAGCATGAGTTAAAACGAATATGAAGAAATGCGATTTTATATACGAAACAAACACTGAGGCAATTTATCCTACGTAAGGACGGGGCCCACGGGACACACAGCCACACACAGCACACCAAAGAAATGGACCCATCGGGTCTTTATGGCCCTCCAGCCGAGGGAGATAGGTAACTGGGAGTCAAGGGTGTAGCGGTACCTGTCGCCTCATGCGAGTCAACGGACTCGCAATCCACCACGGTGGGACTTCGGCCACGTCCTGGCTGCGTCGTCACACCACCACGAGGAGCCCCGCAAAAAACGCAGGCCACAACCGTGACTACGCCGACCAAAGATGCAGCACCAAAAGCAATGGCGAAATGATGCTAACGACCACACCAAGACGCAATGGCCCGATGGACTTCTCTACTCTCTTCTTGACGCCCACTCTAACCTCTTCTCTTTCCGCGAAGTCCGAGGGATTCGTCCCTCCCACTGCGCCTCTGATTGGACGAATGGCGGAGTCGGAGCTGAGCCTCCTGTTGGAGAGGTCCGTGGGATGGGAGTGGAACCTCACCCTGCACGTGACACATTGCAATGGGCCTGGTCCAAGAACGAAGGATTTATTGGAGATGTAAAAACGCTGACTAGAAAAGAAACGGCCCGCCACATGAAATTAACCCATTCGACAGAAGACGGGGACATGATTAAAAACACATATTTATCGAAATAACTGAATGCGGGGGCTGCTGG
>CM068960.1:129123652-129139285 GCA_035128595.1 Eptatretus atami | reverse complement strand
GGTCCGCCCATTCATGTGGACGTCAATTTGACACGTGTCACCTCGCTAAAAATGGTTGCAGACCAAGTACACCCCTTCATGGCAATGGTATTCCTTGATGGCAGTGGCCTCTTTCAGCAGGATAATGTGCCCTGCAGCACTGCACACATTGTTTGGGAATGGTTTGAGGAACATGATGAAGTGTTCACGGTGTTGCCCTGGCCTCCATCCAAATTCTCCAAATCCAATCCGATGACATCTGTGGGACGTGCTAGCTAGACGACAAGTCGATCCACCGGCAGCTCCACTCGAATACAGATTGAAGGATATGCTGCTAATGTTTGGTGTAGTACACAGGACACTTCAGGGGTTTTGAGACCATGCCTAGGGGGTCGGCGCTGTTTTTCGGCGCACATGGAGGACCAGCAGAAGATTAGGCAGGTCGTCATTATGTTTGGCTCCTCAGTGTAACAGTATATTATATATATATAATATATATTATATATTATATATATATATATATATAATATATATATATATATTGCTACTTCTTCTTCTTTCGGCTGCTCCCGTTAGGGTCGCCACAGCGGATCATCGTTATGATCCGCATATGATTGGGCACAGGTTTTATGCCAGAGCCCTCCTGAGCAACCCTGGTCGCCTCTTACGACAAGGGATCTGGTACACCTATTCTAACCGGGGTTACACGGCCCAGTCCGGTACTCACTACGCCGACTCGGAGAGACAGGCTTTGGTCACCGCCTGTGTATTATTCAGTGGCCCAACGGGGCCTAACTCAGACCTTTGGATCCGAAGCCGCTGCTAACCACTCGCCAACACCAGCTATACGTATATTGCATATATTATATATATTTTTTATAATATATATATATCTATAATATTAATATAATATATAATATGTTTGCGCCAGGGTCCGAGCTCACTCTAAGCTTTGTAAACTCAGGGATTAATCCCGGTTGTTCTCGGCATTTAGGAGAAGGTCTATAGGGCGTCTGCACTGAGATGTTCACATTAACGTTGTGTACGTGCTATTATATATTTAAAATATGACTCCTATATTATATACTTAGAGAGTACACTTAAGTAGCTTTTGAAAACACTAGATCTAAACTCGTATATAATTTACATGCGCGTTAGAACTGCATGTGGTGGGGTTACTCTCTTATAGTGAGAGCGCGAAATAGCACCAATTGCTGGTTAGATTCTTGTGTAGCATTGAGGGTCTTTTCGAATTAGTTTAGAGGGCGGGTACCTCCATGTGGTACGAGGGCACTTTCGCCGTTGTGTCTCTCATAAACAATTCAAGGCATGTGTGTCGGGCGCACTATTGGCGTCTCGGTATGTCGTGTGTCATGTCATCATGTCATTTTGACTTCAATTTACGGATACAGTCTATTGTCTCCAGCCTACGTTCAGTGCGTATTCCTTATAGTGTTCCAATTGCTAGTATAATGGTGTACGTACTTCTGTAGCTTATCTGGGTTGTTGCAGGGACACACGAGGTGATAAACACTCTCGCACACAAACGGGCACTTAAATATTTGTTAATCTTGAACGGAAACACTACCTGCTTGACTGAACTATTTCTTGGGTTAAAATTATATGATAAGACATCTCAAGCATAAATTCTAATTTCAAATGCCAGACAGTATTAGGACGCACCAACGGAAGCAGAAACCTTAGAGAAGGATGTGCGTAATCGATTAGAGACAATCTCACACATATGGTCACGCAACAAGGCCACGAGTGCATTACCAGGGGGTGTTTGTAAGCGAGAGTGTTCGTTTTGCTGTCCCGACAAGGCGCATTTTTAGTGAACGCTGGTTGTAAAAAGGTCTATAGATAGTCGATGTACATCGAGCTGTTCTCGTGTCTTCGCACCAGCACACCAGACTCATGGTCGGATGGTGAACACCTATCTTCGCGGATTACGCGGTATGATACGAACAGCGCCTACTGCGTCCCACGCTTTGTGTATCCCGGTGAGAGCATGCATACATCAGTTGCGATGGGGATTTAGTGCTCCTCTAGGGTGCTGTGTGCTGTCACTCGTCAGGGTGTAATCTGGGTCACACTTTCACTAGTCGTTTGTGTTGATGTTCAGATTGAAACCGCAATTAAAATGGCGATCCGTCGGGATGAACCAACCACTGCTTTTTTTAGATTTGGTGAGGCGGGTGAACGGTGACATGCACACGTACGTGTGCTAGTGGGCACTCCGGCTTTTCATCTATCGCTCATATATCATCATCGTTGTCGCTGGCGGTGCACGTGTGAGCATGCCACTCGTCTCGCTCCGTCGTGCAGGCGACATGGCACACCGCTCTCTGACTTTGTTGCGTTTTGCTTCTACTGCGCATGGTTTCTGTGTTCATCGCGTTGTCGTGTCTGCCTAGTCACTGTACTCTTGCTCTTTGTGTCCTCTGCTCCCTCCGCTACGCTCTGCCTGTGTCGCCTCCAGACAGACTTCCAATTTCCTTTTCTTTGGCGGGCGTCTCGGCGGGCGCAGTCTGCCAAAGCTCACCATGCCCGCATCGTGCCGGTTACCAATGACGCCGAGGCGCTTCTCAAAAAGGCAAAGCGTCAGCACGCTCTCAGCCCCGAAGGAACGTTGCTGAGATAAAATAAGGTGGGGGCTCGCGAAATAAATGTGTGTAAAGTGTCTGTGGTAAAGAATAGCTTCGATTAAAGAGGGGGATCTAGATTGGCTATTACCACCTTGTCACTGCGCAACCGACTATCACATTTTATCCATTGAGCCGACACAGAAGGTGTGTCTCTCAGATCTGAATTTCAGAAATAACTGCTCATGAGATTGGGATGTTCGCGCTGTCATACAATCAGACCAGATTCTGACCGTCGTAGGTAATATCTATTATTGAAACTCTCTGTGCGATTGTTCTACTCTTTAATCCAAGGTGGGTTCGTTACCAGTTGCTTAGAGGCACGGATAGTGCTACACATCATATTGTGTGTTGGAGGCGTATGGCACTCACAGCACACGCATCTCTGCGCACATCACAAGCCGGTTGGACAGGTAACACGCCTCTGTGTGAGTATGGTAGCCTTTGTGTTTTGTATCACACAGGCGATTGGAAAACCGCCCCAGGTACTTGACGAGCATTATTTCCCGGTGGTAAAGGAGAATGCAGTCTGCTTTGATTTCAGGTCATCGATTCGCTCCATGAATAGATACGTAATGGACTCTGGGAGAATGGATAGTATAGTGAATGACAAACACACACACCATTCTCGGATATGCAGCACGGTTACATAACTGATGGCACGGTGAACATTTTGCCCTGTTGTGGTTAATGCCATCTCCGGGATAATCTGGATCTGTCCAGCACACCTTCCATGGAACGACTTGTATCCTGTTACCTACACCAAGTCGTCACTCTCGAAGTCGGAGTTTTTGTCGCGAATCCATCCATTAACTTTTTTGTATGGCTGTAATCATCGTCCTCGAACTGCTCAGTTGTTCGGGGTTGTTAGATGTTGCCTGAGGGCTGGTTGGATATATTTTGGGGCTCGCTGCGCCATACGTCCGTGGATGGGGGCCAAAATACACCTAACTCACTGCCGTCTGCTTCCGAGGAGCGTGTCATGTTCTTGCTTCACTCTGTAACCTCGCGCGGAACACTTTCTTCCCACACAATACTATTACAGGATGGACTAGAGAAAAGAGATTGTTGTTGGCATAGGGGTATGTATTTATTTATATCCCCTTTTTACACATATCCAACTTTCAAAATTGCCTTGCTCGAAGTTTTGTTCTCTATGTATTCTATAACATTATCTTAAAGTAAAGCTAGGATACAATGCACTCGCCTCACATCACACAGGAGGTGGTTGCTGACACTTGTACCATTTTGTCATGTGCGCACTCACCATTCCGGATTGTAGCGTCTAAGGTATTAATGGAACTTACATGCAAACATTGGCGTCCTAACTCGATAGGCAGTGTCATTTTGTATTGCTGATTATTACAAACTATACTTCGCTACGCGTAGGTGATGGTCTCACTAGTCCGCGCCATCTTGCTACATTCTTCGTAATTGAATGCATCGCAAGCAATTGAGACGCCAGTCTCTCGCAACTAGACACCTTTGTACGAACACACACAATGTCTTTTCAAGGTAGCACGACTGGTTTGATATTCCGCTCTTTTTTTTTGGGGTATCGGTGGATTAATACACTGGACAGGAATCTGGCATGATTTCATATTAGTCAGAACAATCATCTGAGATGACATTTAGATGGCTTGTTTGTCATAGGTTATTCATGGATACTGATTTTTTGCAGTGTTTCGATAGAAGATCTGGTGTGACCGGCCGAGACCTGAGCCGCGTACGTGTCAGAACGAACCAGAATATGTAACAATGCGAGTTTTCGTTCCATCAATTTGGGGAAATCCTCTGCATAGCACCTGGGGTGGTGTCGTCGTAGGGCATGCTCCGACCCTGAGAAACCATCCTGTATATTAAGCTGACTCACTCGGCTTTATTCCTGTCTCAGGCATCTTAGGGCGTGCATACTTGTTCTATCTATTGATCACGCAGCTCCTACCGGCGAACCGCGGCACATTCCCTATGTTCTTTTGCTTGTGTGGAGTTATGACTGGTCTTCGGAGGAGTGACTGGGATAGCACCAGCTTCTGCTGTCGACATTCACCGTCGGTCTTCATATTTGCTGTTAATGTCGGTTGTCTCTCGACTTCCACCTTCAGATATAGGAAGGTTTCTCAGCGAGTACTCAGGATTTAGATATTTGAAAATCTCACCTCATTGAAGCTGGAGTGGAGAAGGGCTCGACGCATTTGGAACATTCGTTCATGCTACTCAGCTCTTGCAGGCATCTGTATGCTGTGTCGGGCTCCTTATCGCGCCTGCTGCATAGATTGCTAGACCAATCAGGTTTGTCTATATGCTAATAGACTCCTGAAGGTCATGGACGCTGGCTATGCTATGGGAGTAGCTTCAGATTTTCTCCGGCTTGCTTTTTAATTGGAGGCTGTCCCACGTGACGCCGGACCTAGTGAGGAACTTATCTAGTAATATATTTCAGGGTTCAGCCGTCACGAATCAGTGTGTGGAGCTCAGTGACACAAGACACGGAGGACGAGATGGAGGCTCCCTCGCACTCCCACCTTCGGATCTCGCCGGGATTAAGCGAGGATTGCAGCACCCCAGACCATCCACAGGTCCTCGCTACCTGTGTTCGACTCCCCAGCAGGATGCTGGGCCAGTGTGTCAATCTAGCTTTGCGAAGAGATTTGGGACGCGATGATTCAACGGCTGAGTTGGACTCATATTCCTGGTGCACCAGCGGAGGAGCAGGAATGAAATTTCTCAGTTGGGCTGACTTCCATCGCGCACGGAGCTCCCTCGGGTGCAAGGGTCGGAGAAGTGAAGGGTAATCTGCTGGTATCAGTTACCAAGAGGGTCATCTGGAAGTGCGATATGTTCACGTGCTCGAGGCTTATAACGATGGCTTCGGCGGAACTTATTTGGTGCTATAAAATTTTCATTTTGGAGTGCGTTGTTCTAATCTACATGCAGCAAACAGGTTTCATCTTTCTGAGTTTTTGTTTGCAGATTGGGTCGCACACGCGGCAGGAAATCCCAAGCGGGATTAGCTGGATTTCGCCGCGAAAGGAGATCATCCTGCGAGGTAGACCACGCTCCGGGATCAGTGCGAGTTCTTCCACGCTTCTTGTCGCCTGCTCTTACAGAGAATCGGCCGTTCGAAGAAGATTCTCACGGGTCAATCTCACACTCAGCACGAGGGCAAGGTCTCTCCGCTTGAGGGTAAAGCGCATACCACAATTGGAACTTCATTTTCTCATCAGACGCGGACTGCCGAGTTTATCCCTCTTTGGCACTCCTGTTTGGGAGGACAGGTACCGGAGGTTATAACATCTTGATATTATTCACATTAAGGTTTCGATGCATTCCTCGAGACAGAGCCCACAACCATGGTTTATTGTTGTCTTAGTGCACCTTCGTACTCACAGGGGCCAGCTCGCCAGATAGGTATATCACGGCAAGTGCAGAGTAGTTGTCTTACCAGAAGCTTCACCTAGATCAACCGATTGACGTTCTCTTCGTTCTAGAACTTCTTTAAGTGCAGAACACGGCAACAGTTACAGGCGCGTCTCAGCAATAGTAATTGATAAACGTCGCACTGCATTCTTAATGGTTTTGACTGCGCTCACGTGGTTGCACGGTTAACGTGTACCGGCTAGTATTGGCGTCTCTTATACTTGGCTTATTTCTCATGCTCGATGCTGGTACGAGACGCGACCTTCGGTGAGGGTTTCTGTCTCGAACGACGTAGTTCCATAAATTCCGCGAAATAGGTTTGTTCTCCTCGAAGCATGCTGTGATATGGACTTGGCATACATCTCCATATGTTACATAGAAATTGCTACGCCCTACGTACTACCCCAAATGCTCCATGCATATTGTTACTCGACGGGTCAGTACACTCCATACTTGTTGTACGTTCTCGTTAGCTTTTTTTTTGTGTCTTTTGTTTTTCGGCACATTCAGTATTTTCTTTGCCATCGGAAGTACTATTGTTTCAGACTTCTCGGACAAGTTTTAAGCGCTAGGTTCTGGCCCCTACTTAACCCGATTACTGTTGTGTAAGCCTCGCTTCGTAGCCATTCAGCTTTGTGATATTTGACCGATAGTATTGTCTCCCTTGCGCTGCTCATGTTTTGCTGGTCCGTGTTCGCGGGGAATGTTGCTAACACTTGGGTTACGAGATTATTCAGAGCAAGTCACTCGACACGTCAGCACTCTTTCGCATGAGAATTTTAGACTACAACGACGAGCATATTGTAACTCTATATACGCAACCACAGATTTTATTATCTAGACTAATCTAGGTTCACTCCTAGATTATATTTTATGGGCTTTAGAGGTCATCTTGCCTATCTGGCTTGGATTAATGAACATTAGCAAGTGCATAATGTGCATCATCCCGGAGACTGCCATCGCCTGTCTTAAGTTGTGATGGCTGCGCGTTAACTCGGAGGGCGCTGATGCGATTCCAAATCACGTTCACTCGGGCCGTCATCTTGCTTGTGAGTGCTGTCGGGTGTGTCGAGGATTGATATTGGTCTAGATACGCCTCTCCGGTTAGAGACTTGAGCGGGGCAAAGAAGCACACCTGTTAGTGAGAACTTTATTGCACTTACTTTCTTCTGCGGATCTGGCTTCACCGCCGCCCGGACAAAATATTATGTCATCATCATCACTGTGTATATGTCATATCTGATTTTAACTTATTTGTTATAAATACTTTTCTTTGTATTCGATACGCAACGCAAAGACATGACTGTCAATCATGTCGAAGGACAAAGTACACCAGGCCGAGGTGACGGGTGGCGTGAGGATTGTGTGTTGACTGTACGGTCGATCTGATTATATATTGTTCGATACAATATACGTGCTTACTTGACGGATTGGAACATGGTTGTTGGAATGTCAGAGGGGAGGAGTAAATGGTGGTGTGGTGGTCAGTTAACACGCCCACGATGAGACGGGCCCATCGAACACGGCACGATTAGTCTATGGCAGACGGACTGGGTCACAATTCTGTACACAGCGGGACGAAGGAGAGCACGTTGGACTCGTGGGGGTCATTCCTGCTGCCGGACAGACTCGAGTAAAAAATTGTGGTGTCTATGTAACATTTAGTTAGACGACGATCGTGTTTTAGGTTTTACTTGTGTGTCATTGGAGTAAAATTTGAAGCACATCACTGCACGGACAGGGGTTTGGGGTCCGCATAGACATTTCATTCGCGCATAAGACAGGAGCACAATCGAATTTAAGCTTATACTCACTTTCGTTATTTACTTGTGTACCTCGGCTGGATCAGTCGTGCTACTCTGTCTCGTGCACGGTTACTCCGAGATAAGATTCGTGTTTTTAACTCGGTAGCAATGATCATCTACTAGGTAGTGAGGATTTGTGTTGTCAAATTGTCTGCAACAGGCGATTCAATCTTCAAAATCTTTGCTCTCATACGTTATTGCGCTACGGGTCTGCGAAGCACGAGCTGCGATCAGAGGACAGGCTCCTCATCAATTTCACGGATCCCTCGCACTCGTCCGCGGGAACGTTGCCCATTGTACATCTACGCCACTCGGCAAGGTAAGACTTCGGGACCGTCTCGGAGCAGGTTGCGCGTATAGTGGTGCTGCTTGACACAGGTACGATCACATGTGCATGCAGTAATTGGTATCATTGTATTTTAGGTTGTACATCGAAAAAACCTGGAGTTATATAGGATTGATTTGTCTGGTTAATGTGTCGCCGTTGTAATTGTGGGTGAGGTGCATCAGACAGCAAGTTTTTTTATAGATGTAGAAAGCAAGTCATGTATGCAGGCGGAACCGAACGGACTGCAATATTCGCAATTGTACCGGTTCGTTTCACCCACGCTGGATCTCAATTCGCCACCTTATATAAATATATAAGGCACTATTTGACACTCTATCACCACTACTAAAGATCTTTGAAATATTGAAAGAAAAAAAAATTTCAAAAAGTCAAGAATCACAAATCAATGTTGGAGTGTGGCTGAGATTGGTTGAATGTTTCAGAAACATTATCCACACGCGATCTCAGCAGCTGCCAGACAGCATTTCTCTCCTTGCCAGCGCGGCGAAGGGCAGGACAGGTACGTCGTATACCGCCATGACCACAATCCAAATACGCAGGATGAGATGGCATGTGATTCGTCTTACGGGTGGTCTTCTTAGATCACGCTCTCTATTTATACAACATTACGCTGGCAGAAGCAATTCACCTGAGGAGCTCGGGCATGGCAGCTCTGGCTCGTTCGTGTCGTATGTAGAGCAATCGGCATGTTCTCAGGGACTAGTTGCTGGTAAGGATGGCAGTACAAGGATTTGCTATGAACAGTACGGTCCGTGTCATTAGACTTAACGATAATGGATTGCCACCATCCGTCGTTGCATCCCTGGCGTGTAAAATATTCGAGCGTCAGCTTTTCATGACAACTGGAGATACAGGATCAGTGCTCCTTGTGTTGCTAACTGGCATCTTCTCCTTTTGTGACAATGACTGTGCTTGCTCGTCTGTGCTTCACACATCTTTTCCGCAAGGAATGAAACAGCTCAGCTTGTTCTGTCATCTTCGAGAAAGCTTCTCCAGTTACTTGGGGCCTTACTGGTTCCTGTCACTGGATACTTCATCTGATTCCTTGCCCTTTTTGACGCCTTGCCTCGGACTTCAGACCTTGACTTCTGTACACATCAAACACTACGTCCCTTCGTATGGCACATAGGATTCCCCTTGGGATGATGTCTTCTTTAGCATAGTTCATCAATTCCTTTAAGTGCGTGGAGGTAGGGCATTGATAAGTCTGAGGCCATCATGATACTGCATCTCCCCTTGTTCTCTGTGGGAAAATGTTCCACTTGCGCGTTCAGAATTTCAGCCAGCTGTGACTCAAATTTTTGAAGTTTTTTTTTTTTTCTCAATTTTTCAAACTTTTGTATTTTCAATGGCAATCGGGCAGATTTGATCAGAAAGCCTGCAGAACAGAAATGGCAAATTTGATGCTTGTATCAAATTTGCACGATTTTTCTACTATTCTCCTGCGAGCTACTGGAAAGTGATGGCACCGGATACACTGTGGGAAGAGACAAGCGGTGGAAGAGTGCGATGCTCTGGCAATGTTTCTGCTGGGAAAGCCTGGGTCCGCCATTCATGTGACGGTCAATTTGATAGGTGTACCTGGCGAAACATCATGCAGACCAGGTACACCCTTCATGGCAATGGTTTCGCCTGATGGAGTGGCGTCTTTCAGCAGGATAATGTGCGTGCACTGCACCACATTGTTTGGAATGGTTGTTGAGGAACATAGTAAGGTGTTCACGGTGTTGCCCTTGGCCTCCAAATTCTCCAGATCTCGAATCCGATTGAGCATCTGCTGGGATGTGCTAGCTATCCAGTCGATCCACGAAGCTCACCTCGCAACTTACAGGACTTGAAGGATCTGCTGCATCATGTTTTGGTGTCATATACAGCAGGAACTCAGGGGTCTTGGAGAATCCATGCTCAGCAGGTCGGCGGCTGTTTTGGTGGCACCGGAAGACCAGCAGCAGATTGGCAGTCGTCTTTGTTTGGCTCGCTCGTGTACAGTATATATATATATATCTATATATATATATATAATTATATATATATAGTATAAATATATATTTGTTGCGGCCCATGGGTCGAGTCACCAGCTTGTCACTCAGTGGTATTAATCCCCGTTTGTCCTCGGACGACCTGGGCGCACCGCTCACAATTACGTTGTGGTACGGTGGGTGTTAAAACCAGAACCACCCAGTTAACCACGATCCAGTGTCCACCTTCTAATTATGCCATTTAACTGGAGGTCACGTGGTTACTGAGGGGGAGCGCGCCCTCGGCAAAGCACAATGTTATCTGATAATTTTATTAGAGGCGCCCGAGCGTTTTCACCGCCGTGGCGTGCAAGACGTATTTTTGGTCAATCTGTGTAATTACTTCAGTCTCTCTCGTTCGGACATGCTACCATGGAAGGAAAGGACAAACACAGACGGGTTGGAAGTCATAAATAATTTATTAACAATAAATAAATAATGGAAAGAACTTATATTTTCTGAGGTAATAAAAGAATAAATTTCAAAGCAAAATCAATCAACAATGCCAAGATAGAAGCAAGAGCACGATGCTTATCGGGGGTTTGACTTTACTTACAGCTAAACACAGACAGGGTACCCAACAGATCATTGGGGGGGGGGGGAGGGGGGAAGATCGCTCTGCTCACCAGAGACTAGTTGCCGGAAGTGAAAAATCCTGAAATGTGTACATGCGTGTCACGTCGTCGACCAGCACCCAGCTTGCCGTGCACCCCTCGCGAACAGCCTTGAAACGCCAGTCGACGTCTGGGAGGGCACCGAGAATCGTCAGTCCGGGTTTCGACCTGGGTGCGCATGACACGGGCAGTTCCTCAAACCTTCAAAAACTGTTGACGGTCCATGACCACACAGTCTGTCGGTGACTGACCCTCGCCCTCACTTGTTGGTGACCGAACCGTGCCTCACTCGTTGTCGGCACTGCCACACCAAAGTGCACACAGCGTGCTTGCTACTTGCGGGCCTGGCACGCTTCCTCTTACCCTTCTCTGGCTCGTTCTTCCCTCGCGCTTAGCACCACTTCCTCACTTGCTTAGTGCTTTTCTTCTCCGCTCTCTGGCTTTCTTTCTTCTGTTCTCTTCTCCCTCCTTTACTTCTTCCTTTCTCCGCCTCCTCTTACTTCATTCTCCGAACAGACTTCCCAATTCTTTATGATCTGGGCGTCCTCGGAGGGCGCAGTCCTGCCCAAGCTAACCACCCCACATCGATCACGTTACCATGAGACCGTGCGCTCTCAAAAAAGGCGAGCGTCGCGCTCGCGAAGATCGTTGCTGAGGAAAATAAGGGTGGGGGCTCGGAAGAAATGTGTTAAAAGTGTCCTTTGTAAGAAAATAGCTTCCCATAAGAGAGGGGATCTATACCTTTAGCCTTCTCAAGCGCATCACATTTTTACATCCCATTAGACTGGGGATGGGGCTAATCAGACATGCATTCAGGAAATAACTGTCTAGGACCTGGATGTGTGGATCATTCATCAGAACCGCGATTCTGAATCTCGTACAAATATTTATATATCTGTTCACTGTTAATCAAGGGTGTGTTCAGTTACCAAGTTCTTGGAGAGTGGCCTCGGCAAAGTGGCGAAACTCACCGAAGCCATCCAACAAACTACCGTTGAAAGTAAAGCGTGGCTTGGCCCAAGAAGCTGTGCTGTGCGACACTAGCAAAATCCCAGCGGAAATGAACACTATTCCGTAAGGAATGCATTATTTCACATCAATATACTAGATCCGTTAGATACATGTAATATAAATATGTCAAACGTCATTAATACATACATGGTAATGCACTCTCTCGTCACTGTGATAGCTTGTTGTACTGTTGTTATCATATATTGATCTGATATCATGATTATTCCATATGAATATCGATTCTTTGTTTCTTGTTACTCTTTGACAAAGTCATCCACCTAGTTTTGTCCGAATCCATCCATAACTTTTTGAGATCTCGTCCTATTTTTGGCTGATTGTACGGTTTTTGCATCTTCCATCTCAATGGGAGAAACATTAACAACTCTCGAATCCGATCCGATCCTTCACAAAAACCCGAATCAATTAGTCTTCCAGACCCCATGTCCACCTAGTTTGTCTGAATCCCATACCTTTCAAGATCTCCTGCTTCCCAACAGACAAGAGGGTGAACACGTAACCATCCATCCACCATCGGTGGCGTAGATAATTACGTCACTTGCATAACTTGTTATCAGGGTTGTGTTCATTCACCAAGCACATTAGCTATCGTTGCCAAGCCAGCCGTTCCCTCTAACAGGTTCGTTGGAGTGATGCTCGAGTGCTCGTAAGCACCTTGGGAGCGTTCACAAGAACTTTGGTGACTGGAACACACACAAAATGTTCTCACATCCCTCGTGGACGAAAGCGATTTTTGAATAAACTGCAAACAGTCTTTCAACAACAACATGACTCCTAATACTTATTCATTCAGCAACAACTACTCCAGCGTCAGTCTGTTTTATTTTAAGAACAGGGAGACAGCGCAAGCGCAGTCCCCATACACAATTGTACAGGTCGAGTTTCCCCATATTGGGGAAATCGCAAGGGTCAACCCACCGGTGTGCAATGGGTCGGCTGCAACCTGAGAACAAACCACGTTTTGATCCATGGTGTTTTCCCTGCAGGTAAGTATGAGTATTAACCCTCCAGGGCTCCCTTTTCTAGTACGAGCACGTCTTAACTTTACGGGACGCGTTCATCCGTTCCTGAATATTTATTTAAATGTTCAATGTTTCCTTTACACACATCCCTACATACGAGTATTCGGTTCGATATTGTGATTTGATATTTGGAAATTTCTCATTTGCTGCTGATTGAGGAGCAATTAATAAGAGTTTACCGATGGGATAATTCTGAGGTGCTCCTTTGCGATGAGTCTGTTGTTCAACTCGATGACGTATGACGCTGGATATTGATTGGATTTTCACTGCTTATTGAGCCTGTTCCCCCGTGAAGCAGAGACACAGGCTTTTCATTCAGGCAGGTCAGGTGTAGGGAGCATGCGGCAGGAGAGCGTGCGTCGGAGCACGTCCATCTTTCCGCGGTACTTATCCGGGCTCGTCTGGCCATTCCCCAGGCGAGATGCCTGGTCATCCCCATCTCCTGAGATGCGATCAAGCCTGGCTGCATACCAGAGGCAGCTGGTCACCCATATGGCCTCCTCCACTACAGATCCCGCTGAGAGAAATCTCGGTGAGGGATCAGCGTCAGGAACGAGCACATGTCCATTCAGCACAACTGACCTAGACGAGACTATGCAGTACAATCTCATTGATGTCTCTCTAGCAACCGTCGTTGGACACAGAGATCCGACCAGCGGATAGCCAATGGGATTTTCCGAAGAGACCTGGACTACGAAGGAAGTTAGTCCCTCCATCTCAGATCCTGGTCAGAAACTTCAAGTCCTACATCCGCAGAGCAAGACTGGAAGGCACCAAGGACTGAAGATTTGCGACTTTCGTACTTCCGCACAGGTACGAGCAGCGCCAGCACCCAGTGATCCATGTAATCCATGACCTCCCCAGGGCCCGATACTAGATCGTCTGTTACTCTGACTCAAGACACAGCAGAGACTGAATTATCACTGCCAAGGTTGAGTGAATTCTCACGACCTCAACATCCTCACCGACAAACAGGCACAACAAGGCACACAGCATCCAAGCAGTGTCATTGAAAGCCGTGCGATCCTTAGTTTTTGACAGGAACCCTAATCCCAGGCTCCTGCTCCTCATTCAGGCACCTCGAGGGCCCCCAAAAGGATATTTAAGGTCTCCACAAGATGATTGCATCATCTGCGAAATCAAGGTCAGAGATCTATATTCCCAAAATTCTCATTTGGCGACCTCAGAAATATGACAGGTTCGAGTTACCCCACCTGGTAGTAATTCAACAGCTGAGTGTGGATTTGAACTCAGGGACATAGGCATCAAGCTCCAGCCACCCAACACCAAAACGAACGACCAGGCGTTTCATTAATTCAAATTAGGTTAATTGCAATTAATTAGGTGGATTAATTAGGTCACGGTTAACCCATAGATGGGAGGACCGAGTACGCTGTTAAGTTATTGGGTTCACGGTCTGGTTAGCGACGCACGCGTCACAGCATATTAGCCGTGTGCTGACGGCTAACAATTCGGGAAGTCTGGTGGGAGCCGAGTTGAGCTCCCTTTCTTCTCACCCGGACGGTCAGACCGAACATATGCGTGTGTGTGTGGTGTGTGTGTGTGTGTGTGTGTGTGTGTGTGTGTTGTGTGTGTGGGTGGTGTATGTGTGTGTGTGGTGTGTATATATATAATGATGAGTCCAAAAGCATTATGAGACTGACAGGTGAGTGGAATTAACTTGAATGAACTTGTTAACAAGGCACCTGTTAAGGGGTGGGATCTGTTCAGATGATTTGGAAGTTCAGTTATTTCGGGGCTCATGAGCATCCCCCAGGTTAAGTTGATTTCGATCGACTATGTGTTTAAGGCAGGGTCAACTTCTGTCTAATGGGTTGAATTGTTAAATGTGGTGCGGTGCGGGTTTTCTTTTATAGTCAGGTTTTTTAGCATCTCCAATAAATCCTTGTTCTTCGCATCGCCCAGCCATCGGCCACGGCACAGTCACGTACAGGGGAAAGGCACAACAAGACTGGTACATTGACGCATTGGGGGTTTATTTAAAATGGGGCAGGGAAGACAAGAGCATGAGTTAAAACGAATATGAAGAAATGCGATTTTATATACGAAACAAACACTGAGGCAATTTATCCTACGTAAGGACGGGGCCCACGGGACACACAGCCACACACAGCACACCAAAGAAATGGACCCATCGGGTCTTTATGGCCCTCCAGCCGAGGGAGATAGGTAACTGGGAGTCAAGGGTGTAGCGGTACCTGTCGCCTCATGCGAGTCAACGGACTCGCAATCCACCACGGTGGGACTTCGGCCACGTCCTGGCTGCGTCGTCACACCACCACGAGGAGCCCCGCAAAAAACGCAGGCCACAACCGTGACTACGCCGACCAAAGATGCAGCACCAAAAGCAATGGCGAAATGATGCTAACGACCACACCAAGACGCAATGGCCCGATGGACTTCTCTACTCTCTTCTTGACGCCCACTCTAACCTCTTCTCTTTCCGCGAAGTCCGAGGGATTCGTCCCTCCCACTGCGCCTCTGATTGGACGAATGGCGGAGTCGGAGCTGAGCCTCCTGTTGGAGAGGTCCGTGGGATGGGAGTGGAACCTCACCCTGCACGTGACACATTGCAATGGGCCTGGTCCAAGAACGAAGGATTTATTGGAGATGTAAAAACGCTGACTAGAAAAGAAACGGCCCGCCACATGAAATTAACCCATTCGACAGAAGACGGGGACATGATTAAAAACACATATTTATCGAAATAACTGAATGCGGGGGCTGCTGG
>CM068960.1:129071550-129085303 GCA_035128595.1 Eptatretus atami | reverse complement strand
AAAAAAGAAGAGAGATGAAGACTCAATGAGATTTGTATACCTGCATGGTCCGTGCAGATCAGCTGTGGCTGTATGACATGTGGCTCGTTTTCCTGACGCTATCCTGCTCACCAGATTCTCTCACGAGGAGTCTCGTGATGGAGGAGGCCAATGGGCTCGCACATGCCTCGTGGTTGCAGCAGTGATCGGCATCTCAAGGAGATGGGGATGGGCCAGGCATCTGCCTGGGGATGGCCAGAGCGAGGCCCTGAGTACCAGCGGAAAGTGGACGCAGCGACGCGCTGCTCCGGTGCATGCTCCCATACCTGACCTGACCTGAATTGCAAAAGCCTGTGTCTTGCCTTCACGGGGACAGGCTAATAAGAGTTGGAAAATCCCAATCAATATCCACGCATGACGTCATGACGTCATGAGTTGAAACAGAACTCAGCGTCATCGTACAGGAAGGCATCCCAGAATTATTCCCATCGGTAAAACGTTTATAATTACTCCTCAATCACAGCAAAGTGAGAAATTCTCCAAATTATTAATCACAATATCGAACCGAATACTCCGATTAGGATGTGTTGATAAAGGAAACATGAACATTAAAAATAAATATCAGGACGAGTGAATCGGTCCCGTAAAGAAGACGGTGCTCGTACTAAGAAAAGGGACCCGTGGAGGTATAACTCATACTTACCTGACAGGGGAAACACCATGATCAATAAGGTGGTGTTCTCAGGTGAGCGACCCATTGCACACCGGGGGGTACCCTTGCGATTTCCCCAAATGTGGGAAACTCGACTGTACAATTTGTGGTAGTGGGGCTGCGTTCCGCGCTGTCCTGTTCTTTAAAATAAAACAGATGGATTACTGGGATGTTAGTTGTTGTAATGAAAAGCTCATAGTATTGTGATGGTTGTTTTGGAAAGACTGTTGCAGTTTATTCGAAATCGCTTTCCTGCCACGAGGGATGTGCAGAACACTTTCGGTGTGTTCAGTCACACAATTTTTGTGGACGCTCGCCCAAGCGGTTAAGCATTCGAGCAATCACTCCAACGAAACCGTTGACGAGGGAACGGCTGCTGGCAAGCGAATAGCTATCTGCTTGGTGAATAACACAACCCTGATTACAAAGTTTGCAGAGACGTATTATCTCGCCCAGATGGTGGATGGTAGGTCTGTGTTCCCACCTCTTTGTCTGTCTGGGAGCAGGATATCTGAGAGGTTGATGGAGGTTCGGATAAACTAGGTGGACAGGTTGGGAGTGTGACAAGGACTAATTGATTCGGTTTTGGTGAAGATCCGGATCCGGATTCGATCGTTTTAAATGTTTCTTCACCATTGAGATGATAGAGCTGAAACGTGAACATTGGCCAAATGGACGAGATCATCAAAAAAGGTTTGGTGATCGGACAAAACTAGGTGGATACTTGGTTAGGGAACAAGAACAAGTTCGTTTCGATTTTGAACCTCTGGATTTCAATCCAGATTATCAGTGGAACACAAAAGGTAAACATGTTCACCGTGTGCGTGAGGGTACGTGCTTATAGGGTGCTGTTTTAGTTGTGTCATGTTATCATATATCCGTCGGTCCTAGTTTATGGATGTGCCTGAATATCAAATTGGCAATTCCTTTACCCAGAATGTGTTTCAGTTACCTGGGGTATTTTGCTGTTTCAGCCTCAAGCAGCTAGCTTTTCGCTTGCCAAGCAGCCGTTCCTTCCAACCGTTTTGTTGAGTGGTTGGTGAGTTTACTGCCACCGGCAAGCACTCTCCAAGAACCTTGGTAACTTGAACACACCCTTGGATAAGTGAACAGAAATATATATGATATTATATATATATATTATAATAATATATATATATAATATATATATATATATATATATATACTATAATATATATATATATCATATATATACAGGTGAGTCAAGAAGTCGCGCCGATTTCTGTTTTTCGGTTATCAGATTCTTTCTGGGAAGTCATGTTGTTATAATTGTCTTGCAGATTATTAATTTTCGTGAATTTATTTATTTTTGATTTTTTTTGCAGGTTATTGCTGCGGAAGTTTGGAAAAGTTACTGAATTATGCACCAAATTGGGAGCTTAATGGCACAATTACAGACACCATTGTGTCTACTGGGCTGTGAATAACCCAAGAGGAACAGTTTGAAGAAGGAGTAAATTTACTGGCAGTGACTAGTTAGGGCAGCCAATCTCCATTAGGGAATAATTGGACCCTTTTCTTTTTTTGATGGATCTGTCACTGCAGAAATTACCTGGATAATGCGGCAAAACATTCTTTTGGCCCAGGTACAAGATCAGGACTTATTTCCAGCATGATGGAGCTCCAACCTCAATTATGGACGTTATGTTCGTCAGTGGCTTGATGAAAACTTTAGCCAGAGAGTGGATCGGCCACCCGCGGTCCGATCGAGTGGCTGGACGCTCCCCATCCTGACACCCTCCAGATTTCTTATTTGGGGGCTCATGAAACCTTCTTTGTCGTGAAAAGCCTCGTACCATTCAGAATTGAAGGCTAAAATACTGCAAAGTTTGAGAATTGATATGAACTCTGCAAGACGTGTGTGCCGCTCTGTGCCTGCCTCGGCTGCAATTGGCATTGGATCACGAGGGAGGGCCACTTGAAAATTGAAGTAAAACAGCTTGTACAGTTCCGTAATAATTTTTCTTGGAATAATAGTTAGAATACATGTCAATTCATCTTATTCTTCCTTTTGTACACTGTAATACAAATGGCAAACAAACAATCAACTGACAAAAATTGGGCGCTACTTCTGACTCACCCTGTAATATATATATATTATTATAATATATTATATATATATATATATATATATATATATTATGTTATATTACATACTGTATTATATATATGTAATATATATATATATGGATATATATGGATATAAATATGGATAATATGTTGTGGGGCCGAGTTTGGTGCGACGCACAACCGCTTCGATGGAGCACGTGAGGTCGGCTCCACGAAACATCCGGAATTTCAGATCGTTACCCTCGGATAGTCCGAGCACGGGTCCCTTACATGACCGTGGTCGCCAATACTTCAGCGGCGTGGGGTAGGGTTATTGCCTAATTTAAATATACTAATACCACGCAGTCTAACTACCGGGGACACACCCTCGGCGCGACTGGTCCAATCCGAGTCGCAGGTAACGATCGGATCGTCGTAACCGGAGGGAGTTACAGAGCCGCGCCGGACAAATGATACATATTACCCTCGCTATCTCGCATACATCAGCGGTAAGTCATGAAAGAAATGAACAGGAACGCGCTGGGACATTCAATCAATAGGGAAATTTAATTTATAAATTATCGGGAGGGAGCACGCAAAGAGCAGAGTTATCTGAATAAGAAATGTAATGTCCAATGAGCAAAAAGAAAGCAACTTACCAATCTTCAGAAGACGGGCCACACACAGACACACACACAAAGAAATGGACCCTTCGGGTCTTTATTGAAAGGCTCCATCTGCAAGGAAGGTGGCTGGAGACCAGAGCCTGTGCTTGAGCCTGTCCTACCTCGTGTGGTCTTGACGATCCGGCTCGCGGGACTCGAACCCACAAACACGATGCCGCTCCAAGCACCAGGTACCGGCCTCTCCAACCGGCCATGCCACAATCGACCAAGACCAGAGAAAATCAAAGACGGACGATGACCCAGACCAGATCGAACCAGCCCAACACCAAGACCCGCGACCCAAGCACGACAATGACTACCACGCTCCAGCCTGGCGTTCCTTTTATATTCCTTTTCCTCCGGGTGAGAAATCGCCGTCTGAGGCGATCTCCACTCTTTGGACGGGGCGTCGTGGGAAAGTCGCTCTCCCTGTGGCCATCTCAACCCTATGGCCGGCGTTTTCGTGGGAAAGTCGCCT
This sequence comes from Eptatretus atami, assembly GCA_035128595.1. NCBI lineage: Eukaryota > Metazoa > Chordata > Myxini > Myxiniformes > Myxinidae > Eptatretus > Eptatretus atami. The sequence continues at coordinate 129,081,399 of CM068960.1, read as the reverse complement.
TCTGTGGCCGTCATTGGACAAGGGGGCACGCCCCTAGGCCTTCCCTTGCGGAGTCCCGGTCTGAGGCGATGGAAATCTCCGCCCAAGTACGTGGCCGAACGCACGTGGGCAATGGCTTCGGTGTGCGAAGTGAAGTAAGGAGACTTTTGTTGTAAAAAACTCACGCAGCGCACACATGAATCCCGTTAGACACAGGTAGGGGGGGCCATAACTATAAACATACACACTTACCGATATAACTGTTCCATAATGGACCTAAATATTGAGTACTCATCTCTGCAGATTCGTAACAATATATGTATATATATATATATTATATATATATAAATATATATATATATAATATATAATAATATAGTATACACACACACACACATATAACATATGTTGCGGGCCGGAGGTCGGGGAAGAAGACCACCAGGGGGGAAGCTAACTCGGGTCCCACCAGACTCCCCAGAATTGTGCCGTCGCAACACGGAATAATTCCGTGATGCGGCGGTCGCTAACCGACCGTAACCACCCAATAATTAACCGTGTGACTTCGGGTCCTCCAGCTATGGGTTAACCGGGTTTACATATTAATCCAATTATTAAATTAACCTAATTAATAAATAAAAGCCTGGTGTTGGCTTAATGGTTTGGGTGGCGAGCTTTGGATCCGAAGGTCTGAGTCAAATCCGCTCAGCTGTTGAATTAATACCAGGTGGAGTTTAACGCGACCTGTCATCCTTCTGAAGGTCGGCAAAATGAGTTTTCCAGCATGCTGGTATCCTGTGTCAGAGTGACCGACCCATCCAGGGATTGTACCAATAGCCAAGGAGACCTGCTCAAGCAGACCAACGCTCTGCACAGAGTATGGTCCCAATATCTCCTCCTCCTCTCCCAATTAATCAGTGATTTAATTACAGAGAAACAGCCTTGGTACAACCTTGTCCGAACCGGATCAACTCTCCACGGAACCGGATTGTAGCCCGAGCGACACTCCAAGGGACGTACCCGGCTAAAGGAACGGACCGGTTGAGAATAAGTCTCAGCTCAAGCTCACATTCGGGACATGCTGGATCATTGAAAGAAAAGACGAAAACAGAGCTGGGAACATTTCGAATAATAATTTATTTACAAGCAGGCGGGGAAAGTTATGTGGTACAGTGAATAGTTTTATTGGTTGTGTAATGGCAGGGATAGAAGAAGCGTGAGATGCGACAACAAACAAGGCAGCTTACAAAAGCAGACACAAGCAACTAACCCGAAATAATAATAATCTTCTGCAATCTTAACTTACGAGGACAGGCACCAGGACAAACAGAACACGCACACACACACGCACACACATACACGCCACAACACACGACACACACAAACACACACACACACACACATACACACAACATACACAAACGTAATTGCAATTATTGCCAGTCAGGCCAGAATCAGCTCTGTGACTTGCCTGCAGCGGTATCAATGTAAACCTGGACTAACCTGTCCATGGTCGGGTTGTCGTGACTACCACCGTATCCCCCACCAGGTTTTTTGGTGAGGAGGGTGTTTTGGATTGGACATCCAGCAGGATCAAAAACAAAACCTGTCACCAGGGCGAAGGAGCTCCTTGTGAGCCAACGGACATCCATATATAGTGCCCAACTGTGTTTCGGACGTCCCCGCTGCAGTTAGGTTACTCCTATATTAGGCAGGTTGGTGGCAGGATTTGCACTCCAGCCACCGTAAATGGTTCATCCGCAAAACATACGAAAAGCATTTTAAAAAATCTCTGAAAACCCCACTCCGTGGGAGTGCAGCTTCCCTTCGCAGGGCAGCTCACGCATTACGGGATTGGGCAAAGTTCGGGACCCCCCAAAATCTTTGGGATGATCGGAGAGAAACCAGGGGGAAACATTCCCGGGGTCAGATTGTGAGAGCGGTGTATCGGAGTGGTTGCTGAGGGTGTCCTCCACCAGACGGCGGTCTCCTTGGGTAACCTGAGCGGTCCCTTCGGGTGGGTGCCTGAAATGTCCTATCCTCTAAGAGATGAGAACCTGTCCTGTTATCATCTGAAGCTCAAGCATTTGGACTCGGTATTGCAGGCACTCTGTGAGGTTCGGAGACCCGGCATTGGTGGCGAGATCATGGGGTGTTTTACACCAAATTGGCTGGTCGCTCTGATGGTTACCATGCCCAGGAGTTGCTGTAGCTGTGTCCATTAGCTGACTCAATGATAATTGAGGTAGCACGCGGTCAACGAGCCGTATTAATGAGACTAAGGCATTTCGTCACTCCTTGGTGTCATTTCCATGGTCTCTGTTTTATGCTCCGGACTGAGGGCGGTGGATCTCAACCGTGAGGAATGCCATTCCTACGGCCACGCTGAGTCTGTGGTTGAATCAGTTCCACGCCAGCGAGATAGCTCTTCTCGTCTTGGGGGATTTCAATTGCATGCGACTGGAACTGAGAGGGATGTTGTGAGACATGTGTTGGTCCCATGGGCTGGAACTGTGAACTGAATCGCACTAAGTTCCTTGACTTTGCAAGAAGTGCATGGACTTATGGGTGGCTGGTTCATCTTTCAGCACCCACAAGGCTCATTGCGCTGAACTTGGTATTCAACGCTGGCGGTTATGGCAAAGGAATATTCCGCAGGTGCTCGTTGATCGGTCGCTGGAGGAGAATCCAGAACTTCAGGGTCTACCAAAAGAGTGCTCAGTTCCTTAATACCTTGACTCACCGGCTTGGTTGGAGCAACTCTTAAGTTGCACTAATATCAAGCAGGAGATGGTAACCAATCCCAGCCGAGGCTGGATGTTGGCAGCTCATATGAAGGGTAGCTGAGGAGTGTGCGAACAAGCTAGTTGGAGAATTTTGGGGGGGTCTGGGTGCTTGCAAGGTCCTGAAGAGTGTGGAGTGCTCTCTCAACCACCTTTCCTTGATGTGCCCGGTGAAATGTCCTTGGAACTCACGACAATGTTTCACTTACATGGGAATTCCGCGGCATTGTGTTTCCTCCAAGCCCGTCCCTCTGTGCATGGAGTTTAGAGTCAGAGGGTGTGGGCTCTTGGAAGAGGATCCGAAGTGAAGCCCGTGGCCGGTTACTTTGAGCGGTTTACTAAAGGCGGATCGCACCAGCTGTCGAGTTGGACTCAGGGGTGTCACAATCACTGTTGCTAGACCCTCCAACATCGCTGTGGTCCACCTCATTTGTGGGAAATCACAGGCCTGCAGTGAATTGTTGAATGGGGTAAAGCCCAGGGATCTGGTGGCATTCATGCTGACTTCTCACAGGCTTGCGTAATGCACTCGTGTCAATGCATGTAGTTTCTGTGCTCTGCATGGAACACAGGCATATCCCCAACTGATTTGGAATAGGGGCCTTGTTGTCCTCTCTGGAAAGGGAGAAGGTGATCGCCAGCACTGCAACACCCCGAGGGGTGACGCTGCTGCTCAGTGCCGGGCAAGGTATTTGCTCGATAATTCTTGATCGGGATTCGCACCATCTGCTTGAGCACCAGCGTCCAGAAGCAGTCAAGGCTTTTACAACAAAGAGTCAAAACGATTGACCGTATCCTTGTCTTTCGGGGTCACCGACGCAGACGAGAGTTTCGGCAGGGGCTGCTTGCAGCTTATGTTGATCTCTGGAAAGCATTTTGATTCAGTGAATTCTGGATTCGTGATCTTCGTTGGTGCCATCAAAACTGATGATCTGATGGTCTGATTCTCTACTCTGCTACTGAGAGTGCTGTTGGAGATGTGGTGGTACCATCTCTGACTTATTTTCAGTTGTTACTAGGAGTTCGTGCAGTGGTGTGTACTGGCCCCCACAATTTTTAGCACTTGTATCAACGGTTTTGTTGGAGTGCTTCGTGAGTTTACGCCACTTGGCGAGCACTCTCCAAGAAACCTGGTAACGGAACACACCTTGGATTAAGTGAAGCAGAAATATTTATATTGTTACGGATTTTAGAATCCGGTCTGATGAATGCATCCCACATCCAGGTCCTCAGACAGTTATTTCATAAAATGCATGTTCTGATTAGCTCGGCATCCCCAATGTTCCAATGGGATTTTAAATGTGATGCGTTGCGAAGGGTAAAGAATGATCCCTCTTCTTATGGGAAGCCTTTTTTTCTTTAACACAGTCACTTTTACACAGACATTTCTTTCGCGAGCGCCACGACCTGCCTTTTTGAGAGCGCATGGATCGTTCATGGGTAACCGTGCGCGGAGTGGGCGGGGTAGCTTTGGGCGGACTGCGCCCGCGAGACGACCGACAGATATAAAAACGAATTGGAAGTCCGTTCTGAGGAGAAGAGAAGAAAGAGGAGGGAAGAAGAAAGAGAGAGAAAGTAAGAGGAGGGAGAAGAGAACGAGAAGAAAGCCAGAGAGGAGAAGAAAAGCGCAAGAAGTGAGGCAAGAAGCGGGTGTAAGCGTGCGAGGGAAGAAGCGAGCCAGAGAGGAAGCGTGCAGCGAGAAGCGGTGGCAGGCTCGCAAGTGAGGAAGTGAGCGTTTGGTGCACGTGTGGGTGTCTGTCCAGCGCCAACAACGAGACAATTCCGTACTTCACAGTGCTTGAGTAAGCGAGTGTGGTGTGCTGGCGTGTGGGTGTGAGCAGCGCCGACATACGATTGAGGCACGGGTCAGGTCACCGACAAGTGAGGAGCGGTCAATCACCCGACGGAGGGGTGGGTCACTGGGACGTCACCCCTGTTTTCGTGAAGTGTGAGGAACTGCCATTGTTGCAGCAACCAGCGTCTAAACCCACGACGACGAATCTTCGGTGTCCTCCAAGACGTCGACTGGCGTTCAAGGCTGGGTGCGGGCGACGGACATGACACGCACGTACACATTTCAGGACCTTTTCACTTCACGGCCAACTACTCTCTGGTGAGCGAGACGACTCTTCTCCCCCCCTCACCATGAAATGATTGTTGGGTACCCCTTGTCGTGTTTAGGCTGTAACTAAGTCAACCCCCGATAAGCCATCTGCTCTTGTCTTTTCCTGGCATTTTTGATTGATTTTGCTTTGAAATTTATTCTTTTATTTACCTCCAGAAAATATAAAGTCTTTCATTTATTTATTTTATTAGTAATAAATTATTTATTGGATTCCACCTGTCCGTGTTTGTCCTTTCCTTCCATTGGTCTCGCATTGTCCGAACGAGATAAACTGGTAGGTAATTAACCACAGATTTGAACAAAATAGTCGGCACGCACCGGCGGTTAAAACGCTCGGCCCGCCCTAATTAAAATCTAATCGAGATAACATTGGTGTTTTTGGCGAGGGCACGCTCCCCGCTCAGGTAACCACGTGACCTCTGGTTAAACCGGCATCAATTAGAGCGGTGGACAACTGGAACTCGTAGTTAACTGAGTGGCGTTCGTGGTGTTTAAACAACCCATCGTACACAACGTTCATTGTGAGCGGTAGCCCCAGGTCCGGCTCTTTCGAGGACAACCGGGGATTAATCCCCCTGAGTGGATAAGCTGGTGTTCTCGTACCCGTGGCCGCAATCAATATATCAGGGTGAGTCAGAAGTAGCGCCCGATTTCTGTCAGTTAATTGTTGTTTGCCATTTTGTTATTACAGTGTACAAGAAGGTTAGAAATAAATGAATGACAATGTTTTAATCTAACCATTTATTCAAGAAAAATTATTACGGAAACTGTACCAGCTGTTTACTTGCAATTTTTCAAAAGTGCCCTCCCTGCGTGATCGATGCACAATTACAGCCGAGCAGGCCAGAGCGGCACACACGTCTGCAGAGTTCGATATCAATTTTCTCAAACTTTGCATGATTTGAGTCTTCAATTCCTGAATGGTATGAGGCCTTTTCACGATAAACAAGGTCTTCATGAGCCCCCAAATAAATAATCTGGAGGCGTAGTCTGGGGAGCGTGCTTGCCACTCGATCGGACCGGCAGCGGCCGATCCACTTTCTGGGAAAGCTTTTCATGAAGCCACTGACGAACATAACGTCCCAGTAATAAGGTGGAGCTCCATCATAACTGGAAATAAGTCCTGATCTTGTACCCTGGGCCAAAGAAGGTTTGCAGCATATCCAGGTAATTTCTGCAGTGACAAATCCGTCAAAGAAAAAGGGTCCAATTATCCTAATGGAGAGATATGGCTGCCTAAACTGTCCACCCAGGTAAATTTAACCTCCTCTCAGCTGTCACTCTTGGGTTATTCGCAGCCCAGTAGACACAATTGTGGTCTGTTATTGTGCCATTAAGAATTAAAACATGCTCATCTGACCACCCAAATAAAAATAAATAAATATTTACGAAAATGAATATTTTGAGATTATTTCTGAGAGAGACTCGGATGAGATTTGTTACCTGCATGGTCCGTCAGCATCAGCTGTGGCTGAATGGCAATGTGGCTCGTTTTCCTGACGCTGATCCTGCTCACCAGATTCTCTCATGCGAGGGAGTCTCGTGAGTGGAGGAAGGCTAATGGGCCGACCACGTGCCTCGTGGTTGCAGCAGGTTGATCGGCATCTCAAGGGATGGGGATGGGGATGGCCAGACGGAGGTCTCTGGAGTACCTGCGTAAAGTGGATGCAGCGACGCACTGCTCTTTGGCATGCTCCCATACCTGACCTGATCTGAATTTTAAAAGCCTGTGTCTTGCTTCACGGGGACAGCGCTCAGAGCAAGTTGGAAAATTCCGAATCAATATCCAGCGTCATGACGTCATTATTTGAACAGAAACTCAGCGTCATGACAGGAAGGCATCCTCAGAATTATCCATCGGTAAAACGTTTATAAATTTAGCTCTTCAATCAGCAGCCAAGTGAGAAATTCTCCAAATATCAAATCACAATATCGAACGAATACTCCGATTAGGATGTGTTGATAAAGGAAACATTGAACATTTAAATAAATATTCAGGGACGGAGTGAATCGGTCCCGGTAAAGTAAGAACGGTGCTCGTACTAAGAAAAGGGAGCCCGTGGAGGGTAATAACTCATACTTACCTGACAGGGAAACACCATGATCAATAAGGTGGTGTTCTCAGGGTGAGGCCGACCCATTGTAACACCGGTGGGTTTGACCCTTGCGATTTCCCCAAATGTGGGAAACTCGACTGTACAATTGTGGTATGGGGGGACTGCGTTCGCGCTGTCCCTGTTCTTAAAATAAAACAGACAGATTACTGATGTAGTTGTTGTCATGAAAAGCTGAGTATGTAGTTGTGATGTTGTTGTTGTTGTTAAAAGACTGTTTGCAGTTTATTCGAAATCGCTTTCTGCCACGAGGGATTTGCAGAACACTTTCAGTGTGTTCAGTGACAAAGTTTCTTGAAGAGCGCTCGCCAAGTGGCTTAAGCATTCGAGCAATCACTCCATCGAAACCGTTAAGAGGGAACGGCTGGCTTTGGCCAAACGATAGCTATCTACTTGGTGAATGAACACAACCCCTGAAACAAGTTTGCAAGTGACGTAATTATCTCTACGCACCGATGGTGGAGGGAGGTTATTGTGTTCACCCCTCTTTGTCTTGTCTGGGAGCAGGATATCTTGAGAGGTTTGGATGGATTCAGAACGGTGATTCAGGTTGGGTGTGTGAAAGGAGAATTGATTCGGTTTTGGTGAAGATCGGATCGGGATCGTGAGTTTTAAAAATGTTTCTTCACCATTGAGATGTAAGAGTGCAAAAACGATACAACAGGCCAACAATAGGACGAGATCTCAAAAAGTTATGGATGGATTCGGACAAAACTAGGTGGATGACTGGTTAGTTAACAAGAACAAGTCGTTTCGATTTTGAACTTCTGGATTCAGATCCAGATTATCAGTGGACTACAAAAGGTAACATGTTCACCGTGGGTGGAGGTACGTGCTATACGCGAGTGCTGTTTTAGTTTGTCATGTTATCATCATATCCGTCGGTCTAGTTTTATGGGATGTGCTGAAATCAATTGCTATTCCTTTACCCGAATGTGTTCAGGTCGTGGGATATTTGCTGTGTTCAGCTTCCAAACAGCTGCTTTCCCTTGCCAAGCGAGCCGTTCTATCTAACAGGTTTTGTTGGAGTGCTTGTTTTGAGTTTACGCTCTTGCCTGAGCACTCTCCAAGGAACTTGGTAATTGAACACACCCTTGGAGATAGTGAACCAGATATTATATATTGTTTACGGGTTTCAGAATCCGGTCTGATGAATGCATCCACACATCCAGGTCCTCAGACAGTTATTTTCCTAAAATGCATGTTCAGATTAGCCCCATCCCCATGTCTAATGGATATAAATGTTGATGCGTTGAGAAGGGTAAGGATAGATCCCCTCTCTTATGGAAAGCTTTTTTCTTGACAACAGACGCTTTTACACACATTTCTTTCACGAGCGCCGATGCCCGCCTTTTTTTGAGAGAACACAGGTCGTCATGGTAACCGTCGCACGAGTGGGGCGCGGGTGAGCTTTGGCGGACTGGCCCCGCCGAGAGGCCGCAGATATAAAACGAATTGGAAGTCTGTTCTGAGGAGAGCGAAGTAAGAGAGAGAAGTAAGAGGAGGGAGAAGATAACGAGAAAGCCAGCGAGGAGGAAAGAAGAAGTGCAAGCAAGCAAGAAGCGGATGTAAGCGTGCGAGGGAAGAAGCCTCGCCAGAGAGGAAGCATGCAAGCGAGGAAGCGTGCAGGCCCGCAAGTAAGCAAGCGAGCGTGTGGTGCACGTGTGGGTGTCTGACCAGCGCAACAACGAGACAATTCGTCCTTCCAGTGCCTTGAGCAAGAGAGCCTGTGTTGGCGGTGTGGGTGTGACAGCGCGGACAACGAGTGAGGCACGGGTTTAGTCACCGACAACCGTGTGGGTCCACTGGACGTCACTAGTTTCGTGAAGTGTGAGGAACAATGCCCGTGTCGCAGCACAGGGTATAAACCCCGCGACAGAATGATCTCGATGCCCTCCCAGACGTCGACTGGTGTTTCAAGGGTGTTCATGAGAGGGTGCAACGGAGAGGCTGGTGCTGGCGGCAGAGACGTGACACGCATGTACACATTTCAGGACGCTTTTCACTTCACGGCCAACTCCTCTCTGGTGAGCGAGATGACCCTTCTCCCCCCCCCCCCGCTGAATGATCTGTTGGGTACCCTTGTCTGCGTTTAGCTGTAAGTAAGTCAACCCCCGATACCATCTGCTCTTTGTCCTTTCTTGGCATTTTGATTGATTTGCTTTGAAATTTCTTCCTTTATTTGCCTCAGAAAATATATAGTTTTTCCATTTATTATTTTATTATTAATAAATTATTTATTGACTTCCCAACCTGTCTGTGTTTGTCCTTTTCCTTCCATTGGTCTCGCATTGTCGAACCGAGATAGACTGGGAAGTAATTACCGACAGATTTGACCAAAAATAGTCGGCAAACGCACCAGCGGTTAAAACGCTCGGCTCCGCCCTAATTAAAATCTAATCAAGATAACATTGGTGCTTTGGCGAGGGCAACGCTCCCCGCTCAGGTAACCACGTGCAGTTCCTCACACTTCACGAAACTGGTGACGTCCAGTGACCCACACCCTCCGTCGGTGATTGACCCGCGCCTCACTTGTCGGTGACTGACCCGTGCCTCAATCGTTGTCGGCGCTGCTCACACCCACACGCGCAACACACACTCGCTTGCTCAAGCACTGTGAAGTACGAATTGTCTCGTTGTTGGCGCTGGACAGACACCCACACGTGCACCAACCGCTCACTTCCTCACTTGCGAGCCTGCACGCTTCCTCGCTTGCACGCTTCCTCTCTGGCTCGCTTCTTCCCTCGCACGCTTACACCCGCTTCTTGCTCACTTCTTGCGCTTTCTTCTCCTCTCTGGCTTTCTTTCTCGTTCTCTTCTCCCTCCTCTTACTTCTCTCTCTTTCTTCTTC
>CM068960.1:129045982-129057233 GCA_035128595.1 Eptatretus atami | reverse complement strand
TGTCCCTGTGTGTCCTTTCCTTCCATTGGTCTAGCATTGTCCGAACCGAGATAGACTGGGAAGTAATTACCACAAGATTTGACCAAAAATAGTCGGCACGCACCGGCGGTTAAAACGCTCGCCGCCCTAATTAAAATCTCATCAGATAACATGGTGTTTTGCGAGAGCGCGCTCACCGCTCAGGTAACCAGGTGACCTCTAGTTAAACGGCATAATAGACGGTGACATTGGAACTCGTGGTTAAGCTGGTGGTGTTCATGTTTTTAAACAACCCATCGTACCACAACGTTCATTGTGAGCGTGGCCCCAGGTCCGGCTCTTTCGAGGACAACGGAATTAATCCCGCTGAGTGACAAGCTGGTGTATGGTACCGTGGCCGCAACAATATATATAATATATATATATATGTTATATATATATATATATATATATATATAATATATAATATATATATAATTTATATTAAATATATACAGGTTGAGTCAGAAGTAGCACCTGATTCTGTCAGTTAATTGTTTGTTTTCCATTTGTATTACAGTGTACAAGAAGGTAGAAATAAATGAATGACATGTTTATCTAACCATTTATTCAAGAAAAATTATTACGGAACTGTACCAAGCTGTTTACTTGCAATTTTCAAAGTGCCCTCCCTCGTGATCGATGCACAATTACAGCCGAGCAGGCACAAGAGCAGCACACATTCTGCAGAGTTCGATATCAATTTCCTCAAACTTTGCAGTGATTGAGCCTTCAATTCCTGAATGGTACGAGGCTTTTCACGATAAACAGGTCTTTCATGAGCCCCAAAAGAAAAAATCTGGAGGTGTAAGGTCTGGGGAGCGTGCTTGGCCACTCGATCGACTGCGCGGCCAATCCACTTCTCTGGGAAAGTTTTCATCAAGCCACTGACGAACATAACGTCCATAAGAGGTGGAGTCCATCATGCTAGAAATAACAGTCCTGATCTTGTCCCTGGGCCAAAAGAATGTTTGCAGCATATCCAGGTAAATTTCTGCAGTGACAGATCCCTCAAAGAAAAAGGGTCCAATTATCCTAATGGAGATATTGGCTGCCCAAACTTGTCACTCCAGGTAAATTTACCTCCTTCTCAACTGTCACTCTTGGGTTATGCGCAGCCCAGTAGACACAATTGTGTCTGTAATTGTGCCATTAAGATTAAAACATGCCTCATCTGACCACCAGATGTTGTCCAGCATTGTGTCCTCTTTCATGGAAGTTAGCTAAGAACCTTCGCAAATTTGAAGACGGCGATCTCATCGCCATAAAGGCATGCAGAAGCATGAATGTGAGTTTCCATTTTCTGGTGAAGCATACGGATAACACTTGATTGGCTCACTTCCAACTCTGCAGATAAACGGCGAGTTGACTTTTGCGGTTTGTTCCAGTCTTCTGATGGCTTCTTCAGCCTCAGCAACATTCGTTGCCGTTTCGGACGACCGGACTTCTTTGAAGTTGCTTTCCGACCTGTTGCTTCAAATTTCTCGACAATCAATCGTATGTTTCTTCCCTGAGGTGGATTAATATCGAATTCCTGTGCCAAACGGCGTGCCGCCATCGTTTGGTTGTTCATACTTGTAGTAATGTTTCACAGCCACAATGCGTTGATTCATTGAAAGGAAATTCATGTTCAATTTGGTGCAAATTCAGTAACTTTCATAAACTCGCAGCAATAACCTGCAAACAAAAATCAAAAAATAAATAATTTACAAAAAATTAATAACGCAAGACAATTATTAACAACATGACTCCCAGAAGAATCTGACAGCCGAAAAAACAGAAATCGGAACGCTACTTTGACTCACCCTGTATATATACAGTGGGAGAACAAGTATTTGATTACACTGCCGATTTTGCAGGTTTTCCCATCTTACAAAGCACGTAGAGGTCTGTAATTTTATCATAGGACACTTCAACTGTGAAAGACAGAATCTAAAACAAAAATCCTGAAAATCACATTGTATGATTTTTAAATAATTAATTTGATTTTATTGCATGAAAATAAGTATTTGATACATCAGAAAACAGAACTTAATATTTGGTACAGAAACCTTTGTTTGCAATTACAGAGATCAGAACGTTTCCTGTAGTTCTTAACCAGGTTTGCACAGACTGCAAGCAGGGATTTTTGGCCCACCTCCATACAGATTCTCCAGATCCTTCAGGTTCGGGGCTGTCGCTGGCAACACAGACTTTCAGCTCCCTCCAATATTTTCTATTGGTTCAGGTCTGGAGACTGGCTAGGCCACTCCAGACCTTGAGATGCTTCTATACGGAGCACTCCTTAGTTGCCCTGGCTGTGTGTTTCGCGGTCGTTTGTCATGCTGGAAGACCCAGCCACGCCCATCTTCAATGTTCTTGTTGAGCGAAGGAGGTGTTGGCCAATATCTCGCGATACATGGCCCCATCCATCCTCCCCTCAATACGGTTGCAGTCGTCCTGTCCCCTTTTCAGAAAAGCATCCCCAAAGAAAGATGTTTCCACTCCATGCTTCAGGTGGAATTGGTGTTCTTGGGTTACTCATCCTTCTTCTTCCTCCAAACACGGCGATGGAATTTAAACCAAAAAGCTCTATTTGTCTCATCAGACCACATGACCTTCTCCCATTCCTCCTCTGGATCATCCAGATGGTCATTGCAAACTTCAGACGGGCCTGGACATGCGCTGGCTTGAGCAGAGCGACCTGCGTGCGCTGCAGGATTTTAATCCATGACGGCGTTGTGTGATACTTATGGTTTTCTTTGATACTGTGGTCCCAGCTCTCTTCAGGTCATTGACCAGGTCCTGCCATGTAGTTCTGGGCTGATCCCTCACTTTCTCATGATCATTGAGGCTCCACGAGGTGAGATCTTGCAATGGAGCCCAGACCGAGGGAGATTGACTGTATATCTTGAACTTCTTCCATTTCTTAATAATGGCGCCACAGTTGTTCCTTCTCACAAAGCTGCTTGCCTATTGTCGTAGCCATCCACCTTGTGCAGTCTACAATTTTGTCCCTGATGTCCTTAGACAGCTCTCTGTCTTGTCCATTGTGGAGGTTGGAGTCTTGAATTGATTGAGTGTGGACAGCTGTCTTTTATGCAGATAACGAGCTCAAACAGGTGCATTAATACAGGTAATGAGTGGAGATGGGGGGCTTCTAAAGACAAAACTAACAGGTCTGTGGAGCCGGAATCTTACTGGTTGGTAGGTGATCAAATACTTATTCATGCAATAAATGCAAATAATTATTAAAAATCATACAAGTGATTTTCAGGATTTTTGTTTTAAATTCCGTTTTCACAGTTGAAGTGTACCTTGATAAAAATTACAGACCTCTACGTGCTTGTAAGTGGGAAACCTGCAAATCGGCAGTGTAATCAAATACTTGTTCTCCCCACTGTATATTATATATAATATACTGTACACTGAGGAGCCAAAACATTATAACGACCTACCTAATCTGCTTGCTGGTCCTCCGTGTGCCGCCAAAACAACGCCGACCCACTGAGGCATGGATTCTCCAAGACCCTGAAAGTCCTGTGGTATCTGACACCAAAACATTAGCAGCAGATCCTGCAAGTCCTGTAAGTTGCGAGGTGGAGCTGCGGTGGATCGACTTGTCAGTATAGCTAGCACTCCCACAGATGCTCAATCGGATTGAGATCTGGAGAATTTGGAGGCCAGGGAACACCGTGAACACTTCATCATGTTCCTCAAACCATTCTGAACAATGTGTGCAGTGTTGCAGGGGACATTATCCTGCTGAAAGAGGCCACTGCCATCAGGGAATACATTGCATGAAGGGGTGTACCTGGTCTGCAACGATGTTTGGCGAGGTGACACGTATCAAATTGACGTCCACATGAATGGGCGGACCCAGGTTTTCCCAGCAGAAACATTGCCTAGAGCAGCAGACTCCTTCCAACGGCTTGTCGTCTTCCTCAGTGATCCAGGTTCCATCACTCCCCAGGTAAACGGCGCACACGTACACGGCCATCCACGTGATCTAAAAGAAAACGAGACATATCGGACCAGACGACCTTCTTCCACTGCTCCAAGGTCCAGTTCTGACGCTCTTGTGCCCATTGTAGGCACGTTCGACGGTGGACAGGGTCATCATGGGCACTCTGACCGGTCTGCGGCTGGCAGCCCTATACGCAGCAGGGTGTGATGCACTGTGGATTGTGACACATTCCTCCCGTGACCACCATTAAAACTTTTTGTGACCTGTGCCACAGTAGACCTTCTGTCGGTTCGGACCAGATGGGATAGCCTTCGTTGCCCTTGCGCATCGATGAGCCTTGGCGCCCAACCCCCTTTCACCAGTTCGTGGTTTGCCTTCCGGACCACTGTCGGTGGTACTCACCACTGCTGACCGGGAGCATCCAAAGCCTTGCCGTTTCAGAGTTGCTCTGACCCAGTCGTCTGGCCATAACTATTTGGCCCTTGTCAAAGTCGCTCAGTTCTTTACTCCTGCCCATTTCTCCTGATCCAACACATCACCTCAAGAAATGACTGTTCACTTTCTCCCTAATATATCCCACCCCTTGACAGGTGCCATTGTAACAAGATCATCAATGTTATCACTTCACCTGTCAGTGGTCATGATGTTTTGGCTCATCAGTTGTGTATATACTATACATATATAACACACACATATACACATACTACATATGCATATTGTTGCGGGCTGGGGTCGGGTGAGAAGACCACCAGAGGGGGAAGCTCACTCGGCTCCCACCAACTCCCGGAATTGTAGGCCGTCGCACACGGATAATTCTGTGACGCGGTGCGTCGCTAACCGACCGTGAACGCCAAAAACTTAACCGCGTGACTTCGGGTCCTCCCATCTATGTGTTAACCGGGTTACCTAATTAATCACCTAATTAATGAATTAACCTAATTAATTAAATTAAAAGCCTGGTGTTGGCTTTTGGTTGGGTGGCGGGCTTTGGATCGAAGGTCCTGAGTTTAAATCCCGTCAGCTGTTTGAATGAACACCAGGTGGGGTTAACTCAACCTGTCATCCTTCGAGGTTGGCAAAATGAGAATATTGGGAATATTAAGATCTCTGACCTTGATTTTGCAAATGATGCAGTCATTCTTGTGGAGACTTCAGATATCCTTTTGGGGCCCTCAAAGTGCTGAATGAGGAGTCGGAGCCCTGGGATTACGGGTTCCCTGGGTCAAAACTAAGTCCAGGTTTCAATGACATGTTGTATGCTGTCTCCTGTCGTGCCTGTTTGCGTGGTGAGGATGTTGAGGTGTGGAGAGATTCACTAACCTTGGAAGTGATATCCATGTCTCTGCTGGCTGTGAGTCAGAGGTCAAACAACGTCTGTGTCAGGAGGACGCAACTCCGAGTCTTCAGGTCCTTGGTGCTTCCAGTCTTGCTGAACAGATGTGAGACTTGAATTCTGACTAGGGATCTGAGATGGAGACTTAATTCCTTTGGTACCATGCTCTTCGGAGAATCCTTGGCTATCGCTGGTCGGACTTTGTTCCAATGAGCGGTGCTGAGAGAGACTCAAATGAGATTGTTTACCAGCATAGTCTGTGAGCGTCAGCTGTGGCTGTATGGACATGTGGCTCGTTTCCTGAGCTGATCCTGCTCACCAGATTCTCTCAGCGAGGGAGTCTCGTGAGTGGAGGAGGCCAATGGGCCGACCAGGACCTCGTGGTTGCAGCAGGTTGATCAGCATTTCAAGGAGATGGGATGGCCAGGCATCTGCCTGGGGGATGGCCAGACGGAGCCCCTGGAGTACCAGCGGAAAGGGATGCAGCGACGCGCTGCTCCGGTGCTAGCTCCCATACCTGACCTTACCTGAATTGCAAAGCCTGTGTTTGCTTCACGGGGGACAGGCTAAAAGCAAGTTGTTAAATCTCAATCAATATCCAGCGTCATGACGTCATGAGTTGAAAAACTCACGTATGACGTCATGATTGAACAGAACTCAGCGTCATGACAGGAAGGCATCCTCAGAATTATCCCATCGGTAAATCGTTTATAATTTGCTCTTCAATCAGCAGCAAAGTGAGAAATTCTCCAAATATCTAAATCAAATATCGAACCGAATACTCCGATTAGGATGTGTTGATAAAGGAAACATTGAACATTTAATAAATATTCAGGGACGGAGTGAATCGGTCCCGGTAAAGTAAGACGGGCTCGTATAGAAAAGGGAGCCCTTGAGGTAATAACTCTATACTTACCTGACAGGGAAACACCATGATCAATAAGGTGGTGTTCTCAGGGTGAGGCCGACCCATTGCACACCGGGTGGGTTGACCCTTGCGATTTCCCAAATGTGGAAATCGACTGTACATTTGTGGTAGTGGGGACTGCGTTCGCGCTGTCCCCTGTTCTTTAAAATAAAAACAGATGGATTACTTGATGTAGTTGTTGTCATGAAAAGCTGGCATGTAGTTGTTATGACGTTGTTGTTGAAAGACTGTTGCAGTTTATTCGAAATCGCTTTTGCCACGAGGGATGTGCAGACACTTTCGTGTGTTCAGTCACAAAGTTTCTTGAAGAGCGCTCGCCAATGGCTTAAGCATTCGAGCAATCACTCAACGAAACCGTTAAGAGGGAACGGCTGGCTTGGCAAGCGATAGCTATCTGCTTGTGAATGAACACAACCCTGATAACAAGTTTGCAAGTGACTTAATTATCTCGCCACCGATGGTGGATGGAGTTACGTGTTCACCCTCTTTGTCTGTCTGGGAGCAGGATATCTTGAAAGGTTATGGATGGATTCAACAAAACTAGGTGGACAGGTTGGGTGTCTGAAAAGGACTAATTGCCGGTTTTGGTGAAGACCTGATCCGGATTCGAGAGTTTTAAATGTTTCTTCACCATTGAGATGGAAGAGGCAAAACGATACAAAGGCCAACATAGGACGAGATCTCAAAAAGTTATGGATGGATTCGGACAAAACTAGGTGGATGACTTGGTTAGGAACAAGAACAAGTCCTTTCGATTTGAACTTCTGGATTCAGATCAGATTATCAGTGGACTACAAAAAGTAACATGTTCACCGTGCGGGAGGTACGTGCTATAGCGAGTGCTGTTTTAGTTTGTCATGTTATCATCATATCCGTCGGTCAGTTTATGGGATGTGCTGAAATCAAATTGCATTTCCTTTACCCGAATTGTTCAGTACCTGGGTATTTTGCTGTGTTTAGCTACCAAAGCAGCTAGCTTTCGCTTGCCAAGCCAGCCTTCCTTGTCAACGGTTTTGTTGGAGTGTTGGTGAGTTTACGCCACTTGGCGAGCACTCTCAAGAAACTTGGTAACTGAACACACCCTTGGATTAAGTGAACCAGAAATATATATATATTACGGATTTCAGAATCCGGTCTGATGAATGCATCCACACATCCAGGTCCTCAGACATTATTCTGAAATGCATGTTCAGATTAGCCCCATCCCCATGTCTAATGGGATTTAAATGTGATGCGTTGAGAAGGGTAAAGATAGATCCCCTCTCTTATGGGAAGCTATTTTTCTTTACAACAGACACTTTTACACATATTTCTTCGCGAGCGCCGACGGCCGCCTTTTGAGAGCGCACGGGTCGTCAGGTAACCGTGCGCGAGTGGGCGGGGTGAGCTTTGCGGACTGCGCCGCCGAGACGGCCCGCAGATATAAACGAATTGGAAGTCTGTTCTGAGGAGAGAGAGTAAGAGGAGGAGAAGAAAGAGAGAGAAGTAAGAGAGGAGAAAAGAGAGAAGTAAGAGGAGGAGAAGAGAAGAGAACAGCCAGAGAGGAGAGAAAGCACAAGAAGCGAGCAAGAAGCGGGTGTAAGCGCGAGGAAGAAGCGAGCCAGAGGAAGCGTGCAAGCGAGGAGCAAGCGTGTGTGCACGTGTGGGTTCTGACCAGCGCCAACAACGAGACAATCGTCCTTCCCCGTGCTTGAGCAAGCGAGCTGTGGTGCGCTGTGGGTGTGAGCAGCGCCGACAACGAGTGAGGCACGGGTCGGTCACCAACAAGTGAGGCGCGGGTCAGTCACCGACGGACCGTGTGGTCACTGGACGTCACAGTTCGTGAATGTGAGGAACTGCCCGTGTCGCAGCACCAGGGACTAAACCCACGACAGACGATCTCGGTGCCCTCCCAGACGTCGACTGGCGTTCAAGGCGTTCGGAGAGGGTGCACGCAAGGCTGGGTGCTGGCGACGGACGTTACACGCACGCACACATTTCAGGACGTTTTCACTTCACGGCCAACTACTCTCTGGTAGTGAGAAGACTCTTCTCCCCCCCCCCTGAATGATCTGTTGGGTACCCTTGTCTGTGTTTAGCTGTAAGTAAGTCAACCCCGATAAGCATCTGCTCTTTGTCTCTTTCCTGCATTTTGATTGATTTTGCTTTGAAATTTATCTTTTATTTACCTCAAAAAATAAAAGTCTTTCCATTTATTAATTTTATTAAATAAATTATTTATTGGCTTCCAACCTGTCCGTGTTTGTCCTTTCCTTCCATTGGTCTAGCATTGTCCGAACGAGAGAGACTGGGAAGATTTACCACAGATTTGACCAAAAATAGTCGGCAGCACCAGCGGTTAAAACGCTCGCCGCCTAATTAAATCTCATCAAGATAACATTGGTGCTTTGGCGAGGGCTGCTCCCCCTCAGGTAACCACGTGACCTCAGTTAAACGGCATAATTAGACGGTGGACCTGGAACTGTGGTTAAATGGTGCGTTCGTTGTTTAAACAACCCATCGTACCACAACGTTAATTGTGAGCGGTCCCAGGTCCCTCTTCCGGGACAACCGGGATTAATCCCCTGAGTGACAAGCGGTTTCGGTACCTGGCCGCAACAATAATTTATATATATATAATATATATATATATAAGTATATACTGTACACTGAGGAGCCAAAACATAATGACAACCTGCCTAATCTCTGCTGGTCCTCCGTGTGCCGCCAAAACAGCGCCGATCTGCCGAGGCATGGATTCTACAAGACCCCTGAAGGTGTCCGTGGTATCTGCACCAAAACATAGCAGCAGATCCTTCAAGTCCTGTAATTGCGAGGTGGAGCGCGGTGGATCGGACTTGTCGGTCAGCACATCCCACAGATGCTCAATCAGATTGAGATCTTGAGAATTTGGAGGCCAGGGCAACACCGTGAACACTTCATCATGTTCCTCAAACCATTCCCGAACAATGTGTGAGTGTTGCAGGGCACATTATCCTGCTGAAAGAGGCCACTGCCATCAGGGAATACCATTGCCATGAAGGGTGTACCTGGTCTGCAACATGTTTGCGAGTGACACGTATCAAATTGACGTCCACAGAATGGGCGGACCAGCGTTTCCCACAGAACATTGCCCAGAGCATCACACTCCTCCACCGGCTTGTCGTCTTCCCACAGTGTATCCTGGTCCATCACTTTCCCAGGTAAACGCGCAACTACACGCCATCCACGTGATCTAAAAGAAACGGGACTTATCGGACCAGGCGACCTCCTTCCACTGCTCCAAGGTCCAGTTCCGACGCTCTCTGCCCATTCTAGGCACTTTCGATGGTGGACAGGGGTCATCATGGGCTCTCTGACCGTTCTGCAATAGGCAGCCCATACGCAGCAGGGTGATGCACTGTGGATTGTGACACATTCCTCCCATGACCACCATTAAAACTTTCTGTGACTTGTGCCACAGTGGACCTTCTGTCGGTTCGGACCAGACGGGATAGCCTTCGTTGCCCTCGGCATCGATGAGCCTTGGGCGCCCAACTTCTTCGCCGTTCGTGTTTTATGTCCCTACTCGGACCACTGTCGGCAGGTACTCACCACTGCTGACCGGAGCACCCACAAGCCTTGCCGTTTCAGAGTTGCTCTGACCCAGTCGTCTGGCTATAACAATTTGGCCCTTGTCAAAGTCGCTCAGTTCTTGACTCCTGCCCATTTCTCCTGCATCCAACACATCACCTCAAGAACTGACTGTTCACTTTCTACTCAATATATCCACCCCTTGACAGGTGCTATTGTAACAAGATCATCAATGTTATTCACTTCACCTGTCAGTGGTCATAATGTTTGGCTCATCAGTGTGTGTGTGTTAATATATATTATATATATAATATATATATATATATTATATATACTGTGCGGAGGACGAAAGTCGAGTCTTCAGGTCCTTGGTGCTTCCAGTCTTGCTCTACGATGTGAGACTTGAATTCTGACCAGGGATCTGAGACGGAGACTGATTTCCTTTGGTACCAGGTCTCTTCGGAGAATCCTAGCGATCGCTGGTTGGACTTTGTGTCCAACGTGCGGTTGCTGAGAGAGACTCAAATGAGATTTGTTACCTGCATAGTCGTGAGCGTCAGCTGGCTGTGTGGACATGTGGCTCGTTTTCCTGATGCTGATCCTGCTCACCAGATTCTCTCAGCGAGGGTGTCTCGTGAGTGGAGGAGGCCAATGGCCGACCAGGTTCCTCGTGGTTGCAGCAGGATGTCGGCATCTCTTGGAGATGGGGATGGCCAGCATGCCTGGGGATGGCCAGACGGAGGCCCTGGAGTACCGGCGAAAGTGGACGCAGCAACACGCTGCTCCGGCGCTGCTCCATACCTGACCTGACCTGAATTGCAAAAGCTGTGTCTGCTTCACGGGGACAGGCTAATAAGCAAGTTGGAAAATCCAAATCAATATCCAGCGTCATGACGTCATGAGTTGAAACAGAACTCAGCGTCATGACAGGAAGACATCCTCAGAATTATCCCATCGTAAAAACGTTTATAATTTGCTCCTCAATCAGCAGCAAAGTGAAAAATCACCAAATATCTAAATCACATATCGAACCGAATACTCCGATTAGGATGTGTTGTAAAGAAACATTGAACATTCAAATACATATTCAAGACGGAGTGAATCGGTCCCGGTAAAGTAAGACGGTGCTCATAATAAGAAAAGGAGCCCGTGGAGTGTAAATAACTCATACTTACCTGACAGGGAAACACCATGATCAATAAGGTGTTTCTCAGGTGAGGCACGACCCATTGCACACCGGTGGTTGACCCTCGATTTCCCCAAATGTGGGAAAGTATCTTCTCTTTTGGGGGTGAGAAGACCACCAGGGTGGGGAAGCTAACTCGGCTCCCACCAGACTCCCCGGAATTGTAGGCCGTCGCAGATGGCTAATTCTGTGACGCGGTGAGTCGCTCACCGACCGTGAACGCCAATAACTTAACCGCGTGACCTCAGGTCCTCCCATCTATGGGTTAACCGGGTTACCTAATTAATC
>CM068960.1:129014560-129034875 GCA_035128595.1 Eptatretus atami | reverse complement strand
AGAGAGAGAGATTGGCGAGCATCTCCAATAAACTTGGTCACTGAACACACCCTTGGATTAAGTGAACCAGAAAATTATATATTGTTATTGATTTTAGAATCCGGTCTGATTGAATGCATCCACACATCAGGGTCCTGAGACAGTATTTCCTGAAATGCATGTTCAGATTAGCCCCATCCCCATGTCTATGGGATTATAAATGTGATGCGTTGAGAAGGATAAAGGACTAGATCCCCTCTCTTATGGAAGCTTTTCTTACAACAGACACTTTTACACAACATTTATTTCGCGAGCGGCCGACGGCCGCCTTTTTCAGAGCGCACGGGTCGTCATGGTAACCGTGCGCGAGTAGGCAGGGTGAGGTTTGGGCGGACTGCGCCCGCCGAGACGGACCGCAGATATAAACGAATTGGAAGTCTGTTCTGAAGAGAAGAGAAGTAAGAGGAGGAGAAAGAGACGAGAAACAAAGCCAGAGAGGAGAGAGCGCAAGAAGTGGGTGTAGGCGCGTGAGGGAAGAAGCGAGCCAGAGAGGAAGCGTGCAGGCCCGCAAGTGAGCAAGCGACCGTGTGGTGCACGTGTGGGTGTGAGCAGCGCCGACACCAGTGAGGGACGGGTCAGTCACCACAAGTGAGGCGCGGTAGTCACCGAACGGACCGTGTGGGTCACTGGACGTCACCAAGCTTCGTGAAGTGTAGAAATGCCTGTGTCGCAGCACCAGCGTCTAAACCGCGACAGACGATCTCGGTGCCCTCCCAGACGTCGACTGGCGTTCAAGGCTGTTCGCGAGAGGGTGCACGGCAAGGCCGGGTACTGGCGACGGACGTGACACGCACCAGACATTTCAGGATGTTTTCACTTCACGGCAACGACTCTCTGGTGGAGCGAGATGACCCTTCTCCCCTCCCCCCCCCTGAATGATCTGTGGGTACCCTTTGTCTGTGTTTAGCTGTAAGTAAGTCAACCCCCGAAAAGCATCTGCTCTTTGTGTCTTTCCTGGCATTTGATTGATTTTGCTTTGAAATTATTCTTTTATTTACCTCAGAAAATATAAATTCTTTCCATTTATAAATTTATTATTAATAAATTATTTATTGACTTCCAACCTGTCCCTGTGTGTCCTTTCCTTCCATTGGTCTAGCATTGTCCGAACCGAGATAGACTGGGAAGTAATTACCACAGATTTGACCAAAAATAAGTCGGCACGCACCGGCGGTTAAACGCTCGGCCGCCCTAATTAAAATCTCATCAAGATAACATTGGTGTTTTTGCGAGAGCGCGCTCCCCGCTCAGTAACAGGTGACCTCTAGTTAACGGCATAATTAGACGGTGACATGGAACTCTCGTGTTAACTGAGGTGTTTCATGGTTTTAAACAACCATCGTACCACAACGTTCATTGTGAGCGGTGGCCCCAGGTCCGCTCTTCAGGACAACCGGGAATTAATCCGCTGAGTGACAAGCTGGGTGTATCGGTACCCGTGGCCGCAACAATATATATATATATATATATATATATATATATATATATATATATATATATATATATATATATATATATATAGATATATATATATATATATACAGGTTGAGTCAGAAGTAACCTGATTCTGTCAGTTAATTGTTTGTTTTCCATTTGTATTACAGTGTACAAGAAGGTAGAAATAAATGAATGACATGTTTATCTAACCATTTATTCAAGAAAAATTATTACGGAACTGTACCAAGCTGTTTACTTGCAATTTTCAAAGTGCCCTCCCTCGTGATCGATGCACATTACAGCCGAGCAGGCACCAGAGCAGCACACATGTCTGCAGAGTTCGATATCAATTTCCTCAAACTTTGCAGTGATTTGAGCCTTCAATTCCTGAATGGTACGAGGCTTTTCACGATAAACAGGTCTTTCATGAGCCCCCAAAGAAGAAATCTGGAGGTGTAAGGTCTGGGGAGCGGCTTGCCACTCGATCGACTGCGGCGGCCAATCCACTTTCTGGGAAGTTTTTCATCAAGCCACTGACGACACATAACGTCCATAATAGGTGGAGCTCCATCATGCTAGAATAACAGTCCTGATCTTGTTCCCTGGGCCAAAAGAATGTTTGCAGCATATCCAGGTAAATTTCTGCAGTGACAGATCCCTGCAAAGAAAAAGGGTCCCAATTATCCTAATGGAGATATGGCTGCCAAACTGTCACTCCAGGTAATTTACCTCCTTCTCAACTGTCACTCTGTTATTCGGAGCCAGTAGACACAATTGTGTGTCTGTTAATTGTGCCATTAAGATTAAAACATGCCTCATCTGACCACCAGATGTTGTCCAGCATTGTGTCCCTTCATGAAGTTTAGCTAAGAACTCTTCGCAAAATTGAAGACGGCGATTCGTCATCGCCATCAGGAAGGGCATGCAGTAAGCATGGAATGTGAGGTTTCCATTTTTTCTGGGAAGCATACGGATAACACTTGATTGGCTCACTTCCAACTCTGCAGATAAACGGCGAGTTGACTTTTGCGTCTTTGTTCAGTCTCTGATGGCTTCTTCAGCCTCAGCAACATTCGTTGCCGTTTTCGGACGACCGGACTTCTTTGAAGTTGTCTTCCGACCCTGTTGCTTCAAATTTCTCGACAATCAATCGGTATGTTTCATTCCCTGAGGTGGATTAATATCGAATTCCTGTGCCAAACGGCGTGCCGCCATCGTTGGTTGTTCATTACATTTGTAAGTAATGTTTCACAGCCACAATGCGTTGATTCATTGAAAAGGAAATTTCATGGTTCAATTTGGTGCAAATTCAGTAACTTTCTAACTCGCAGCAATAACCCTGCAAAACAAAATCAAAAAAATAAATAATTTAACAAAATTAATAATCTGCAAGCAATTTTATTAACAACATGACTTCCCAGAAAGAATCTGACAGCCGAAAAAAACAGAAATCGACGCTACTTTTGACTCACCTGTATAGTATACAGTGGGGAGAACAAGTATTTGATACACTGCCGATTTTGCAGGTTTTCCCACTTACAAAGCACGTAGAGGTCTGTAATTTATACATAGGTACACTTCAACTGTGAAAGACAGAATCTAAAACAAAAATCCTGAAAATCACATTGTATGATTTTTAAATAATTAATTTGCATTTTATTGGCATGAGATAAGTATTTGATACATCAGAAAAACAGAACTTAATATTTGGTACAGAAAACCTTTGTTTGCAATTACAGAGATCAGACGTTTCCCTTAGTTCTTAACCAGGTTTGCACAGACTGCAGCAGGGATTTTGGCCCCTCCTCCATACAATCTTCTCCAGATCCTTCAGGTTTCGGGGCTAGTCGCTGGGCAACACAGATCTTTCAGCTCCCTCCAATATAATTTTCTATTGGTTCAGGTCTGGAGACTGGCTAGGCCACTCCAGACTTGAGATGCTTTTACGGAGCCACCCTTAGTTGCCCGGCTGTGTGTTTTCGGGTCGTGTTCATGCTGGAAAGACCCAGCCACGCCCCATCTTCAATGCTCTTGTTGAGCGAAGGAGGTTTGTTGGCCAATATCTCGCGATAATGGCCCATCCATCCTCCCTCAATACGTGCAGTCGTCCTGTCCCTTTTCAGAAAGCATCCCCAAGAAAGATGTTTCCACCTCCATGCTTCACGTTGGAATGGTGTTCTTGGGTTATACTCATGCTTCTTCTTCCTCCAAACACGGCGAGTGGAGTTTTAAACCAAAAAGCTCTATTTGGTCCATCAGACCAACATGACTTTCTCCCATTCCTCCTCTGGATCATCCAGATGGTCATTGGCAAACTTCAGACGGGCCTGGACATGCGCTGGCTTGAGCAGAGGACCTTGCGTGCGCCTGCAGGATTTTATCCATGACGGCGTTGTGTGATACTTATGGTTTTCTTTGAATACTGTGGTCCAGCTCTCTTCAGGTCATTGACCAGGTCCTGCCATGTAGTTCTGGGCTGATCCCTCACCTTTCTCATGATCATTGAGGCTCACGAGAGGTGAGATCTTGCATGGAGCCCCAGACGAGGAGAATTAGAGACTGTTATCTCTTGAACTTCTTCATTTTCTAATAATTGCGCCAACAGTTGTTGCCTCTACCAAGCTGCTTGCCTATGTCCTGTAGCCATCCAGCCTTGTGCAAGTCTAGACAATTTTGTCCCTTGGATGTCCTAGACAGCTCTCTGGTCTTGTCCATGTGGGTATGAGGTCGTAGTCTGATTGATTGATGTGGACAGCTGTCTTTTATGCAGATAACGAGCTCAAACAGGTGCAGTTAATACAGGTAATGAGTGGAGAATGGGAGGGCTTCTTAAAGACAATACAGGTCTGTGAGAGCCGGAATTCTTACTGGTTGGTAGGTGATTCAAATACTTATTTCATGCAATAAAATGCAAATTAATTAATTTAAAAATCTACAATTTGATTTTCAGGATTTTTTTTAATTCCGTCTTTCACAGTTGAATGGTACCTATGATAAAAATACAGACCTCTACGTGCTTTGTAAGTGGGAAAACCTGCAAACGGCAGTGATCAAATACTTGTTCTCCCCACTGTTAATATATAATATACTGTACACTGAGGAGCCAAAACATTATAACGACCACCTAATCTGCTGCTGCTGTCCTCCGTGCCGCCAAAACAACGGCCACCCACTGAGGCATGGATTCTCCAAGACCTCTGAAGTGTCCTGTGGTATCTGACACCAAAACATTAGCAGCAGATCCTGCAAGTCCTGTAAGTTGCGAGGTGGAGCTGCGGTGGATCGACTTGTCGTATAGCTAGCACGTCCCACAGATGCTCAATCGGATTGAGATCTGGAGAATTTGGAGGCCAGGGAACACCGTGAACACTTCATCATGTTCCTCAAACCATTCTCGAACAATGTGTGCAGTGTTGCAGGGGACATTATCCTGTGAAAGAGGCCACTGCCATCAGGGAATACCATTGCCATGAAGGGGTGTACCTGGTCTGCAACGATGTTGCGAGGTGACACGTATCAAATTGACGTCCACATGAATGGCGGACCAGGTTTTCCCAGCAGAACTTGCCTAGAGCAGCAGACTCCTTCCACGGCTTGTCGTCTTCCTACAGTGTATCCAGGTCCATCACTTCCCAGGTAAACGGCGCACACGTACACGGCCATCCACGTGATCTAAAAGAAAACGAGACATATCGGACCAGACGACCTTCTTCCACTGCTCCAAGGTCCAGTTTCGACGCTCTTGTGCCATTTGTAGGCACGTTCGACGGTGGACAGGGGGTCATCATGGGCACTCTGACCGGTCTGCGGCTGGGCAGCCCTATACGCACCAGGGTGTGATGCACTGTGGATTGTGACACATTCCCCGTGACCACCATTAAAACTTTTTGTGACCTGTGCCACAGTAGACCTTCTGTCGGTTCGGACAATGGGATAGCCTTCGTTGCCCTGCGCATCAATGAGCCTTGGGCGCCCAACCCCTTTCACCAGTTCGTGGTTTGTCCTTACTCGGACCACTGTCGGTAGGTACTCACCACTGCTGACCGGGAGCACCCACAAGCCTTGCCGTTTCAGAGTTGCTCTGACCCAGTCGTCTGGCCATAACATTTGGCCCTTGT
This sequence comes from Eptatretus atami, assembly GCA_035128595.1. Taxonomy (NCBI): domain Eukaryota; kingdom Metazoa; phylum Chordata; class Myxini; order Myxiniformes; family Myxinidae; genus Eptatretus; species Eptatretus atami. Next base: position 129,029,281 of record CM068960.1, on the reverse strand, counting down.
CAAAGTCGCTCAGTTCTTTACTCCTGCCCATTTCTCCTGCATCCAACACATCACCTCAAGAAATGACTGTTCACTTTCTCCTAATATATCCCACCCCTTGACAGGTGCCATTGTAACAAGATCATCAATTGTTATCACTTCACCTGTCAGTGGTCATGATATTTTGGCTCATCAGTGTGGTGTAGTATACATATACATAATATAACACACACATAACACATACATACCAATGCATATGTTGCGGGCTGTTGGTCGGGGGTGAGAAGACCACCAGAGGGGGAAGCTACACTGGCGTCCCCACACACTCCCGGAATTGTAGGCCGTCGCACACGGATATTCTGTGACGCGGTGCGTCGCTAACCGACCGTGAACGCCAAAAACTTAACCGCGTGACTTCGGGTCCTCCCATCTATGGTTAACCGGTTACCTAATTAATCACCTAATTAATTGAATTAACCTAATTAATTAAATTAAAAGCCTGGTGTTGGCTTTGTGGTTGGGGGGGGCTTTGGATCCAAGGTCCTGAGTTTAAAATCCCGTCAGCTGTTGAATAACACCAGGTGGGGTTAACTCAACCTGTCATCCTTCGAGGTTGGCAAAATGAGAATATTTGGGAATATTAAGATCTCTGACCTTGATTTGCAAAATGATGCAGTCATCTTTGTGGAGACTTAGATATCCTTTTGGGGGCCCTCAGAGTGCTGAATGAGGAGTCGGAGCCCTGGGATTACGGGTTTCCTGGGTCAAAACTAAGTCCGGGCTTTCAATGACATGTTTGATGCTCCTCCTGTCTGTGCCTGTTTTGGTGAGGATGTTGAGGTCGTGGAGAGATTCACTAACCTTGGAAGTGATATCCATGTCTCTGCTGGCTGTGAGTCAGAGGTCAACAACGTCTGTGTCAGGAGGACGCAACTTCCGAGTCTTCAGGTCCTTGGTGCTTCCAGTCTTGCTGACAGATGTGAGACTTGAATTCTGACAGGGATCTGAGACGGAGACTTAATTCCTTTGGTACCAGGTCTCTTCGGAGAATCCTTGGCTATCGCTGGTCGGACTTTGTGTCCAATGAGCGGTGGCTGAGAGAGACTCAAATGAGATTTGTTACCGCATAGTCTGTGAGCGTCAGCTGTGGCTGTATGGACATGTGGCTCGTTTTCCTGATGCTGATCCTGCTCACCAGATTCTCTCAGCGAGGGAGTCTCGTGAGTGGAGGAGGCCAATGGCCGACCAGGTCCTCGTGGTTGCAGCAGGTTGATCGCATTTCAAGGAGATGGGGATGGGCCAGGCATCTGCTGGGGATGGCCAGACGGAGGCCCTGGAGTACCAGGGAAAGTGGAGCAGCGACCGCTGCTCCGGTGCTAGCTCCATACCTGACCTACCTGAATTGCAAAAGCCTGTGTTTTGCTTCACGGGGGACAGGCTAATAAGCAAGTTGAAATCCAAATCAATATCCAGCGTCATGACGTCATGAGTTGAAACAGAACTCAGCGTCATGACGTCATGAGTTGAAACAGAACTCAGCGTCATGACAGGAAGGCATCCTCAGAATTATCCCATCGGTAAAGTTTATAATTTGCTCTCTCAATCAGCAGCAAAGTGAGAAATTCTCCAAATATCTAAATCACAATATCGAACCGAATACTCCGATTAGGATGTGTTGATAAAGGAAACATTGAACATTTAATAAATATTCAGGGACGGAGTGAATCGGTCCCGGTAAAGTAAGACGGGCTCGTACTAGAAAAGGGAGCCTGGGGTAATAACTCATACTTACCTGACAGGAGAAAACACCATGATCAATAAGGTGGTGTTCTCAGGGTGAGGCGACCCATTGCACACCGGGTGGGTTGACCCTTGCGATTTCCCCAAATGTGGGAAATCGACTGTACATTTGTGTAGTGGGGACTGCGTTCGCGCTGTCCCCTGTTCTTTAAAATAAAAACAGATGGATTACTGATGTAGTTGTTGTCATGAAAAGCTGGCATGTAGTTGTATGACGTTGTTTGTTGAAAGACTGTTGCAGTTTATTCGAAATCGCTTTTGCCCACGAGGGATGTGCAGACACTTTCGTGTGTTCAGTCACAAAGTTTCTTGAAGAGCGCTCGCATGGCTTAAGCATTCGAGCAATCACTCCAACGAAACCGTTAAGAGGGAACGGCTGGCTTGCAAGCGATAGCTATCTGCTTGGTGAATGAACACAACCCTGATAACAAGTTTGCAAGTGACTAATTATCTCCGCCACCGATGGTGGATGGAGGTTAGTGTTCCACCCTCTTTGTCTGTCTGGGAGCAGGATATCTTGAAAGTTATGGATGGATTCAACAAAACTAGGTGACAGGTTGGGTGTTGAAAAGGACTAATTGACGGTTTTGGTGAAGATCCGATCGGATTCGAGAGTTTTAAATTTTCTTCACCATTGAGATGAAGAGGCAAAAACGATACAAAGGCCAACATAGGACGAGATCTCAAAAAGTTATGGATGGATTCGGACAAAACTAGGTGGATGACTTGGTTAGGAACAAGAACAAGTCTTTCGATTTTGAACTTCTGGATTCAGATCAGATTATCAGTGGACTAAAAAGGTAACATGTTCACCGTGGCGGAGGTACGTGCTATAGCGAGTGCTGTTTTAGTTTGTCATGTTATCATCATATCCGTCGGTCAGTTTATGGATGTGCTGAAATCAAATTGCATTTCCTTTACCCGGAATGTTCAGTTACCTGGGGTATTTTGCTGTGTTCAGCTACCAAGCAGCTAGCTTTCGCTTGCCAAGCCAGCCTGTTCCTTGTCAACGGTTTTTGTTGGAGTGTTGGTGAGTTTACGCCACTTGCGAGACTCTCCAAGAAACTTGGTAACTGAACACACTACCGGATTCTCCATGTTATATTAGCAGCACGCTTGGATTAGCTGAACCAGAATACTATATTGTACTAGTTTGTAGGCAGCCACGAAATCTTGGGGATTTGGCTAGAATGCACCCACGGTCTGAGTGAGATGCATACGAGAGCAATATGTACTCGTCCCAGGATTAGCAACTGATCATGCAGCAGTTAATATAATCGCGAATGTTCTAGATTCCACGCCATGTGAATGAATTGTAAAATGTGATGGATCGGAGAAGGGATTATAGGAGAAGGAGATGTCAGATCATCTGCCCTAGGCTGATGCCAAGTGCGAGCTAGGGGAGCGTACTGTTTTTAGACTAGTGACACTTTTACAACACATCTTTCTGTGCGGAGCGCCCGACGGCCGCGCCTGTTTCATTGAGTAGCGCACGGGGTCGCTGCACAAGTGAGGGGTTAGCGGACTTGGCGCATGAGTGGGCGGGGGCTGGAGTCTTTGGAGCGGAGACTAGCCGGCACCGGGAACGAGCAGGACGCGCGTGAGATAAGGACGCAGGATAGCGGAATTGGACGGAAGTTTCTGAGGAGAGGTAAGAGGTGTAGAGAGAGAAGAAAGAGAGAAGAGTAAGGAGGAGGAGAAAAGAGAGAGAAGTAAGAGGAGGGAGAAGAGAATGAGAAACAAAGCCAGAGAGGAGAAGAAGCACAAGAAGCGAGCAAGAAGCGGGTGTAATGCGCGAGGGAGAAGCGAGCCAGAGAGGAAGCGTGCAAGCGAGGAGCAAGCGTGTGGTGCACGTGTGGGTTTCGACCAGCGCCAACAACGAGACAATTCGTCCTTCCCGTGCTTGAGCAAGCGAGCGTGTGGTGCGCATGTGGGTGTGAGCAGCGCCGACAACGAGTGAGGCACGGGTCGGTCACCAACAAGTGAGGCGCGGGTCAGTCACCGACGGACCGTGTTGGTCACTGGACGTCACCAGTTTCGTGAACTGTGAGGAACTGCCCGTGTCGCAGCACCAGGGACTAAACCCACGACAGACGATCTCGGTGCCCTCCCAGACGTCGACTGGCGTTCAAGGCGGTTCGTGAGAGGGTGCACGGCAAGGCTGGGTGCTGGCGACGACGTTACAGACACGCACACATTTCAGGACGTTTTCACTTCACGGCCAACTACTCTCTGGTGAGTGAGAAGACTTTCTCCCCCCCCCCCTGAAATGATCTTTTGGGTACCCTTGTCTTGTTTAGCTGTAAGTAAGTCAACCCCCCGATAAGCATCTGCTCTTTGTCTCTTTCCTGGCATTTTGATTGATTTTGCTTTGAAATGTATATCTTTTATTTACCTCAAAAAATATAAAGTTCTTTCCATTTAAAATTTATTGGAATAATTATTTATGTGGGTCCAACTCTGTCTTGTTTCGTCTTTCCTCCTATTGGTCTCGTCATTGAGCTATCCGAACCGAGAGAGACTGGGAAGTAATTACCACAGATTTGACCAAAAATAGTCGGCATGCACCAGCGGTTAATAAGCTCAGCCGCCCTAATTAAAATATCATCAAGATAACATTGGTGTCTTTGGCGAGGGCGTGCTCCCCACTCAGGTAACCACGTGACCTCCAGTTAAACGGCATAATTAGACGGTGGACGCTGGAACTTGTGGTTAAATGATGGCGTTCGTGGTTGTGAAACAACCCATCGTACCACAACGTTAATTGTGAGCGTGACCCAGGTCCACCTCTTCCGGGGGACAACCGGGGATTAATCCCCTGAGTGACAAGCGGGTGTCTCGTACCTGGCCGCAACAATATATTATATATATATATATATATATTACAGTATATACTGTACACTGAGGAGCCAAAACATAATGACAACCTGCCTAATCTGCTGCTGGTCCTCCGGTGCCGCCAAAACAGCGCCGATCTGCCGAGGCATGGATTCTACAAGACCCTGAAGGTGTCCTGTGGTATCTGACACAAACATGAGCAGCAGATCCTTCAAGTCCTGTAATTGCGAGGTGGAGCCGCGGTGATCGGACTTGTCGGTCAAGCACATCCCACAGATGCTCAATCAGATTGAGATCTTGAGAATTTGGAGGCAGGGCAACACCGTGAACACTTCATCATGTTCCTCAAACATTCCGAACAATGTGTGTAGTGTTGCAGGGCACATTATCCTGCTGAAAGAGGCCACTGCCATCAGGGAATACCATGCCATGAAGGGTGTACCTGGTCTGCAACAATGTTCGCGAGGTGACACGTATCAAATTGACGTCCACATGAATGGGCGGACCAGCGTTTCCCACAGAACATTGCCCAGAGCATCACACCTCCCTCCACCGGCTTGTGTCTTCCCACAGTGTATCCTGGTGCCATCACTTTCCCAGGTAAACGGCGCACACGTACACGACCATCCACGTGATCTAAAAGAAAACGGGACTTATCGGACCAGGCGACCTCCTTCCACTGCTCCAAGGTCCAGTTCCGACCTCTCCTGCCATTCTAGGCACTTTCGATGGTGGAACAGGGGTCATCATGGCTCTCTGACCTTCTGCAGATAGGCAGCCCCATACGCAGCAGGGTGGATGCAACTGTGATTGTGACACATTCCTCCCATGACCACCATTAAAACTTTCTGTGACTTGTGCACATTGGACCTTCTTCGGTTCGGACCAGACGGGATAGCCTTCGTTGCCCTCGGCATCGATGAGCCTTGGGCGCCAACTCTCTTTCGCCGTTCGTGGTTTTATTTGTCCCTACTCGAACCACTGTCGAGATATCACCATGCTGACCGGGACACCCCACAAGCCTTGCCGTTTCAGAGTTGCTCTGACCCAGTCGTCTGGCTATAACAAATTGGCCCTTGTCAAAGTCGCTCAGTTTCTTGACTCCTGCCCATTTCCTCCTGCATCAACACATCACGTCAAGAACTGACTGTTCAACTTTCTACCAATATGTAATAAATGCCCCAGGAGCGAGAGAATAGGAGACCTTGAACAGGGTTGTTCTGATACTGTAACACGAGAATTCATCGAATTGTATTTCACACGTAAGGTCAGCGCTCGTGCAGTGTCGTGCTAGACTGTGAGTAGTGTGGAGGTTGGCAGCTCGAGATCAGTGGCAGTGTGTGGTGTTATAGTGATGAGTTATAACGATGTCGTCAAGTGTATTATATATAGAATAATAATATGGTATATAATATATAGTATATATAATCTGTCGGGCAAGGACGATAAGTCCGAGTCTTCAGGTCCTTGTGCTTCCAGTCCATTGGCTACTAGGCTGGATGTGAGACTGTGGAATTCGGTGACCAGGAGATCTGAGACGGAGACTATGATTTCCTTTGGGTAGCACTAGAGGTGCTGCTTCGGAGAATGTAGGTCGATCGGGTTATGAGGTTACTCATAGTATGGTGAGTCCAAACGTGTGCGGTGATGTTGTGCTGGGGAAGATGCAGCGAGAGTACCCAGAGTTAGTGAGCAGAATTTGTGTAACCAGATGATGCATAGCTCTTGATACGAGCGCGAGAGACAGGCTGGTGGCCGTGTGTGGACATGGTCGTTTTCCTGATGCTGAGATGATAGAGGAGGAGAGTGCATCACCTGCTCACCAGATTCTCTCACGAGGTGCAGTTCTCGGTAGGAGTGGGAGGGGAGAGGCCAATGGGCCGACCGGAAAGGTTCATCGTGGTGGCAGCAGGGATGATCGAGCGCATGTCTATGGGAGGCGATGAGGAGAATGGGAGCAGGGCATGCCTGGGGGATGGCCAGAAGCGGAGGTGTCTGCCTGAGGAAGTTATAGTGCCACAGGTCACGGAAGAGGTGATCGCAGCATCACGCTGGCTACCGGGCGCAATGCTCCTCATACCTGACCTGACCTTGATTGCAAAGCCTGTGTTCGAGCGTGTAGCATGTATGCACGCCTGGGACGAGGCCGGCTATATAGGAAAGAGAGTTGGGGCAAAGAACCTGACACCAAATCCAAGTATGCCAGCGTCATTGACGTACCATATGGAAGATTGGAACATGCATGAACTACAGCGGTCATGAGGTGGAAGACATACTCAGAATTATCCCAATCGGTAAAACGTTTATAAGATTTGCTCTACGCTGGCATCAGGTGGAGAGCATCAGTCCACGTGCAAAAGATCATACGCAAATACGGAGAGCACAATACAGAGACCGAATACACTCCGGATTAGAGAGGTAGGTGGGTGAATAGAATGGAAAGCATGAAGCCGTAGAGTAATCCCAGGTCACATCACGATCATCTAGAAATGGCATTCGTAGATGGTGTTAGGAGTCGACAGAGGTGATCGTCCGGCTGAGATAGGCGCTGTGCCACGCACGCTCGAGGTAGCAGAGTGGAGGATAAGAAGAGATGGGCGTAAACTGGATAATCGCTAGCGCAGATGTTGGAGATACTTTAGGTGGATGAGGAGGACCGTGGTAGGCGTGTTTTGTAATAAATCGTGAGAGACCTTCCTGACAGGGGAAACACACATGAGGCAATAAGGTGGTGTTCTCAGGGTGAGGCCGACCCATTGCAGACACCGGGTGGGTTGACCCTTGCGACATTGTCCCCAAATGTGGGAAAGTCGAACTGTACAAATTTATGGTAGTGGGGACTGCGTTCGAAGCTGTCCCTGTTCTTTAAAATAAAAAACAGGACGGATTACTTGAATGTAAGTTGTTGTCATGAAAAGCTGAGCATTGTAGTTGTGATGACGTTGTTTGTTAAACAACTGTTACAGTTTTTCGAAATCGCTTTTCCTGCCACGAGGGATGTGCAAACACTTTTCCGGTGTGTTTCAGTACAAAGTTTCATTGTGAACGTTCGCCAAGTGCTTTAAGCATTCGAGCATCACTCCTCGAAACCCGTAAGAGGGAAATCGGATGGCTTGGCAAGGCGATAGCTATTGCTTTGGTGAATGAACACAACACTGATCACAAGTTTGCAAGTGACTTAATTATCTCCGCCACCGATGGTGGATGGGGGTTACGTGTTCACCCCTCTTTGTCTGTCTGGGAGCAGGATATCTTGAAAGGTTATGAATGGATTCGGACAAAACTAGGTGGACAGGTTGGGTGTGTGAAAATGATTAATTGCCCCGGTTTTGGTGAAGATCCGGATCCGGATTCGAGAGTTTTAAATGTTTCTTCACCATTGAGATGTAAAAGGCAAAAAAAATGCAAAAGGCCAATAAAGGACGAGATCTCAAAAAGTTATGGATGGATTCGGACAAAACTAGGGGGATGACTTGGTTAGGGAACAAGAACAAGTCGTTTCGATTTGGTACTTCTGGATTCAGATCCAGATTATCAGTGGACTACAGAAGTTAACATGTTCACCGTGGCGGAGGTACGTGCTTTTGCGAGTGCTGTTTTAGTTTGTCATGTTATCATCATATCCGTGGGTCTAGTTTATGGGATGTGCTGAAATCAAATTGCATTTCCTTTTCCCGGAATGTGTTCAGTTACCAGGGGGATTTTGCTGTGTTCAGCTACCAAGCAGCTAGCTTTCGCTTGCCAAGCCAGCCGTTCCTTGTCAACGGTTTTGTTGGAGTGGTTGGTGTGTTTACGCCACTTGGCGAGCACTCTCCAAGAAACTTGGTAACTGAACACACCCTTGGATTAAGCGAACCAGAAATTTTTATTGTTACGCATTTCAGAATCCGGTCTGATGAATGTATCCACACATCCAGGTCCTCAGACAGTTATTTCCTGAAATGCATGTTCAGATTAGCCCCATCCCCATGTCTGATGGGATTGTAAATGTGATGCGTTGAGAAGGGTAAAGGACAGATGCCCTCTCTTATGGGAAGCTATTTTTCTTTACAACAGACACTTTTACACACATTTATTTCGCGAGCGCCGACGCCCGCCTTTTTTGAGAGCGCACGGGTCGTCATGGTAACCGTGCGCGAGTGGGGCGGGGTGAGCTTTGGGCGGACTGCGCCCGCCGAGACGGCGCGCAGATATAAAACGAATTGGAAGTCTGTTCTGAGGAGAGAGAAGTAAGAGGACGGAGAAGAAAGAGAGAGAACTAAGAGGAGGGAGAAGAGAACGAGAAACAAAGCCAGAGAGGAGAAGAAAGCACAAGAAGCGAGCAAGAAGTGGGTGTAAGTGCGCGAGGGAAGAAGCGAGCCAGAGAGGAAGCGTGCAAGCGAGGAAGCGAGCGTGTGGAGCACGTGTGGGTTTCTGACCAGCGCCAACAACGAGACAATTCGTCCTTCCCAGTGCTTCAGCAAGCGAGCGTGTGGTGCGCATGTGGGTGTGAGCAGTGCCGACAACGAGTGAGGCACGGGTCGGTCACCAACAAGTGAGGCTTTCTTTGGTCCGCGCGCAATAATTAGCTCCATCGACAATTTGGCGTTCCGACCCTGTAGCGCGTGGACAGAAGAGCTTGGCTTGGTTTACTGGTGTGTTAAAACACGCCGTAGCTGGGTTTCGGCGTTGATCCGGAAAGCTACGACTAGATTGCTCGTTCCGGTGGGCGACGCGCGGCGCAATTGGGTAAGGCGGTCATCCCGCAGCGCGGACGGGCGGAAATCTACAACCACTGTTGTCTCAGGACGTGGGATTTCAAATTCATCACGCCTCAAGCAGAAATTAACGAACCGGATCAAGCGTGTGCCGAAGCGACCCTCGGTTCCATTAAATTTCCGATCTTTCAAATTTTTTATTTTCTGATACGCAAAATAGCGGTCAAGGCGAGCAGCGGGCCAGGGTGGAAATAGATTTGGAGTTAATAGATCTATAGCCAGGACGAGATCACCATGCAGGACTACCGTTATGCAGGTTGAACCATTTTTCTCCCATCGCCGCGTCCGCAACACGAAACCCAGAGTCCGAATATTGGCGCGCGACTGGGGGCGGGCTTTTTGACACCCCCCCCTCCGTCAAAATCCTTTTCCCCGTCCCCAGCGAAACACGACGATAAATGGGCGAACGACTTGCCACAGGGCCACTTTGATACGAGCCAGCTCATTGACAATTTTGCTGGCAAAAATGGATTGGCATGCAAGACGAAATGGAAAGAAAACGCCAAACGGGAAATGGAAAACAATAATGGATGGCATGAAAAAGGAAATGAGGATAAGAAATAAAAAAAACGAAAATAAATACAAATGCGCAAGAAATGAATGCGAATATACAAGCGATGGAAGCAAAATGGATGGCATGGAAAGGAAATAAAAAAAGACATGGATGCAAATATGCAGACACTGCGGGGTTGAGAGCTAGCATGGTGCAAGCCTTGCAGGCGGGCGATGAGGGCAATGGGCGATGCCGTGCGACGAAACGCGGACGACGGAGCACAAAAATGCGGCCGCCCACGTGCAGAGGACACCGAACCAACGGCAGGGTTGTGTGGATTGTGTCGGTCCCGCAATGGAGACGGTGAGTCACAATAATTCGTATATTTAGGAGACGTTGTTGGGCGAGACTCGTGAAGGTTGACGGACAAGAGTAACGGTTGACAGAGAGGGAAAATATAATGGGGAGACCGAAAAGTGTAAGACGAACACGAGGTGACGCCATCCCCGAAAAATTAAAAGAGACGAAAAGCCACAGAAAAAGAAAGGGAAATAATAACGAATGACGGATAAATTAAAGGAGGTAGAGGTGACGACGTACGGAGACGCAGGAAATTAAAAAAGAAAATCATAGACGAACACACACACATGGAGTTAGCGCAGGACAATGAGGGGGGCTCGGCGAATGTTTGGTGGCCCGGTGCGAGCAGCAGGATAGCCTCCTTCAGGAACAGAGGGGAGGGGGATTCCCCCTTCGAAGCGGATGCGACCAGGTGCGTTCGGTTCGCGCCGATGCGAGTTAGAGGGGCGAGTGCTGTGGAACGGTACACGTGAGCTTGGGCGGGTATGGAGACCCCGGGAGCGCTTGTGGTGACGCGAGTCCCCAGCGGATATGCTTCCCGGTGTTGTGGGTTACGAGTGTGGCCGAAATGCGTGTTTGAAACGCGCGCATTTCGTGGGTGAAAGGCCGTGTGTGAGAGGACCGCGTGTGATTAGTTTCGGTAGAAATGTCGTGAGGACGAACGTGTTGAGGTCGCGGTATGAGGCGGTTGGTATGCGGGGAAAACGCAACCGCGTATCCGAGTGTCATGGCGAGGTGTGTAGCTCATGGGCCACGTGGGAGGCGTGCCTTGAAATTGCGACGAAGACACGCCAGACAAAGCGGACAAGGCCGGTAGCGGCCCGAAGGTTTCGAGGACCGTCCGGATATCGCACGGCACGCGCGGGGTCCGTTCGCTGTGCTTCCGCACGAGGCCGCCAACGTTTGCGCGCCTCGCAAGTGAATCCGGTCCGGAAACGCCCGCGGTGGATACAAGCCGATCCCGCGGCAGGACAGAAGTTAGGCTGGGAATTAGTGGAATTTGATCGGACAGGTTTCTCCAGGCGAGCGGTGTGTAAAGCTCCGTGTGGCCTGCGTCGCACGTTCTGTTCGCAGAGCGTGCGAAGCGGGCCTCCCTGATGCGTTATGGCATGCCCCGGGCTTGCGCGAGAATCGCGCGGGTTTGGGGTGCGAGTGACGTCATCGGGGATTCCGCGGCGCGGTACGACGAGCAGAGCAAACACTGTCTCATTGGGGAACCCCTCAAAACGCGAGGCTTGCTTGGGAATGCGCAACAGGTCCGGTACGTCGTGGCCTGCACGCATGGTTGGAATCCGCAGGAGGGGAATCCCTGCCGATGTTACCGTCGAGAGGAAAGGAGCGCGAAGCTCGAACAAGCTGCCATGACCGTCACGGAAAAAAGAGCGCAGGTTGTAGTTGCCCGCGCGTGTGCGCATAAAAAAAGAGAAGAAAAGCAAGCCTCCGCCACTTCGGGTTAAACCGGATTCCTAAGGCAGGGTAGACCCCCCTTGCTTAGTAGGCACAGAAACACCACTAGAATAGGGGGATGGTTCAGTGATAGTGTCGACCGGCTGTTCATTGGGGATGCAAGTTGTTCCTCATGGAGCCCTGGAATGATTACGTTAGAGAGGATTTAGGATATATTTAGAAACATCGGTGAAATGATTTTTGAAGACAGTGGGAACATACTGGAAATGTGTAGATGGACGAGACCTTAGCTACCGTAGAGTAGTAAATGCGAACGTGCATGAGTTTAAGGGATGGACGAGGGCACGAGGTATTAGGGATTTATGAGTAGAATGGCAGATTTCGTGATGTGAGCATGATATGTGTTGAAGAGTGGAAAATCGTGCTTGATGAGTGAGTGGGGCCAGCGGGCCTGTGGAATGGAAGTGAATGTCGGTATGCATGTGCGATGGGAGTGATTGGGGGAGGCAGTGATTCCCCACCCAAGGGACCTCGGGCAAGAGTAATGTTAGTTCGTGGGGTTAGCCAAATTGGACAAAATGGAGGTCGTTTTGCTGTTGGTGCGATATGTAGGCTCGAACCATTTGGAGGGGGTTGAGGAGTCCATGTTGACGTCTTGGAAGCGTCGGCGGCGAATGGTGAGTAGCGCTTTGTGGGCACCGCGGCACCGGATAGTCGGCCGCGGTAGTTAGGCCAAGGGCCCAAGAGGGCCGGACGGAGTTAGCGTAATGGCAACAGTTGGGCCCGCATGAAGCGGGCACGTAGCGCCAATTGGCCACGTGGCCAGTGTCGTGGGCACACGGCACCCGGGGAAAGGCCCGTGCGCCAGCCTGCCACATCGGAGCGTCGAGGGATGCGAGGAAGGGCACTCCCCAGATTTTTAGGAGCTGAGTAGGCTCGAGACATCTCAGGCCGGGGGTGCATGTTGGAGATCATCGGCAGACGGGTTCCATGCCAGTGAGCCAGCGGCCCAGCCATGAGACCGTGGCAAGGGCACGAGTGAAATTGGAGGGCAAGGCCAAATTTTGTGAGGACACCACACAGCGACGGAATCTGGATGGAGAGAACAACAATAGATTAAAGTGAGAGGGCGCTTTTGGAAAGCCCGGGTTAGGTCAAGGTTATGAATGTTTAGGGTAGAAAGGAAATGTACCCCTCCGCACCATCCATCCCTTTGCTCTCGTAGGGCGCTGGACCCACCTTGGGTTAGATTCGTGAATTGAGGAGGCATGTCTGAGGCTTAATGGCTCAAGGACAGGACCCTAGTCCCTTTATTCCCTCCATGGAAGGGAACGTAGGGGTTGGGAGTAGGCTAGATTGACAATAGGTAGCCGGACAGAGACAATATAGGGGGTTGGGAGACGAAAAAAAATAAAAAATTAAGATGGGGCTAATTTGGTTTTGCAAACTTAGGGAGTGGGTATGGACAGAGACGGCAAAGGCGATAGGTTGGGAGGAGACAGTTAGGGTAGGTCCGAGCCCGCCTTTAGAGCAGCCGGCACCACCGCCTCCCTCCCACCAAACCCTCTAGAACGAGACAAAGGCTGCCAGCTTCATATGCAGCTGCTTGTGCTACAGCGGCTGTTCAGCCTTGCCATGCCTTGTCTGCTGCCTCGCTGACCCCATGTGCCTGTCCCGTGTTTGCATTTGCCCTGCAGGAGCCCGCTCGCCGACCATTGTGTTTTGCTTGCGCAGTGCCCATCCAGTGTCTGGCAGGACTGCCCCTGAGGCATGCGCACAGGGGGTGCATTGGTGCAGCCCGTGCACGCAATTGTTTTCACTGCCAAACTGCGTTAATTTCAGGGGAAGCACGGGACTGCGATTGGGAGCCGCCAGCAATTCTTGGGTTCATTCTGCATTTGTTTCATGAGCCAGAGACTGCATTTGGCAGCCTGGCTCCCTGCTTCAAGAATGGCCTTTGGGTGCATATGCATTGCCGGGTTTGGGGTGAGTTGCCTCCAGCAGCTGAAGCAATGAGAAAGTTCTTGGACAAGACAACGGGGCTTCGTTTGAACAGGCCCGAAGACATCCGACTCAGCTGCAGGGGGCGCTCATTCACAAACTATTGAGTAGACGTTGCCAGTGCCCTTTTCCACAAGTCTCAGTCTGGCATGGTTTAGTGTGCCATGCACGCCGAACGGGCGAAATCTACAACTATATTATATATATATATATATATATATATATATATATTATATATATATATATATGTTGCGGCCACGGGTACGAGACACCGCTTGTCATCAGGGGATTAATCCCGTTGTCCTCGGAAGAGCGGACCTGGGTCACGCTCACAATTAACGTTGGGTACGATGGGTTGTTTAAAACCACGAACGCCACCCAGTTAACCACGAGTTCCAGTGTCCACCTCTAATTATGCCTTTACTGGAGGTCACGTGGTTACCTAGCGGGGAGCACCCTCGCCAAAGCACCAATGTTATCTTGATAGATTTTAATTAGGGCGGCGAGCGTTTTAACCGCTGGTGCGTGCCGACTATTTTTGGTCAAATCTGTGGTAATTACTTCCCAGTCTCTCTCGGTTCGGACAATGCCAGACCAATGGAAGGAAAGGACAAACAGGACAGGTTGGAAGCCAATAAATAATTTATTCTAATAAAATTAATAAATGGAAAAACTTTATATTTTTGAGGTAAATAAAAGATATTATTTAAAGCAAAATCAATCAAAATGCCAGGAAAGGGACAAAGAGCAGATGCTTATCGGGGTTGACTTACTTCAGCTAAACACAGACAAGGGTACCCAACAGATCATTCAGGGGGGGGGAGAAGAGTCTCTCGCTCACCAGAGAGAGTTGGCCGTGAAGTGAAAAGTCCTGAAATGTGTGCTGCTGTCACGTCCGTCCGCAGCACCCAGCCTTGCCGTGCACCCTCTCATGGAACAGCCTTGAACGCAGTCGACGTCTGGGAGGGCACCGAGATCGTCTGTCGCGGGTTTAGTCCCTGGTGCTGCGACACGGGCAGTTCCTCACAGTTCACGAAACTGGTGACGTCCAGTGACCAACACGGGCGTCGGTGACTGACCCGCGCC
>CM068960.1:128942519-128974030 GCA_035128595.1 Eptatretus atami | reverse complement strand
GGAAATCCGCGACAACACCACACGAGCATCGACAGCGCAGCTCCGACGATACAGCGATACCCTCGAAGGAACCTCTGCCGCAAGCTCGAGATGATGGTCTGACGTTTCCAATGATCCGGGATGAGATTGCCGGTTGCATTGAAACGACATCCGAACAAATACTGTTACGGATTTGGAAGCCTCCTGCACACAGACAGACAGCAGTCCCCGCAGTTCAGTTATTTCGATAAGTATGTGTTTATAGTCAGGGTCCCGTCCTTCTGTCTAATGGGTTAATTAAGTGTATGTGCGCTGCGAGTTATTTTATAGTTAGAATTTATACACCAACCACAACAACATGCATCTTCGCTTCTTCCACCATCGCCCTCCCTCATGCGTGACCAACGCAACCGTGGGCGTGGCCCACTCCCTCTTTAGCCAATCCCCGTCTCACCTGCCCCGTGCCCCGTCCCTCACTCAACCCGGTCGCCATCACGCACGTGGTTTTTGGTGAGGAGGTAGGCGGAGCTACAATCGCCTCAGATCGGGACTCTACCCAGAGGGGTGGGAGTTGCCCCGCCTACCGTGGGCTTGTCCAATGAGGGACGGCCAGCGAATCGTGCGACGCAACCGTCCAATCAGGAGGCGAGTGGCCAGGGAAGAAAATCCTCCCACCTCACGAGAGGAACGAAGAACGGTCGGGGCGATGATGCTGTCTGGGTCTGCCTCGCCTCGTGTCGTCTGATCCGTCTGGTAGCTTTTTCGGCCTTGATATCTCTCGCTTCGTCCGCCTTCATGCTGGCTGGCGTCCGTCGCTCTATCCCTCGTCCCTGGTGCTTGGTGCTGCGATGCGGCGGTGGGTTCGAGTCCCGCCGAGCCAGCTTGACCAGACCGCATGAGGCGGACAGGTGCAAATGCAGACTCCTGCCCTCAGCTCGACTTCCCTCCCGAGCTGAAGGGCCAAATAAAGGCCGCGGCCACCATTTCTTTTGGGTGTGTGCATGTGTGTCTGTGGGCCCAGTCTATAAGTAACAATTGTTTAAGTGCCTTGTACATTACTTGCATTCCTTCTTGATAGTCGGTTTAACTCTGCTCTTTTTGTGCTCCCCTGCCCCATTATAAATAACCCCCCCCTCCCCCCCAATTGTTCAATGTACCAGCTCGTTGTTGTGCTTTCTATTATTGACCCAGCACGGTTCGTGCTTGAGAACCAGTAAGCCGATTGGGCTGTAAGTTGTCGTTTGGACCGACGGACTTTGGTAATTCCGCTCGGTTACACCGGACCGAGGTCGCTAGAGCGACCCGGTTCGACAGAGTCCGTTGAGGGTGTGACTTCCCCGGTAATTTGACGACGTGGGTACTTAGGTATATTGAAATTTGCCTATTAACCCTACCCCACGGTGATGGAGCATGTGGGGATGAGAATGAGTGATTTTGAGAGAGGGGCCAGATTTAGGGGTTAAAAGTCAAGGGGGCTGGGATTGGGAGAAAATTGAAAATAGTGGAGAAAAAACAAAAGGTGACAGAAGATTGAATCAACAAAAAAAGTTTTTTGAAAACGACACAAATAATTACAAAACAAACAACATGATTATCCTGGAACGGCACTCAGTAGACCGCAAACTTCCGCCAGGCTGAACAGTTTACGTTTTGTAACCCACCGATAGGCCAGATCTGGATCTTAACCAAAATCCACTAAGTTTTGTCATAATCCATCCAGAACGTTTTGAAATACTGTATCATGCTTTGTATTGTTTTCGGCCAGATCTCCCAATGATGAAGAATCACTTTAGAATTAAAAAAAATTACCTGATCCGGATCTTCAGCGAAATCTGGAGTCAGGACAGGTACCGGAGGATTGGAGAGTAGCAAATGTAACACCATTATTTAAGAAAGGATCCAGAGAAGAATTAGGAAACTACAGACCTGTTAGTTTGACTTCAGTTGTGGGGAAGGTGTTGGAGACATTAATTGAGGATTGGATGAGGAACCATTTAAATGTATACAAAATAATTAAAGGTAGTCAGCATGGGTTTACCAAAGGTAGTTCCTGTTTAACAAATATTTTCGAGTTTGATGAAGCAGTGTCTGATTGGGTGGATGAGGGAAAGGCAGTGTATATAGTATATCTAGATTTCAAGAAGGTATTTGATAAGGTACCACATCGGAGGTTGCTAGCCAAAGTGAGGGCTTGTGGAGTGGCTGGTCGCTGGTCAGGTAGCTAATTAGATTGCAAACTGGCTTTGTGGTGGGAAGCAAAGAGTGGCTGTGAGTGGGAGTATGTAAGCAGCGGGGTACCTCGGGGATCAGTACTCAGACCATTACTATTCATGATTTACATCAATGATTGGGATAGTGCGATGAAGAGTCGGCTTTCCAAATTTGCAGATGACACAAAGTTTGGAGGTAAGGTGGATAGCAGAGGGGGTGGTGATCATATTCAGGAAAAGTATTGATACTTGTATAGATTGGGCAAAAGATTGGAAGATGTAATTTAACCTGAGCAAGTGTAAGATGTTGGGGATGGGAAAGAACAATGAAAATAGAGATTACAGGATGTAAGGGGTAATTTTGGAGCGTGTCACACAGGAGAAGGATCTGGGGGTGGTAATAGATATGGGAGGTAGCAGGCAGCACAGTGCCAGGCAGCTATAGGTAAAGCAAATACTGTTTTCGGCTGTATTCGGAGGGGGATCAATTATATATTAAAAGAGTTGGTGTTAAAATTGTACAGGAATTTAGTGAGGGCCACATCTAGAATATTGTGTGCAGTTTTGGTCACCACAGTTCCGGAAGGACATAGATGCCATCGAGGATTCAGCGCAAGGCTACTAGATTGATTCTGGGCCAAGCTCGACTCAGCTATGAGGAGTGGATGAAGGAGACAGGGCTTTATACACTAGAAAGGAGGTGGTTACGAGGAGATATGATAGAGATGTTTAAGAAAATGAAAGGTAGAGATAAAATAAGTGAAGATGAATTATTAACAGAGTAGACAGTGATAGAACCAGGGGCCATAGCCTGAGAGTAAAGAAGAGAGAGTTAAGAGGGTAGTAAGGAAGGGGACTTTCACTCAGTGAGTAGTTAATGCATGGAATGGTCTCCCTGGAAATGTAGTGGCAGCAAAAACAGGAGATAAGTTTAAATTAGAACAAGTCTGGAGACGGCAATGGTTCACGAGCGGTATTTGACGATGTAGATTGTTTCAGAAGTCAAGGATGAGACAATGTGATAATTTTGACGAAGTTATAAAAATGATCAACATGTGGTACGAGTGACAGGTTATTAGCTGCAAAAGTCGAAAACCCGGTTTCGTTCAACAACTCAAAATTTGACCTTTGCATAACCTTAAAGGTCACAAAACAATGTTGTGGACATTAAAATACGAAACAGGATACGTGCTATAGCTTATTGGAGTTAGTTCGTCGAAGAAGGTCGAAAACCCGGTTCGATTCCCACAACTTTGAAAATTTGACCTTTGTGAACGTCAAAGGTCAAGGATTATGACCTTTGTGCAAAACTTCTTCTGGAACATTACAGGAACAAATAACGTCATATAGGCTATATGGCATTTTGCACTCCTCGGATTTATTATCCATACTTTGATGAAATCAGCGTAAAAACAAACTTGAAGGGGCGCCACAGGCAAGGTGTTCGAGATAGAGCAAAATGGTTTCAAGACTTTAGGTGGGAATGACCTCAAGATTATGCATAAAAAATATTGTCATTCTAGCTCTCAAAGTTTGGGCGGTCGTATGATTTTATGTCAAAATTCGCAATTTTCTAAGTTCGTGACCTTGTGACCTTGACCTTGGGACGAAAATGAAAAATCGAGCTCCGTGGGCTATGTGGGTGCCATTGGGCTAACCAAATACCGAAACCCCTGCCAGATTCGACAAACTCCCTCGGAGAAAGTAAATTCAAATCGGCTACCCCCTAAAAACATGTTTTTGGGCGTGGCTCCGCCCATAATGGGCGCACCACGCCCATTCTCAGGAAAACACAACTAGATCATGATATAAACCTCCCACCCAAATTTTATCAGGATCGGATCAAAACCCACGGAGCTATGCTCGGGACAGACAGACAGACAGACAAGCCGGTAGCGGACATGGGTAGTCGACTACCCAATAGAACCTGACGCGATGGGCCCGTCGATGGGGAATACCTGAGGATTAAGCACAAGAAAATTCATGATTCTAGCTTCAAGGGTTAATGCGCAGATTGTTTTTTCGTTAAAATACCCCCACATTTACAGGTTTTTCGGCCGTTGCTAGGCAACGGAGGGTCCATAGTAACGGTTCTTTCTCACACATAACTAGGACATACCATGAACCTGCCATACCAGTTCATGTATATCTGACTCATAGTCTCTGAGATATAACGAACTTCGTTTTTTTATTGTTTTCGACCAGGGTTCATTTAAAGACTATCTTCTCCGACAGTTTTCATAGGATCCGGCTGGAAATTTTTGACAATATGGCTGAATGTACTGCCCACAGTCTCTCGTGGCCCGATTTTTGATTTTCGAAAAAAGAAATTTTTATGATTTTTCAAAAATTTCAAAGTCCCGTTGCTAGGCAACGGTGGTGTCCATAGCAACGGTTCTCATTTGCACACAACTAGGTCATGGTATGAACCTACCAACCAAGTTTCATCAAAATCGCCATTGCATTAACGGAGCACTGGACCGAACAGACACATACAGACAAGCACAGACAGACAGACAAACATATCGATGGAAATACTGATAATAAGGGTAGAAAAAAAAATCTCAAAACATTTTTTGGGAGATTTTTTTTTTCGACTAGATCGACTACCCAACAGACAGACAGACAGACAGACAGACACACAACAATAACGAATATAGTGGTCACTTACTGACTCGTGAACCAATTAGATAGGTATCTGGAAGTTATGGAGATAGAGGGTATGGGATGTTGAAAACTTTTTGGTAGTTTGAGCATTGATGGGTGATTGTGTGCAAGTGTACGGAGTGTTGTTGGTGGGGTCTTGTCAAGGGGGTTGTGTGGTTGATGTTGTTTGTTTTTAACCAAGTCCATGCCCCTCCCCGAGGGGAAGAAAAGGAAACAAAAACAAAAAAATCCCAAAGCTACAGAAACTCCAAAAAATAGCAATAATAATATTTTTTTTAAAAACAACCAAAAAAAACCCAAAAACAAAAACAAAAAAATATATTTATTTCATTAATTAAAAACATTTTTTGCATTTTCTGCCTTGGATCTTGTGTGGATGGATTGGTGTGGTGATCGCGCAGGCATGATGGGCTGAATGGCCTCCAACTGCGTTGGATTTCCTTGTTATATCCTTGTTCCTTGAAATCCCTCAATTCTTCCTTGTAACACTCCCAACCTGTCCACCAAGACTCGGCCGAATCCGTCCACAACGTTTTGAGATACCACGCTATGCAGAGTGTTCCAAAAAGACCTGGCCAACTTTGGTTGTTAATATATTGAGTTCCACAAATGATACAATGATACCCTTTAGTTTATGTGATAAAGAACCGCATGAAGTTTTCTTTGTTTTCAGGTCTGGTGGTTCAATGTAAAATAAAATTGCGACTCCACAGGAGAAAGCTCAATGTGCCGAATGGTTCAGAGACAAGATCCAACACGCAAGTTCAGCATAATTTCCGTTCAAGCTGTGGAAGGAATCTGCCATCGTGGACTGGTATCAGAGAGTGGTACAAGAGGTTGAAGGAGACTGCAAGTTGTCAGAAGCAGAGAAGTACCGGTCAACCAAAGCACAAGTGCAGCAGACGTTGAACGAGTACGTGAACCATTTCAACAAAATCCCAGAAAATCAATTTGACGTGCATTCAGAGAACTGGGACTTCCAACCACCATCATCCACAGGATTTTGTATAAAGAAAGGACTGAAACTTTCTACCTACAAGGTGCGGATTCTGCAGGAATTCAAACCAAATGATGGACACAAATGCAAGGCGTTTGCCTTGGAAATGCTCAGTCACATGAGAGGATGATGAAGATTACCTGAAAAAGGTCATCCTGAAGGTTGATTTCATGTATCGGGGAAGGGCAACCGACACAATGTGAGGATCTGGGGTTCTGAAAACCCCCACATTGTCATTGAACACATAGACCACAGTCCAAAGGTCAATGTGTGGTGTGCCCCTCTCCATGACCGCTTGGTAGCTCCGTTTTTCTTTGCAGAGGATACAGTGACCTCAACAATTTACATGAACATGTTGGAAGGATTCACCTTCCCACCTACAACCCGATATCATTTTGCCTTGTTATACCAACTGTTATCAGTTTCCTTGTTATCAGTCGGACTCGACTAACTGCCTGTCTTCCACGATCATCAGACCTCAGAAGTTTCAGAAGTCTTGTTTTTTCCTTCATTTCCCCCCCCCCCTTCATCCCCCCCCCTTCATTTTTTTTTCTCTGGGGGTTTGTCAAAGATGTCTACAACACCAAGGTGGCAAACCTGCAGGATCTTCGTTCTCGGATCACAGGTGCATGCGCACAGGTGGACACAAACATGGTGAGCCGAACATGGCAAGAACTCGTGCACTACCTTGATGTCCTGCATGCGACAAACTGAGTTCACATTGAAGTGTATTGATGGTGTGGACAAACCTTGATGAGTTTCTGTATCATATAAACCATAGGGTACGGTTGTATCAATTGTGGTTCTAAATACATATATTAACAACCAAAGCTGTCCGGGTCTTTTTGGAACACCTTGTATATCTTCTTTGGCCCTATCTCTCAATGGTGAGGAATCACTTTAAAAATTATAGTATCCGGTTCAGGATCCTCACCCAAATCGAATCAATTCGTCCTTGTCACAAACACACAACCTGTCCACCAAGTTTCGTCCAAATCCATTGATAACTTTTAAAGATATCCTGCTCACAGACAGACAGACAGACAGGGGTGAAAACATAACATAACCTTCGGTGGTGGAGATAATGAGAAGACAATGTCACTGTCAACAATCCAGCTTAAAAGTAGTTCTTGAATGATGACCTTGGGAATTTCCTCTCGATGATCTGGGAGCCAAACCGTGTTTCATGCATGGGAAGTATCCATGAACATACTTACATTTCCCTGACTTCCTGTTCACAACTTAGGGCAGCCATCTACTTTCCTATCACATGGAGTAAGTATTCTCCGGTGATGTGTGGGCAAAATGAAAAACCCAATTATTTGTCAGTGATAAGGGATATTGTATGACATGATAGGTCTTTAAAGCTACTGCAATTGAAGATTCCATCTCTCTGGTGATGAACATTAGGAGACTTACTTGTCCCTAATTTGAAGAGTCGTTGCTTTGCCTCATGCAGTGAATAAATGTGGCGTTCATCACTTTGAATTACACACCAATCAGCAGTATTCCATGCCAAAGGGAGGCCATCCCCGTAAAAAGGATCAACCTGTAAAGAGGATCGACCCGTAAAAAGGATCAATCCATAAAAAGGATCGACCCGTAATAAGGATCGACCCGTAAAAAGGATCAATCCATAAAAAGGATCGACCCGGTAAATAAGGATCGACCCGTAAAAAGATCAATCCGTAAAACAGATCAATCCATAAAAGGATCAATCCCTAAAAAGGATCCAATCCATAAAAAAGATCAATCCATAAAAGGATCATCCATGAAAAGGATCAATCCATGAAAAGGATCAATCCATGAAAAAGGATCAATCCATAAAAAGGATCAACCTGTAAAAAGATCAATCCATAAAAAGGATCAATCCATAAAAGAATCGATCCCGTAAATAAGGATCAATCTGTAAAAGATCAACCCGTAAACTAGATGTCTGCGATCACCAAGGGTAAGCCTTCCTCAACGGTAGGCTTACCCTTGGCAATTGCCCGTGACTTACCCTTGGCCTGTGATCCAATGATGGCCATAGATTTTTTGGATCACCATATGACCTTGACCTTCTAAATTTAGAGATAGAGTGTAAATGCAAGTCTCATCACCAAGTGCCAATTGGCAAGTCCCATCACCAAGTGCCTGCCCATTGGCAAGTTCCTTTACCCAGTGGCCAATAGAAGGTCCACTCACCCATTGCCAATTGTCATGTTCAACTCAACCAGTGGTATTCACCCAGTATCCCTAAACATGCAGTGCCCCTCACATTCAATGCCCCTTACCTGCAAGCAGCAGCAGCAGCAGCAGCTGAGATCTTGAGGTGCTCATCGTAAAGCTGTCAAGGTCGTCCTCTGGGTTTTTGGGTGTGCGTTTTCCTGTTTGTATGTGAACAGCTAAACGTGGGAGGGGAAATATTTTCTTTGTGGACCAAACCTTCCTTTGTTTGGAAATGAAAGCATTTTGTGGGAAGGGCACATGTTTGATTTGCTTGAGGGAAAGACCACAGGTTTCAATGATGTGCTTTCCCTTCTCTCGGAACTCCTCCTACACGCAGCAATGGATTTCATGGATATGACTGAAAATGTACATTGATTGACAAAAAAAAAATTATATATTATTTTCTAATAACGCTGGTATGTTCCATTCCTACTTCTTTAATGACCCCAATTATTCCCACCTCGGAATATCTGGGGAATGTTTTTGATCCAAGTCTTTCGAGAACCTGTTGGCCTGACGGTCAACTGAAGGTGACAGGAGGTTAACTTGTGCACCTTGCGATGCAACTTCTTGATTACAAAGGATCTGCCCCAGTTTATAGTCAGGTTGGGAATCGAACCCAGGCCAGACAGCTTAAAAGTAAGTGTGCGGCCTCTGTACCGTCCTGTTAGACATCTATTCATCTGTCATGTTTGAAATATTGCTGACAGTTCAACAAGAACAAGACACCTCTTGACATGAGAGATATAGTTTAATCACGTGGTTAGTTCCATGTGTCTAATCACTGTAAAGCAGAAGTTTATTTGTATGTTTGAGCTTTTTTTTTTTAATACATTGTCAAGGCTCAAGAGCTAACACACAGAAACGCATAACAAGGGGATCAGGAGACAAGGGGTGGGAGAGTGAAGGAGAAAAAACATCTGTGGAAGGAGAGGATGGGGCGGAGAACATGGGTATACAAGAGAACATTACAGGGACTTTCAGGAAGGAAAGCAGGGAATTTGAAGGAGGTGGGTTTGGGGTAGATTAATGGGGGTAGAAAAGATCAAGATTTTGTATGGGGGAAGATATGAGATGGTGGTGAACAGCTGTTTTGAAGACCTGGAGGGAGGAGTGGGAATTTGAAAAGAGTGTGGGAGTTTATTCCAGAGGCGGAAAAAAGAGGAATGAAAGAGTGAATGTGAGCAGTGATTCTCTTGATTTTGTTAGTTTACCACAAAGGGGTGGCTGGAAGACCTTGAGCACCCTGTGAAAATATAGGGGGGACAGCAGGCACAGAAAGAGCGGGGGGGGGGACAAGGCTGGAGAGGAGACGGTTATAAGACGAAGACCACCGACACCTGCCTCCGGTGAGAGAGCTGAGAAGACCCAAAGATTCCTAAATGCGTTTTTCACAGCATGAAGTCGAGCTAAGCGTGTGAGGCAGGAGCACCACCCAGAGGGGAGAGCAGTACTCCCTCGGGCTGCGGATGAAAAGCTTGTTGTGTCAGGAGCTCAGGTGGGCCGAGGAAAGGACTTTGCATGATGTAGATGCCCAGTCGGCGGCAGCTTGGAGGCCAGCTTGGAGATGTGGCTTTCCCAGAAAAGATCATGGCAGATAGTGAGGTCTAAAAGCTTGAATGAAAGGACTTCAAGGGGATTGTTGAGAAAGTAGATGGGAGGTTTTTTCCAGATGGTCCTTTCGGAGAGACAAAGTGAGAGTGTGAGATTTGTCAGGATTGAAAGACATGTTCCAGGTGTTTGACCAGCTTGTGATTGAGTGAAGACGCTGCTGCCTGCCAATCAGAGGCATGAGAGATGGTACGAAAGAGGGTGGAGTCATCAGTAAAGAGATAAAGAGGATTTTTCAGAGAGTCTGAGAGATCATTGATGAAAACCAGATGAAGCACAAGACCAAGAACACTACCTTGAAGAACTCCAGCCTGGAAAAGAAGAGGAGATGAGAGAGAGCCATTAAAAGCCACACGTTGACAGTGACAGGAGAGGACGTCCATAAGCTGTGAGTGGAGATTGCCTTGGATACCATAAGAAGAGTTTTGTGAGCAGGGTGGGGTGCCAGACCATATCGAAAGCTCACGATATGTCTATGGATATAGCTCTGATCTCATGTTTGGCAATTCGGAGCTCCATCCATTGTTGGGAAAGCAGAAGCAGCATGTCCAGGGTAGAGTGACCTGTTCTAAATCGAAATTGATGATCGGAAATCAAGCCATTGGAGAAGAGGAAGGATTTAATGTCAGAAGCGATGATGGATTCCATAACCTTGCTGATGATTGGGAGAAGGCTGATTGATCTGTACTTGCATGGATCAATTTTTGCACCTTTTTTATGCAGGGCGGTAATGTTTGCTGATTTCCAAGCAGGTGGCAGATGACCTTGAGCGAATGAGAGGGTAAATAGAACAGAGAGAGGGTGAGGAAGAGCAGCAGGAGCAGGTTTTTAGCACATGGGGGCTGATGCCGTCTGGACTGGTGCAGAATGTGAGTCGAGGTTTGACAGCAAGCTCTCCACCTTGTCAGAAGAAAAGGACACAGAGTCCAGGGACAGTTGGGTGCGACTGGGTAAGGTGGGTAGAGAAAGTGATGGGTTTTGGACACAAGATTTAGCTGCAAACACCGAGTTTAGGCATTCAGCTTTTTCACGTGCGGTATCAGCAGTGCGGCCATTTGAGGTATAAGGGAGGGGATGGAGGGGGAACATACACCAGAAACAGACTTAACCACATGTCACCAGGATTTGGACGAAGGAGAAAAGTTTGAGAGTCCAGACTTGAGATTAGAAAGATGTTGTTTCCTGGCTCTCCTGGGGGTAGACACACACTTGTTCTGGGCTTTGTGGAAGGAACTGAGATTGCCTTCAGTAGGATTCACCTTCCAAGATGGGAAGGCAAGTTGTTTCAGCCTCGCTACAAGCTTCAGTGTACCATGGGCGGGAGGAAGGGTACGACAACTAAAGATGAGATGGAATAAATCTGTGCATGAGAGAGAGAGCAAATTTCTTTGAAAAATTTCCCAGGATGAGTTGATGTCGGAGAAAGTAGAGATGGAAGATCAGTCTTGAAGTTTGACCCTGTCAGTCAGCTGATTGAAGACCCTGCCAGTCAGCCTGAGTGAAATGCCAGACTCGGCGGCACTGAAGTGGTTCTCTAATAACAGCCAGAGAGATGACTGCTTTCACAAGGATATCGTCAGATGAACCAATTGGAGCAGAAGAAAAAGAAGAAGAGGCAGAGGAAGAACAGCAGACATTTTCTGGGAAATTGATCAAAATCAAATCCAGAAGAGATGGAGTACCATTGGCTGAGATCTGGGTTGGGAAGTTCACAGATCTCGTCAGTCCCAATGAGTCGCCGAAGTCTTTTTCTGAAGTGTGATGGCAGGTGAGAGAGGTACCCACACCCAGCCAACTGGCATGATGACAATTGAAGTCACCACATATGAGGAAGAGAGAGTTTGGATGAGAGGATAGAAGATGGTCCATGTTTTCGGCGAGTGAGATGTAAATGGAGATATCACTGTTTGGTGGACGGTACAATGCACATATAAACAAGAGGTGGGAGTGGAGGGGAAACCGCAGCCAGAGGTATTCCTGTAAGTGTGGTGGAGTGAAGGCAGTGCATGGAGAGTGAGGAATAGAGTTTTTGATAAAGAGAGCAACTCCACCGTGAGGACGAGGCTCAGGTCTATCATTCTGGAGGATGGAGTACCCGGGAAGAGATACTGAAGAGTGAGAGACTTCTTGAAGGTGGAAAGTTTATATTCAGCAGATTATGTCTGGTTTGCCAGTGGCAACCTGTATGGAGAGATCAGTGAGGTTCAAGCAAAGGCCCCGGATGTTTTTGTTTTTTTTATTTGTTTGACCTTAGTCGCCAGGCTCCTATGGCGTGCGAACACACAGACAAACATCAAGGGGCGGGGGCATGCAGACAGGACGGGAGGAGTGGGAAGGACAAAACAGTGGGGAACAGACAAGCATTGGAGGAGATCATTTGTGGAAGGGAGAGGGATGGGACGGGAAGATGGGAATACAGATGACATTACAGGGACTTTCAGGAAGGAAAGCCGGGAATTTGAGGAGCCTGTTTTGAAGCCCTGGAGAGGATGGGAATGAATGGGAATGAATAGAGTGAGGAGTTTATTCCAAAGTGCGGGAAAAAAGGAATGAAAGAGTGAAGGTGAGTAGTGATTCGTATTTTGGTAGTTTTACGCAGAAGGGGTTGTTGGCAGACCTTGCGCGCCCTGTGCGGAATGTGGTGGGGGACAAATCGCAGAGAGAGTGGGGGGGGGTGCAGGCTGGAGAGGAGAGTGAAGGATCAGAAAGACCACCCGACCAACCTTGCGGTGATTGATGAAGAGGCCACAAAGCTCAGCTCATTGGGGAGATGCGATCGATCCTAAATGCCCTTGGTTTTCGACAGCTGTCTGAAGCCGAGAAGGTGAGGAGCAGGAGCGCACCAGCGCAGGGGAGAGCAGTAAGACTCCATTCAGGCTCGACAAAATCTTGTAAGTGGTGCAGGGTGCTAAGAGTGCGCGAGGGATAGGACTTTGCACGACGGAGGATTCCGCGTCGGCGACTGGCTTTGGGAGGCGAGGTCCACACTATTAAGGAGGAGGGGGAGGGAGGCTTTGGGGTGCAGGTGGAGTGGGAGGGAGGGGGAGGGGAGGATACAGGGAGGAGGCGGAGGTAGTGAGAGTTGTAGACAGTGTGTAGGAAGATTGCATATGGCAGCAAGAGCTAGGGGAGAGGGTCAAATGGGGAGGAGACAAAGGGCGAGGTCGTGAAGGGATGAGTAGCAGTGGGATGTAATAAGAGAGGGACAAAGGGAGGTGGGAAGATTGGAGGCAGGTGGAGGAATGAGATGAAAGAGAGAGGTGGGAGAAGGGCAGCTTTGTGGATGAGAGAGCGGGGGGGCACTTTGAGAGGGGGAGTGAGGTGGAGTATTTGAAAGGGCGGGGTGAAGGGTGGGAATTGAGGGAGAGGGTGAGTGGAAAGAATTGAGGGGGAAAGGTGTGGAGGAGTTTTTGGGAAGCTTGGAGGGGGAAGCTTGGAGGGGGAAGAAGAGAGTGAGTTTCTTTGGCAGAGGGAGGAGCGGTTGATTTGGCGAGAAGAAGGGTGAGAGGGAAGCTTTGAGGGAGAGGGGAGATGATGACAGCAGGCATAGCCATGAGGGAGGAGGGAGAAGGGAGGGGTAGGGATAGGGGGAGGATGAGACTGGGAAGAGGTATTGTGAAGATGGGAACAGGTGGGGAGAGGAACAAAAATTGAGGGGGTGGGAAGAGGAGGAGGAGGTGTGATGAGAGGAAAGAGAGAGCATGTTTGAGATATTGCGGGGTGTACTGAATGAGAGTGAGATATTTGTTAGGTTTGAATGGAGCCCACAAATGTTTGAAAACCAAACAGTTTGAGATACCAAAAGGGGAACTGTTAGTGAGGCAGAGGACAGTGGAGAGATGATAAGAGTGGAGGTAGGATGGGGGGCAAGATGGGAGGAGTAAGGAGGGGGTATAAACAGGGAAGAGTCAGGAAGAGGTAGATTTAAGGAGGTGGGATGAATTTGCACTGAAGTTGGAAAAAAAAGAATGATTAATACTGTAAGATGAACAAGCGTTGCAAAATGGGATTTTTTTTTAATTTGTAGGTCAGAGATTTGTTTAAATACATTGGAGGATGCATGGAGTGCAGAAGAATTGAGAGAATTGAGGAAGGAAGCATTGTATATTTGCTTTAGGATAGATTTTAAGATAATTTTGCCAATTTGGTTGAAGTGTGTAAATTTTAAACACATTTAGTTTACCATCATAAACATTGTGTCATGATTCATGTTCCTATTGGTATTTGATTAAACGGCTTGTTTACTCCAACCACTCCAACTGCAGCCATAACCGGCTCTTTGACTTGGGGTGTGCTTATCATCTCTGAGGCATGGTCACCTGACTGCGACCTGTGGGTGGCCACGACTTCCTAGCGCGTGACAACTCAGTTGCATTCAAATTTCAGAATACTAGCACTTAGTAAAAGCCCCATAAGATTGGTTTAATCATGCTTTCAAACGGATAATTCATATCACGCATTATCAATTCTAATATGAGGTTTATTCGAGTGATGTCTACCTTTACACATAAACACACAAAAGGCAGCATCAACCACATTGTGTAAATTGTTGTGCATGTTGCAGGAAGCTTCAAATACCCAGCATGGAGGTGAATGACACGAGAACAACATTCTCTACAGGTCAATGGATGAGCAGGTTATAAACAAGCCATTATACTTAAGTAGACAAAGCCACCTTTATTTTTTTTAACAGGTAATGAATATTTACAAACAGAGGCACAATTCAATTGCAAATATTAACTAATAACCTGCTGCAATGTAAAAAAAAACATTGAGATTGTGCAAGTTTTTATGAATGTGGATCGCTTATCCAACCACCGGCTTTCAGAGAGATCACAGGTGGAGCCAAGACTAACTTGTGGTCACAATGAAGTACAGTAAGATGATATGGGGTGGAGAAAGCAATATCAATAGAGGTGGAAACAAGTATGTTAAGGGGAAGGTTGTGTTGACCTGTTTGACATTCCGATCGAATCAAGAAGGTTAGTGGAAACTATCCTGCCCTTATTGTTGTCGACATTGCGACAAGGATGGAAAAATCCATCAAAGTTTGTGGATTGTTTTAGCAACATGTAGCAAGCAATTCCTGTGTTAGTTACGTCACAATGGCGCAAAGTATTCTCTCTGGGTATTTCCAAGATGGTGGCAAACATCAAATCACGTGATACGGATCATGTATAAATGAAGGCTCTTGTGAATAACGAGCTGAAGTGCAAGGGTGATTCGCATTACAGGTGGCTGCTGTGCGTCCAGCTCTCACGCAACCAAAAGTGTGTTTGAGTGGTGCAAAGTATAAAAATGGACGTGAATCAATGTACGTTAACCTTGAACATGTATTTAACAATCATGTACGATATTTATAATGTAATTAATAAGTCAAAGGAAGTTAAGGATGACCTTGAACCACCCTCGTAGCTCATGATGCTGTGAACTCGGTTCAAATCGATGTTAAGAGAACACTGGTGGTGACTCATAAGGTCCTTGTCCTGAAAATAAGGTCATAAGCTTTGTAAGCTTTTCCAATGAGCCTTTGACAATGCATGGAAAGAGGAATGACAGAAGAAGAGCTTCATCTTCATCAGATTTATAATCAGAGCTGCAGTATTTTGAGAGACGAAGCGTCGGGATTCGAAGGAAGTGCTCGCTCGACAGCAAGTTAGCGTTGAAGACAAGGCGTCCTGATTCCGAGTCAAATCCCAATTAAATTGCAATGGTCAAAGTTCCCAAAAGACAAAACCCCTGCCAGGAAACCCCGTTAAACCAAAACTAAAGTGTATTCACATATGATGAAACCAAAGGCAAAATGATAACCCTATACATATCTGTAATCAACATCTCGCTTTACATTTCGAGTGTAGTTTTGTCATCTCTATTCCAATTAATTTTGGTTTATTGTGATTAGTATAGTCTGGTATTCTACAATGTAGGGTTGACTCAGCCTGTCATCTTTCCGAGGTTGGCAAAATGAGTACCAGCGCGCTGGTAACGGGCATTGCATGAGCGGCACAGTTGCGCCCCCAGAAAATGATGCAGCCAAGCAGCCAAGGGCAGCATGCGAACAAACAAAAGCTTCAAGAAACTCGCTCATTGCTGAACAAAATGTGACACTGGCTGGAAATTACATAGCAAAGGATTAACATCTGTGCTGAGTTTTCCGAGAACATGACCATTCCTTCAGGGTTGGTGGTCAATTGATGCAATTGTCCCCTTTGAAGATTATCCAAGATGGACACAGCCAACGTCTCCCCTTTGAAGATTATCCAAGGTAATATTCCCTTTCTTTTCTTTTTCACTCGGATCACTGACAGAAAAGTGCTAACAAGCTCTGGTCACCCATTGTTAGCAGGAAGCATCTCATGCGAATGATCATGTGACATGCACATTAACAATAAAGGATCATGTGACATAATTTGGGAAGGCTGTACATGTCACGAAACAAACAGTGGCATCAAGGAAGCGGTCAATCTGAATCCCAGTCTTCAGAAAAATTTCAATGTAATGTAGCACCCACCCATGGGCGGCCTACTTTAATATCGTTGTTCAATGCAAAAATAACATTTATACATTCAATTTGTGCCTTAAATGCAGATAATGTCGCCGTGCCCATTTGTTAGTGTGTGTTTGCCCACGCCACCTGTGGTTTGAGGTACGCTGCAAGGCCTTCGGACTGGAATAGCTTGCTCAACCAGTCTTTGGTACAGTTCCACAAAGTTGTGTAATTTACCTGCAACATTTAATGTCTAGTTTAAGCACAAGTTTATTTTGCATCTTGAATGTGAACAATGTCCAATTTGGACACGATTATCCTGTGTGTTTTATCATTCGTTTAGTCTCTTCATCCTGTGTCTGTCTGTGCATCTGCACATTGTCGTCAACAGTCTTACTTTTCTCATCTCCGACTCCTAATAGAGGAGGTTTGTCTGTGGGTGATGGGTATCCTGCTAAGTCACATATTAACGAATTAATAACTAGTATTAGGCGTTCCACAACCATCCTTGACCAATCGTGAGTGGAACGTCGGCCGAGGCCCTCAATTTTTACCTTTATGGTTCACGAGTCAGTAAGTGACCACTATATTCGTTATTGTTGTGTGTCTGCTGTCTGTCTGTTGGTAGTCGATCGTCGGAAAAAAAAAAAAATTGAGATTTGTTCTACCCTTATTATCAGTATTAAAATGGAGATTTCGATGAAACTTGGTTGGTAGGTTCATACCATGACCTAGTTGTGTGCAAATGAGAACCGTTGCTATGGACACACCGTTGCCTAGCAACGGGACTTTGAATTTGAAAAATCATAAAATATTCTTTTTTCGAAATCAAAAATCGGGCCACGAGCGACTGTGGGCAGTACATTCAGCCATATTGTCAAAAATTTCAGCCGGATCCTATGAAAACTGTTGGAGAAGATAGACTTTGAATGAACCCTGGTCGAACAAACAATAAAAACGAAGTTCGTTATATCTCAGAGACTATGAGTCAAGATATTTATGAAACTGTATGGTAGGTATGTATGTCCTAGTTATGTGTGAGAAAAACGCGTTGCATGGACCCCTCCGTTGCCTAGCAACGGCCGAAAAACCTCTAAATGTGGGGGTATTTTAACGAAAAAACAATCTGCCGCATTAACCCTTGAAGCAGAATCATGAATTTTCTTGTGCTTAATCTCTCAGGTCATTCCCCATCGAAGGGCCCATCGCGTCAGGTTCTATTGGGTAGTCGACTACCCATGTCGCCTACCGGCTTGTCTGTCTGTCTGTCCCGAGCATAGCTCCGTGGGTTTTGATCCGATCCTGATAAAATTTGGTGGGAGGTTTATATCATGATCTAGTTGTGTTTTCCTGAGAATGGGCGTGCTGCGCCCATTATGGAGGAGCCACGCCCAAAAAAACGATGTTTTTAGGGGTAGCCGATTTAAAGTTACATATTCTCCGAGAGGGTTGTTGAATCTGGCAGGGGTTTCGGTATTTGGTTAGCCCAATGGCACCTGCATAGCCTCACAGAGCTCGATTTTTCATTTTCGTCCCAAGGTCAAGGTCACAAGGCACGAACTTAGAAAATGTCAAAAAAATCAATAAATTGGACATCGAGCTCCTAGGGTTTTCAACTGTTTCGAATGAAAGTTGGTATACAAGTAGTGCTCTTCGAGTACTACAACTTTCATCATTTACGTTTTTCCCGATTCCCGCCAGTTTGCCCGTGGCATCCCCCGAAGGTCAAAAATACAGATTGTTCAGTTAGACACTAAAAATCAAACTTAATTACCAAGTACATTGCTCGTGAACCATCGCCGTCTCCAGACTTGTTCACTTTTAAATTAATTTTATCTGCAACCGCTTGAGCGAACGACGCAAAACTTTCAACATCGGAGCGTCTACCCACGTTTAAATTTTTTTTTTTTAACAAGGTTACATGATTATTGGATGGAAAATGTGGCCGGTGTTCTAAAAAGTCTGATTGCTGTAGGCATTGGTTGCAGGATGTTTCACATATCAGGAATAAACAGCCTCGACCTCACGAAGATTAAAGATATTAACTTCAACCAAGTACAAACCATTTTCGACATATTTTACATGATTTATATGGATGTGGGAATTTTTTTGACTTGTTACCCTCACGTTTCCAAAGGAACATAAAAAGATATTGTGATCTTGCCTGAAAGTACAAGTCTGTGAGTGAGTGCTGGTTCTCAGATCTATCACAATATAGTCGTATAGATACTCCGGTGAGGATCTGCATTGTTAAATGATCTGCTTTGTTTCTCTTTGTATTATTATAGATGGCCTTGTTGATATCGCTTGAGTAATGTACAAAGTCGAAGGAGGGAAGCATATCCGATTCAGCGGAAATATCAATTTGA
Organism: Eptatretus atami; assembly: GCA_035128595.1. Lineage (NCBI taxonomy): Eukaryota > Metazoa > Chordata > Myxini > Myxiniformes > Myxinidae > Eptatretus > Eptatretus atami. Next base: position 128,955,499 of record CM068960.1, on the reverse strand, counting down.
AGAACAGAAAGTATTCGAGGCAGTGGCGCAAGAGTATGAAAAATTATTTTTTCTCTTATAAAACAAACACACACACACGTTAGGAATGGTGAAATGCTGGTTCCTTCACTGACATGTTGTATCTGCTCAATGTTAAAGGTGCGGCATCGCAGATTCTCACTTTATTAAAATGAATTCCCAGCCAAGAGGTTCAATGCGCAACCTTCTGCTCACAATCTCAGGGTACCTGTTGTCTGGACCGTTCACAGTTTATACCCAAAGACTTCATATCCAAGGATATGACCTTTAACATAGAGGAGAAGAATATCAAGGTAGTGAAGATTCAAATTAGAAGGTCCTGACTTGACACCACCATGGCAGGACATCTTTAATACGATAATGCCTAACCTTAATATACAAGTCCAAGGGACTTCAGCGGACATTGCAAAGACTGTATGGAATGTGATGCCCCAACAACTCTGCAGCACAGACTTGACAGCTTCAGATTTCTGTCTTTATGGTCTTTTGAAGAATTGCCTTTAAGGACGACATTTTGAAGATGAGTATTCCATAAAGGGCACCGATTGCACAAAGCGATGATGACAGATTAATTTTATTTATTTATTTTTAACTATGAAGGCAAAAAAACCATTTTTGACACTGACTGGTGCAAGTACAAGTATATGCATGGAGACTAATTGTGGACAGACAATGTGATGTTCTTTATGTAGAGTTGTTTTCAGAAACATCAAATTTTGGACAACCTTCGAAACTTCGTCCCCTTTAACACGTTTCTGATTACGATGATGTGTGGACTTTGACGGTGCATTTATAAGTAAGGTGGAAATATATACTCCAGAAGGCAATTAGAGTCGTGTTCTAATCGTGAGATCTTATGGTAATGCCCATGCAAGCACAAATCCAACAACCACGCAGCTAATGAGCAGCAGGTAGCAGAAGGTGAGGATCTTGTCCAGTTGGTACGCTTTCTCCAGCAAGGTTGAACTCGCTCCAGACTCTTAATGAATAATTTGTTGCGGAGAGGGAGATGGAAAAGAAGATATTGAGAGATTTTGTTAAAACGAAATCCACTAGATTTTAAAAATATCACCCAATAAAAAAGGACAAACACACATCCACCTTTAATGAAGCTCTCCCAAACTATCGTCTATTATTTTCCTCTATTAAAACACACAAGCAGTACTACTCACAGATCCACATCGAACTAGAGCATTGGTTCCCAACTTGTGGTGTCCCCGCGAGTAAACAGCAGGTGGTCCGCAAGTTACTTCCTCTCCCCCCCCCCCCCCACCCCCCAAAAGTAATCTTTCAGGTTGTACATGTTCAGGCAATAAAAACAGTTGCTCATTTTACCAACCGTCTTCTTCTCTCTCTCTCTCTATAATACAGTATATATATCAGTATATATACTATATATATATAATATATATATATATATATATATATATATATATATATAATATTGTTACGGGCCGGCAGGGTCGGGTGAGAAGACCACTAGGTAGGGGAAGCTACGTCGATTCCCACCAGACTCCCCGGAATTGTAGGCCGTCACTCACGAATAATTCCGTGACGCAGCGGGTCCCTTAATCGACCGTGGCGCCAATAACTCAACCGTGTGACCTAGGGTCTCCCACCTATGGAATCGGGTTACCTAATTAACCACACAGTTCAACCACCAGGGAACCACGCCCTTGGTACGCCCTGTCCGAACCGATCATTCTACCGGATCGGATCACCTTTCCGGATCGGATGCAGCCGAGCGACACTGCCAAGGACGTACCGGCTAGAAGGAACGGACCATTGGGAATAAAGACCCGGCTAAACCTGGATTCGAACCATGCTGGACCAATGAGGGAAAGACAAAGGCGAGCTGGGTACATTTCTACACAATTATTTATTTACAGCAAGCGAGGAAAAGCATGTGGCACAACAAAGGTTTATTGGGTATGTAACGCAGGGAAATAGGAGAGGGTGTGGGGTGCGACAATTATACAAGCAACTTACCAAAGCAGACACAGTGCAGACTTGACGTGAGATTATTCACAGTAACAACAATAAAAGATCTTCTACAGGCTTACTTAACAGACAGGCACCAGCACACTCAGACACACACAGAAAAAGAAGAAACCCCAAATGTGAAGGATTCTTGCAGCCAGGGAGGGGGGGGTTGAGGATATAGTTCTCAGTACCTGGGTGTTTCGGGGGAGGAATGCTCCGTGGTGTGGCACCCGACAATAGCCGCGCTATTCTGGCCACAGCCGCACGTGTGAAGATCGTGTTCTGAACAGGAGGAGCTTGAGCGGGGAAGGGAGGAGTCCAGGGGCGAAGGTGGAGCAATAGGTGGAACCAGGCAGGAGGCGATTCGTCAAGATCGTGTGGGCGGAGATGAGATGCAGGAACACTAACTTCTTCTACAATTCTCAACACACTTCAGTCCTCCTTCAATTCCTCAATTCCTCCTATTTCTCATTCCTTCCATTACACGGAGATTTTCTGTGCTTTATAGAGCCCGTGGTTCGGGGAGGGCCATGCCGAATCCGACGTCATCGTCCAAGTTGGGCATTCCGACTGGCTCTGACCCCTCACGTGGTCCGCCTTCCTGGCCGGGCTTCGGCCAGACGCGTACACTCCGCCCACCTGGGTGCTAAGCGTACATGACTCACCGCCCATGTCTGGTTTCTCGTCCGGAAAACGAGACTCCGGGTAGACGGTGGTACACTGTGTTAAGCGAGACGAGGGGAGCAAGCGAGGCAGAGCACTGTGGATTGTCACACTGTGGTAAGCGAGACGAGGGGTAAGCGAGGCAGATTTACCTCAGGAGTGAAGAGAGAGAGGGAAGTGGAATGGGGGAAAAATGATTTGATAACCTAACTAATAGCCCATCGCAACGCACTCCCTGCTGTCCCGCTAGACAAAGTAGGGAACTCTCTACATGTAAATAATGGGATACTGACTCAGGACAACTATCTGTTGTATGCATGCGGCTCCGGAACCGAAACAATATATATATATATATATATATATATATATATATATATATATATATATATATATAATATATGTTCTTTCCAGTATTCTTCTACATTTGCTCACTTTTGATGCAATTCTAAGCATAAGCATTCAAAGCAGCTATTTTAATCAAAATGGATACAAATATTAACTTTCCGTTTGTGCTTAACAATGACGTCTATCAGGGATTCACACAAGTTTTTTTCATTTGGTTCTCCAATGTGTGCCAGCAGACATAGTTTGGTGCTCAAGAGAAAAAAATTTTTTAAATAAAAATAAAGTCAGCTTCGAGCATGTTCGTCTGCTTTCCCAAGTGCCCATCAGCTTAGTATGCATCTTACTCCTCTGTAAGCGCTCTCTCAGAACGTCTGTTCCAGACGAGACACTCGTAAGCCACCCTTGTTTTGTTTTTTTCATTCCGGATGCTCCTGAACCTCCTCTTCTTCCTCCTCGCTCACGTGTTCTCCTTAGATGTTTTTTTTTTTAATCGTATAAGTTATAAACCTTCAATATAACTTGTAAATTATCATGTTATCATTTATAAATTTAATTTTGAGCCCTTAAATTTTGAATTCACAGTCCGGTATATCAGTTTATCAGAATTATCAGGAAGAATGTTACTTACACTACTTGAGAAATCTTCCATCAAAAGCCTCTGTTGCGCTGGTACGCTTTTGAGCTTTCGGAGCATCTTTGAAGTACGCATTTAGTTGTTTTTGTTTTTAACTACGCATGAGTACCTGAGTACCAGTTATGTGAACCCCTGCAAATATCACAGCCCACCACAGTGTTACGTCACATCCTGTACTCTGTGCAATCATTTTCTACTTTCACGTTGCATCCCACCTAACTCATCTTCGTATTTCTGGAGTGTATTTAAAAAAAAAGATAAAATCACGACTGGTTCGACTCGGTGAGCACTGAGCACGGTGCATTTCAAAATGGAGAGATTTCTTATACGAGCAAATGGTAGCGGGGACCGGCCTGGGCCTACGACTGCAATCGAGGAATCTCATCGGCCACCTTCAAAGAAAAGAAAGCCTCCGTGTCGGAAATATAATCCAGACTATTTAGCATTGGCATTTACATTTACTGGATCTGAGGATGAACCAAAGCCACAGTGCACGATTTGTCAGGAGGTATTGTCAAACGAAGCGCTTAAACCTGTGAAATGGCACCGCCATTTATCTACAAAGCATCTGGAATGTGAAAAGAAGCCACGTTGAGTTTTTATCAACATAAGAAATGGGAACTTTGCCATGAGGAGTTTTCAATGTGTCACAAGGCAACTTTATTTAATAGTGGTTTGAAAGCATCTTTCCTCATTTTCCTGAGGATTGCGAAGTCAAAAAAAACCCACACAGTTGGGATAGATCCTGTGATTCCCTGCTTGAGGAATGTGTGTAAATGTTTATTTGGCTCCAAAGCAGGGAAAAAAAAAAAACTTGCCTCCGTTCCAATTTCAAATAATAGTTTGTCGGCGCATTCAAGACATGTCACTCGATTAAAGAAGAGCAACCTGTTCAACGTCTTCGAGGTAAGAGATTCGCCATTCAACTCGATGAATCCACAGACGTTGCTGGTTTAGCTCAATTACTGGTTTACGTGTGCTATCCTTGGGAAGGTGAAATCGTTGAAGATTTCCTGTTCTATAAACCTCTGGAAATTCAGACAACTGGTGAAGAAATCTCCAAAGCTATTGATTCCTCCATGTGTGAACATTCTTTAAAGTGGTCGGATTGTATCGGGATATGCACCGACGGTGCACGCTCAATGATGGGAGTGCACAAAGGTCTGATTCAGGGGTTAAAACAAGTTGCCCCAGCAGTACAAGTAACCCACTGCATTGTGCACAGAGAAGCCTGAGCAGCTCGCCATTTGGAGCCAGAACAATACACCGTTCTGACAGATACAGTGTAAACGGTGAACTTTGTTTAAGCAAGGCCACTTAATTCTCGTCTTTTTGCTGCACTATGCAATGAAATGGGAGATGATCACATCCAACTCTTGCTGCATACCGAAATCCGCTGGCGAGCACGCGGACGAGTCTTGCAACGAATATTTGAGCTGCACAACGAACTGGAGGAATTCTTGACAAATGCAAGCTTCAGCCATGCAAGCCAATTCAAAGACCAACTCTTTCTTGCTGAACTTTCACATTTATCTGATATATTTAACATTCTGAATGATCTCATCCTTTCGCTGCAAGGCAAAGATACGAACGTTTTGATGCTTCATGATAAAATGATGACATTCAGAAAGAAACTCGGTGTGGGGCGAACTCGCTTGGAAAATGGAATTACTGGAATGTTTCCGTTGCTCAGAGAATTTCTCAGTAATTCTGAGATTGGATTGCCCAGCTTCAAAGAAGTTTTGACTGCTCACCTTAATGCCTTGGATACGCAATTTGAGACCGACTTCGGAGACGTTTCAGTGGATCCGTGCACCGTTCTCCGAAGACGTCGTTTCAAACACAAACCTTAGCTGCCGAGCCCAAGATCAGCTGGTGGATTTGTCATGTGATGGCAGTCCGAAGGTAAAATTCAGAGAGCAATCTCTCACGACCTTTTGGCTATCCGCTGAAAAGGACTGTGAAGAACTGTCAGGTGAAGCAAAAACAATATTGCTTACATTTGCAACAACCTTTGCTTGTGAATCTGGATTCTCTTGCTTTACAGCCCGAAAAGCCAAAGTACAGATCTCAGCTCCAGGCAGAACATGACATGCATGCCTGCCTATCCACGATTTCTCCTCGCATTGATGAACTGGTCGGGAAGATTCAAGCCCAGGGCTCTCATTAAGTTGGGTAAGTTATATTCATACTTTACTCTCTCCATGTACATCGTTTGAAATGTTGTTGCAATAATACACAGTCTGTTAAAGTTTCATGCTGTAATTTTTAAAGCACTAATTTGAACAAATTTAGAAAGGTCTAGAAAGGACAGACTACACACAAACACTCGTTGTACGTGACATCACTGTTCGTCTGGTATATGAACATAAAAATTTAGTTTTAAAATGTTTTTGCGAAAAAAAGGGCGCAAGTGGTCCATCGGAAAAATATAGACACCAAGGTGGTCCGTATATTGAAAAAGGTTGGGAATCGCTGAACGAACTAGAAAGTTCATAAAACACCTTATATCCTTACCCCACGTCGTCTTGAGAAACAAGGAAATGGGCGGGCTTTGCGAGAAGCAAATTTGATTGGTCGTGATGATGAAAAAGGCCGTAATATTTTGTCCAACTCCTGCTCAACGAAAGGGTTTTGAAAGTGCCAAAAAGGAGGGTTGTGTTCCACAGTGTTCAAGTATATAATTCAATTGAAATGAAATATTTTAAAGGTTGTAGAAAAAAACATTGGGGGGTGGGGGGGGGGGTTTACGTCCATTGATGCCCCTTTTATATCACCTTATCTAACATGTTACATTAGTTCTTCGTTCCTGTTGTTTGTGTTCTTTATGACTTCCTTAAAAACAGTAAGTTTTCTGTTTGGAATGATTTTCAATTTTTTTTTTGATTGTCAGACAGGCAGACAGAGTAAAAAAACATATTATCTGCGCATGTGCGATCGAGATGAATTTGGAGCCAAAGTACTGTACTGTTACTGTGAGGTTCTGCACAAAATTGTCCAACATAACACTGACCTAATAGACGATGAATGTGAAGTGACCCCCTTCAGACACACAAGTGGAATTTCAAAGTGAATTTGGTCTTTCACTCAACCATAGATACAAAATAGACAACTAAAAAAGCCGAAGAGATGCTAGACCCAACCTTGAGCACCATTGTTGAACACCATGCAATCATCAAGATTCCAACACGTCAAACATTGAACCCTCATAGGCGATGGCGGGTCCATAACACCAACAACTGTTACCCTCAGTAAACATTGATGTGCACACGCAAACACACACTCACACACCATCTACATTGGCCGATGTCCGAGCACGTGCCCTCCACCCCCCGCCCCAAAGCTCACATTTAAATAAAATATTACTCGTTGTACTGCTTACCGTCATTGTTGGACGTGCTGTTCTCGGAGCCTTGGGTGTGGGTTAAACTTTCATCTTTGTTGTCAGGAGAGAAACCTAGTGAAATAAGCAGCGTTGTCCACACCCCAGCAGTCTTGTTCTCCTGGTGTCCATAGAGCACTCGCAGTACAAGCACGGTCTCCAGCAGGCTTATGACCAACAGAGCGATGCACACCACGAAGTAGACGCCTGTAGGTCAAACAATACAAAGTAATTACGCAAATTTCAATCTTCGTGAGTTACAAAAGAATCAACTCGGTAACGGTAACACTGTAAGTGTTTGTCTGGACTCGGGGAACCTGGGGTGCATTGGGACAATCCCTCCAGCAACTATTCTTGGACAATGAATGATATCAAGTGCCAACACATTGCAAGTGTCAATGTGTAGATACTTAATGTCATTAGACAAGAACAGCTTCCAATTCTGTTTCTTGAGTTATGGTGGTGTCCCTCAGGGTTTCTGCTGACCTTCTCAAAGATAAGTTTCCTGGTCGTTTTTTTTGTCGCGTTTTTGCTGTTATTTTATATCTCCATGTTTACTGTGTTTGTAGTTCAGTTTCATTTTTATAATTGTGCTAATTGGTGAGTATTCGTCGGTCTTTTCATATCAGGTTGCCTTGAGGCCAGGAACTCAAGGAACGCCGGCAACCCCCTTCTGGTGAAACTACCAAAATCAAATCAAGAGTCACTGCTCACCTTCACTCTTTCATTCCTCTTTTTCCCACCTCTGGAACAAACTCCCACACTCTCTTAAAATCCACTCTTCCCTCCAGGTCTTCAAAACAGCTGTTCACCACCATCTCTTATCTTTCCCCATCCAAATCCTCGATATTTTCTACCCCCGCTAATCCACCCCAAACCCACCTCCTTCAAATTTCCTGCCTTCCTTCCTGAAAGTCCCTGTAATGTCCATCTTTATACCCTGTGTCCCATGCCCCCATCCCTCTCCCTTCCATAGATAATGTCTCTGCTCCCCACTGTTTTGTGCTTCCCTCTCCCACCCCTCTTGTCTCTTGCTCCCTTTGTTTTACATTCTGTGTGTTAGCTCTTACACGAGCCTTGACAATGTATACAAAAATAAAGAAGCTATGACAGCACATGTCCCAGAGCACCCTCGTTTCCCTTGGTGAACAAATAATGTGCTATGAACTTGAGTGAGGCCTAGAAAGAGGTGCTGACCCATAACTCTAAGGGTAGCCACACACTAACCGACACAGCGCACCTTAGATTTTCGGTGACAGCTTGGATGCCAACAGTTTTTGATAATCGAGTAATGTGCGGCGGTTGACGATCCTCATCAACGAGTTTTGCAGGTGAGTCGGCGACAGTTGTAAAAGTTGAACATGTTCAACACTTCCGATGAGTTATCAGCGACGATTGTACATCATTGTGCAATGTGCTGCGGTCTCCGACAATCACCAACATGGTGCAATGTATTGACCAAATAAACTTCAGCTTTCAGTAGCTACCGACAGAGTCTCCACCATTGAATTACATTGACGTGTGTGCGTGTGCGTGCGTGTGTGTGTGTTTAAAGTTAATGCTTGTTTAAATTGCACTGCTGAATTATCTGTGGCGAAAAATTACAAAGTTTTCCAACAACATTCTCATTGACAGTCACGTCATAGGCGGCAGTCTCCGACAGAACAATATTACAATGTTCGTTGCCGATGATTCTGTTTCATTGCATCGGCCTTGTGTCGGCTCGTGTGCGGCATCCTTTAAAGTTCTGGGTTTTTCCAATGTATCTATTCGGATGCAGACATCACAGTCATTCGAGTGTCATGGGAGGTGCTTTGGAGTATGGGCACGGGTCACAGGAGTTCTTTTCTTTTTACCTTCATGTAACTAGCTGGATGCTTTTCCAACGACATCAACTCTCGCCTTGAGAGTTTGGTTTAGTGCAAGGACATATTTGCGTCAGGCTGCAAGGTATACCCTGGTGTAAAGACATGTTTGGGTCAACTTATAAGACGTACCTATGAGTGGAGTGCCTTGGGCAGTTGCAGGGAGGATTCCAACAACAGTTGTGAGGAAGACAAAGTACCCCAACAAAATGGTGACTTTGAACGAAACGCGCTCCCCACACTCCGGGGGCAGCAGGAACCCCGCCAGGTCGACTATCATGAGAATCAGACTTGGAACCAACAAGTTGACCACATAGAACAAGGGTCTCCGTTTAATGATCATCTGAGTGGGAGGATGAGAGAGTAGAGGAGTTTGATGATAAGAGTTTACGGTTGAAAAAGAGTCTAAGCAACAATGAAAGTTGAAACCAAAGTAATACAGTATCATGCATTTCTGAGTCATGATTTCTTTGAATTGTCAAGAACTGACTTGTGAAAATCCGTTTTCAGACACATGGTACTTAGTTTAGCTTGTTGAGTATATCTCGCAAGCTAACATCCTGTCCCAGCTAGCACACAACGTTTCTGCAATGTTGACTAGCCGTTGCTATTTGGTTGTACTTAGGGTTAAAACGTTATGGCACTGATGCAGGAACGGTGCTTGTTAACTGAACTGTACCTGGGAATGAAATTTCGTTTCAATCTAGTAAAGTGCTTCATGAGAATACCAAACAAAAGGTCAAATGTTCCAACAACTGAGAGTAAAACTTGATGAGGAAAGAATGGATTTTCAATGAATAAATGTTGGTAATCCAAATGTCTAGATATAAAACTGGTTAATGCACCTCACCCCAAACAGTTTTTGATAATCCTCTAACCTCTTAAATGGGGCCTCAAAGCACTATTGCTATATTCTACTTGAATAGTCAGACTTATAATCTACAGTGATGCTTTTGAAACTCTGTCTATCCTCATCGGTTAACAGTTCGCTTCATCTGCTCACGGCTTACCTGTCAAACAAGATTGGATAGGTGTTTACGAACCAAAATCATGTGTCTGGTGGAATGCATAGGAAACCCCTGTAAGGGATCGGTCACGAGGATTTGAGGGGTATTACCCCGTGTATGTGAAGCGAAAAGTGGAGTTAAATTGTTGGTTCACGCTATCTGTCTACAAACGTCAGTTTATGATCGAGAAACAGCTTAATTTCAATTGAATGTTATATTTTGAACAAGAATCGGGGTGGGGTACACAGGGTAAACAAGATGGACACTGCAGGGACTTTCAGGAAGGAAAGCAGGAAATTTGAAGGAGGTGGATTAACGGGGGTAGAAAAGATCATGGTTTTGGATGGGGGAAGATAAGAGGTGGTGGTGAACGGCTGTTGTGAAGACCTGGAGGGAAGAGTGGGATTGAAGAGAGTGTGAGAGTTTGTTCCAAAGGTGGGGAAAAAAGAGGAATGAAAGAGTGAAGGTGAGCAGTGATTTTTAAAAAAATTTTTCTCTGTCTGCCTGTCTGGCAGTCAAACAAAATTGAAAATCATTCCAAACAGGAAACGTACTGTTTTTTAATGACGTTTTAAAGGACACAAACAACCGGCATGAAGAACTATTGTAACGTGTTAAATAAGGTGGTGTAAAGACGTTGCATCAATGGCAGTAAACTTCTGAAAAAAGTTCTTTTCGACAACCTTTAAAATCTTTTTAAAATTCCAAATGAATAATATACTTGAACACTGAAGAACACAAATTGACTTATTGCCACTTTCAAAACCCTTCCGTTGAGCATTACTTGGGCAAAATATTATGGTATTTTACATCATCTCCACCAATCAAATTTTCCGCTCACAGGCTGCCCCCATGTCCTTTTTTTCTCAAGACTGTGGATTAAGGTGCTCCATGAACTCTCTCTCGTCATTAATGTCTTCCTTAATCCAGAGATTCTTTTCCCATTCTTTCAGGGTTTTAAGGTGTGCACAAAACTATGAGCCACCCATCTTGTTGATGACTATGCATTAATTTTTTTTCTAGTGTTAGCATATACACATTTGTTCTTTCATTGAGAATGAGTTGTTTAATAAATCCCTTATGTGAAAGAGGTGTCTTCCAGCACATTAGCTGCATTCATCCCCTCGGAGAGCAGATTGAAGTCTGCCAATGGAAAGTGATCCATCAAAGCTTCACTTCTGACTTTACTGCTCACACGCTTTCATCCCTCCATCCTTCTCTAGCTTGTCCAGGTAAGATGCTACACCTGATTATTTTCCCCATTTCCAATTTGAATGATCACTTCCATTCCTTCATCCCTCTATCCTCTCATTTGCAGAACCGACTCCTGGTGTCAGTTGTCTCGTGACCCTCCCTCCAATTATAATTTAAGAGTGCTGCCCATTGTCACCTCAGGCTTTCCCCCATACCCACCCCTCGTCTTTTCAACCCTTTAATTTGTCCCACTCATCCATTCATGTTTGATGTCTCTGTCTCCTTGTTTCCCTTATTTTAGATCCTCTGTCAGTCTCTGAATCTACTGCCCTTTGCCTGAACTCCATGAGCCTAGAATGCTATATGCAAAATAAAATAATAAAATATAAAGCATAATTAATACAGATAAAATAAAATGCGAGCAGAGCAAAAGGTGTTCCACTTACATTGAAACGGAACTGTGAGTAAAGTTTTCCATCCTTCTTTTGTAACCAAAGGTATGGCACGATATCGAGCAGTTCCCACTCGCCACCACTTACAAATGCAAAACGATCTTTCCTCAATTGCTCTATAGTCCGCCGCAGGACCAGGGTTACCTCGGAGGCTGAAAACCAGGAGCAAAAAGAGTCCTTGAAATTTATTTTTGATATATTTAATTAAAATCAAAAAAAAACTACAACGTTTATAGCATGAAACTGAAACTCAGGGATATCTTGGTTAAATACATCATTTACAAGACAACTCATGAAGTCTGATGTGACATTCTCATCAATTTTCGATCCGACTCCGCGAGAAACGAGTAAACGTTTTTGCAAGAGACGCCTCCACTGATAAGATTAGGATGTCGTTCCCGTAACTACATCTGTGATCAACTGCTCTCCTTCAACTACCATGACTGTGATTCCTCCATTGCACATTCACAATTAAAATGCAATACCAGTGTAGGTCCAAGCTGCAAAGGTGAGGGAGCAGTTCTGCTTGTCAAAAGGAAAGCTGAATATGTTCAGGATACAAGTCGTTACAGCACGAAGAGGTCGCAGGTGAGTAATGAAGCCGGTCGAGTTGACGTACACATAAGGAACCTCCAGAGAAGTGTCTTCTTCGACTCTAGATAGAAACATGCATTGAGATTTCAATTAAAGATTTGTTGGAGAGTTTTTACAATAACATGGTCAAACCTATCCATTTTAATCTTTATTTCCCTTCTATCTGCCAACTAAAATAATGGTCTACCTGGCTGAGATTGAGGACAATCAGTCGGATGATGTCAGCAAAGGCTTGCCACCTACAGTAGATCTGCAAGATCAGACAGTTTGGTGCGATTCCTACCAATAAATTGTACCGTCAGCATATAATTTATGTACACGACACCAGCATCGTGTCATCGAGTCAGTGTGCTTCTTTGGTTGAATTTAACATTCCGGGCTGCAAACCTCCTGACTGCTGATCAGCAGGGCAGAGACAATGTGCTCACGTGGCAGGTGACACTTGTTGCTGGCAGGTCGTGCAGGCAGGCGCTGTGATGGGACTCCATTTGTGCCCTGCTTCCTCGTAAAGTTCGGAGTTCGATTCAGTTGTATTAATGAGCCTTCTATGGTCATGAATAAACGATCAGCAGTATGTTGTCCTGATGAGCCCACAACAAGGGCGAAATCTGGATCGACATCTCTGCTTTCGGCCATTCATGACCATGGGCTTCAATCTCAGTCTGAAAAGGCTTGAGTACCATCCGGATGCCTCCACGTTTGGAGGTGATGTGTTCGTATAACTTGTTTGTACATGATGTCAGCGTCATGTCAGAGTCGGTGTGCTTCTTTGGTTTACTATATGTAGATATATTTATACTGGCAGGGGTACCCAGCATTGCCAAGCAACACCAGGTCCCTCCC
>CM068960.1:128921274-128940112 GCA_035128595.1 Eptatretus atami | reverse complement strand
AATCGTCCGAACAGTAGAAAACGTGAAGTTTAATGCTTTGCTTAAATAAATAAACTAAGTTATAAAAATCGCTAGTTTGTTAAACTTTTCGGATCTCACTCCAGATTTAGACACTTATTTTGTTCACCGGATCCGATTCTCAAATCCGAAATATTTCGATTATATCTTTAAATTAGCCTGTGAGAGTAGATCGTGTTTCCAAATCGAGGCATGGTTGAAAAGGCCGAACAAAATGGCGGCTGAAGACTCCAGCAACCACAGAGGGCTGAACAAGATGGTGTGGCGCCATCTTGGAAAGCTTATTTTGGGGTTTTTTTGTGATGAGCACCCCCTAAATTATCTTCAAAAGGGGTGTTTTAATTAACCAAACACCCAATTTTCACTGTTGCACTTCCTTGGAGTTTTCTTAGTATGCATGCAAAGTTTCAGGCTGCTAGGTTTTATAGTTTTGGACTTATGGAGGAGACACACGCACGCACGCATGCACACACACCCTTTTATTAGTATAGATGACTATTTTTCTTGTAATGAAGACATACCTTGTTCAGTTTTAAAACGTACATAAACTCAGAGGTGATGTTGAGTGTCCGAAAGTGTACATGTACATTTCATGTAACTTCTTTTAAGTGTACATGTACATAACCTTATTTAAAGTGTACATTTCATGTAACTTCTTTTAAGTGTACATGTACATAAAACTTATTTAAAGTGTACATTTCATGTAACTTCTTTTAAGTGTACATACATAAAACTTATTTAAAGTGTACATTTCATGTAACTTCTTTTAAGTGTACGTGTACATAAAACTTATTTAAAGTGGACATTTCATGTAACTTCTTTTAAGTGTACGTGTACATAAAACTTATTTAAAGTGTACATTTCATGTGACTTATTAAGCTTGGTGATGGCTTCGTCGGTTGGGTGGCTGGCTTGGGATCTTAGGGTGCTGAGTTTGAGCCCTGTTGGCTGCTGAATTAACACCAGGTGGGGTCAACTCAGCCTGTCATCCTTCTGATGTCGGTGAAATGAGTACCAGTGTTCTGGTAGAGGAGCACAGCATCAGCGACATAGTTGTGTCCCAACAGAATGATAGCTACCCGCTAGCCAAGCTCCATATGCCACAAGATATAGCTTCTTTAAAGTGTACATATAACTTATTTAAAGTGTACGTGTACATATAGCTTCTGAGGACGGAGATGTGGAGGAGTATCGTGCTCAAGGCAGGGCAGAATCTTGGTACCGTTGCACCTCACCCCTTAAAAAGAGAAGAGAAGGAAGACTAGAAATAAAAGCAATAAAACACCCAATTTGTTCAATACATCGTTGCTTAAATATTGGTTCCTTTGGAAAACGATAAATGCTGCAGGTATGACTCTCCGAATTGTGATTACCATCTGGAACGAAACATCTTCACAAAGCTACGTCGGCCATATCCAAAGAGAGTGTAAAACCAAGTCGTGTGTTGTCATGCCAATGTCTTGAGACATTTCATCGATCCTTCCCTTGACGGTATCGTTTGATAGAGAGATTTGGGAAAGCTTGTTTGCACTATCCTTCCCCAGAACGAGCTCTGCTGCACACAGTACACTTGGTTTTATGAGAGTCTCTCCGATGTTATGGCTCTTTTTGCTCTTTGCAATCAACATGGCGATCTCATAGGAAGCCTCAGCAGCCTTTGAAGTCTGTTGCCGAAATGCTCCACTGCTGTACTTCTTAGCTTGCTTCAAGGACTGCCTTTTTGTTTCAAAGAATGCCTTGTGTTTGGCAGCTCGAGCAGGATGCATTGTCTTCAAATGGCGTTCCAAGCGTGTGGGCCGCATGCCATCATTGCTCAGAGTCTTGTAGCATATTACGCACCGGGGTACCTCTGTGTCACCCTTTTGGAGGGACACAAATCCAAATCGAATATATTCGTCAAGATACTTCCGCTTTTTTGCACTCATTGCGAATGATTTAGTTTGAAATGGGTACTGCAAATCTGTGCAATTTTTTTTTTTTAATATTAAAATTAAAAATATATATAAATTTTAATATTAAATTTAAATAAATGTTAAATTTTAAAATTAATTTTAATATATAAATCGGTAGGCCTAGTAGCGAATAGAAAACAAAAATTATTAAAGGCGATACTTTTGGGGTTTTCTTTATGTTCATCACGATATTATGCAAACACTTGTTAAGAGAATTCCAAAAATAATAAGAGAAATTCCTACTTTTTTCTCCGCCCCCCCCCCTCGGGAGGCGCACCCCCCAGGTTAAGAACCAATGCCCAAGAGAGAATGCAGCTTCCTTCCGTTGAAATCATTGTAACGAGCTTCAGCCATTATTGTGCTAAGCTGGATGACATTTACCAACAATTCTGAGGATGAACAAATCTGCAATTTTGCGATCTCTCGATATGGTACTTTAGCGATGTATTTTGGCGTATTTATTATTCTTGGTAGTTTTGAAAATGTTCGAGAATAAAAGGTATGGCTTTTATATGCTTATGACTTCACTCTATCACAGTGTTAAAGCTTATCGTTTTGTACACGTTTGAACGGACGACCATTTTCCCCCGTTCCATTCCTACATATGGAGTACGATCATACTCCATGATAATCCTATCCTTGGTACTCTGTAAAGGAGGACGGGGATATAATGGTGATGATGATGACGATGATGATGATGATGATGATGATGATGATGATGATGACGTCCTATTAACTTTCCTTACAATTCACTGATGACTATATCAGGAGACCACATGCGGCTGATTGGCAGTGAAAGTCTCTCCACGTACTCGTACTGGGATGGGTCCCATGACAGCCGACGATCAAGCCAATACTGTTTTGGGAAAGAAAATATTGTTTACATTGTTTAAACATATGGCAAAATATCTCAACATGACATTTGCTTGCAAGGTCAACAGCATTAACGATGTTGTGAAAGAAAATAATTGGGTTATTGGTCAGGAAATCTTATTAGCTTGTTTAAGAGTCTTTAACATGTTTACTGCTGATTACGAGTATACTCGAAGTGCTGGGTGCACCAGAATTTGGTAATTAGCAAAAATGTTTCAAAAGGTTATGGGTGTATTCAGACAAAACTCGGTGGATTAGTTGGGTAGGTGACAAGAACAAGCCGATTAGATTTTGGTTACAAGTACACCCACTCCCGACAAAGCGGCAGGAAGGGTCATGTTAATATCCCATATGAGGAATATATATTACAGTAGATCTAAGCTCGGGTCCGTTAGTCTGTGGTGGATGCGATAGCATAGAATGCCTCAAGGATGTCGGGATTCCTCCAAACGTTTGCGTGTGTGCGTGCGTCTGTGTCAGATGGACTTTTGCTGCTCCTTGAGCTATTCTACTATTGACCATTTCTCTTCATCCTCCTCTAGTTTATTTTGTACTTTTGTTTTGTTTTTGTTATCTGAACTGAGTTGATTCATTTGGTGATTTTATTTTCACATTCTGTTGGACTTAATTCGTCTTTTTGTGTTGAGGTCTAGCCACAGCGCTCAACGTGCCCATTGGACTAGTCAAGCCTGACTGTGGCGTTATCGCTAAGATACTTAGAGATCCTATTGTTTTTGTTTATTTACCATTTCTTGTACTAAATTTGCATACTTTGGAGAGCAAGTGAAAGTGTTATTTGGTTAATGACGTGGTAATTTTTGCGCAATGAGTTAGTTCGGCATTTTGAGGGGGCATCATCAATCATAAATAGAGAAAAAAGCAAGAGGGTTTCGCATGCACCAATCAGAACCAATTCGACCCTTTGGTGGATGACTATTCCGATAGTGCTGTGATGGATGCAAGAATGCAAGATGCCATGCACATTAGCTCAACTCTGATCTAGCAATAGATTTATTACTGGGTTGGGGGTGGGTGGGGGGGGTACAACTTCAAGTTCTACGACTGTGGCTAAAAGAGGAGGTAAACCGCAAGCAAAAACGTCGTGAGCTATTTTACATTAGAGGATGTGAAGAGACTCCATAAAAGCAACAGGGCCTCCAAAATAAAGTGAAAAGGATAAGGGAGTAGTGGGGCAACTTAGCATAACAATTGTGCATTTTGTGAGGAAAGCACCAAATTTGGCACACTAGTAGCCTATCATATTATGAAAGATTTGGATATTGGGCCATCTCAAAATTTTTGATGGCAGTGGAAAATGGCTGCCACAGCCATCAGCGGCTGAATTTGAGATGGCCCAATATCCAAATCTGTTCATAATATGAAGGCTACTAGTGTGCCAAATTTGGTGCTTTCCTCACAAAAGCACAATTGTTATGCTATATTTAGCTAAGTTGCCCCACTAGAGTAGAAATTTTCATCTGCCAGTTCTGCAAAGAAGCAGGTACAGACCTAATGATACAATGTGAAGTGCGTGATCGTTGGACATGCCTGAAGTGCCAAAGTGGAAGTTTACACAGTACTCAGTCGTGACACTGGTGCCCACTGTCACTGGTATTGTTTAGAATGTGAACTCACTGCTGTTAAAGGAGCTAAAGCAGCAATTCAGAAGGAAAGTGCTGCTGAGCAAGATATATTTAAGAGCAGACAGAAAGTACAGCATGAATTCCATCTAAACGTCAACCAAACAAGAAAATTTAAAAATAGCTCGGATTCTCTCTTATTTTCGTTTTTGATATACATTAACATCCGATGTGTGTTAAAATTCCTCTTTATGGCCAATCCAAGCAAGCAAATTTTATTTCTGCGGGCCTGTTGTAACATGACACGGAGCAACTAGCATAAAGATTTCGCCACGTGCGAATTTCGACTAAAGATCCGATTTTGATAATGGAAGTGCTCCCAAAAGCCAAGTCTATTAACTACAACTCCAACATACCGCTAATTGCAATAGAAAGGCTTGACGTCTTCACAAATATCGAAGCCGAATGGCAGAGGCGTGGCAATCTATGTTACAACGAAAACCCTGCAAACTGTGTTAAGTGGAACTTGTGTCTTCATTTGCAGAATCAGTGTGGTGCTCTGTCATTATTCTTGGAAATGAGCAGTTGCTTATTGGTTGTTCTTGCAGGAACCAGTCCAGTTCAGAAGAAAATTCAGAAAAACTGTCAGTTATTTGGATCTGATACGTCCACGAAGGGAGAATTTTTCTTCTTGTTGCGGGAGATTTTAATTATCCAGAAATAGACTGCCAATCAATGCATGTCCATGCTGCAAATTGTCACTCAGTACATCAATATGTGGACTCCATTCAGCGCAATTACCTGCATCAGCATGTTATGGAGCTGACAAGACGTGTTGAAGGTCAGAGCTCTGGATCTGGATCTCCTCATCACCACCGAAGAGTATATGATCGAGTCCATCATGCACAAACCTCCAATTACAATGGGGTACAGTGATCATTGCTGTCTGGTAAGTATTCAGACTTAACCTGGAGAAACAACTGGAACCTACCGTGAAGGCTGGAGACGTTAGTTATCATAAAGGGAATGTCGATGTAATGAAGAGAGAATTATCTGACACCAACTGGAAGGAGAAAGTGAAAAACATGAACTGCATCCAAGCATGGGAAGTATTACGTATGCAATAGGATTAAGTGGAGCTCAATGAAATAATGACAGGCAAGGGAAAAGGTGGGCCAGGAACTATTTTTTTTTTCACACTGCTTATCAATATGCAAGGCTGAAAATACACCACATTTCCTCCATTATAGATCTAATCCCACACCAACAAGTCAACCCACATGACAATAAATGAACATTTTACTCATTTGATGAACCCTAGAAAATAGCATAATCAGACATTACAAGAGCATCATAACAATAGAACACTGCAATCCATCAGCTGCAGTAGGTAACTGAAATGTACAAGCACAGGGGTGAAACATACCCTAGCTCGAGATTTTAAGGGGATTATTCTGCCCCATAACTGAATCACTTCCCACATCCAATTTCTCTGGGGCCTGATGGTGTCTATGCAGATTCCGCCTTGTCCCCAGAGCTATCTCGGTTGGTTGAGATGCAGCATCTGTTGATGCCGGTACAGCATCGGTCTCAGCAGGAACTGCTTCCGCTGGTGCAGGTATCCTCTCAGTTGACTCTGACCACTCTAACTCCATTCTTACAGGAAGGTCTGCTGATTGGAAAGGTTGAGCTTCACAGTTCAGCCTGGTATCTCGCATTTGGTCCATATGCCGTTTCCAAACGCAGGGTCCAACTGCAACATCATAATTTAAGGGACCCCGTCTGCACCTTACGGCACCAGCTACCAACTTGTGGTCCTGACGGCAGTCGCACACGAGAACAGGCTGTCCTACCAGAAATTCATGCATGTTGCCTTTACCTCCACCAAGGGCCCGTTGAAAAAGTTGATCATTGATCCATTTTCTAATATCAGGTTTAACCGCATCAAATGTAGTATGTAGTGGTCTGCCAAGAAACATCTTTTCAGGACTCTCTCTGGTTGTTGCATGAGCGTTCCGATAGGATATCAGGAAATGGGCTAACTTTGCTTCAGTGGTGCCCTCCTCTTCCCTCGCAGATCGAAAAGCCTGTTTGGAAGCTTGGACAAAACGTTCAGCCAGCCCGGTTGTGGCTGGATGGTAAGGAGCAGACCGAATGTGTTTAATTCCATTTTGTTTCATGAAGAGGTTAAATGAATCCGATGTGAACTGAGGACCATTATCAGATACTAGCTGTTCAGGAACGTCATTCCTGGCAAAAATCTCACACAGTTTGGTGATGGTCTGTTATGAGGTAGTTGACTTCATGACATAAATTTCAGGCCATTTGGAATGTGCATCAACCACCACCAGAAACAGTGTCAAGAAACGGCCAAGCGTAATCCACGTGTATCCTCAGCCATGGGGCCGAGGGCCACTCCCATGGATGCAAAGGTGACACCTGTGGCATGTTCTGATGTAGCTGACACTCATCACAGCACTTAGCTATATGTTCGATGTCCTTCTCAATTGAGGGCCACCATACGTAGCTACGTGTTAATGCCTTCATTACTACCCCAATGTGTCCTTCATGTAGCTGTCCCAGCACACAACTGCGCAATTATTGGGGTACAATTAAGCATGTGCCCCACAACAGACAGCCGCAATGGGCTGACAGTTCATCCTTCCAGTTGTATTAAGGTTGAATCTGTTTCGCTTCTGGAGACCAACCCTGAGTGACAGACTCTTAACACTCGAGACAACTTCATGTCACATTGTGTTTCCCGTCTGATCTCATCACTTGTGACTGGAAGTAATTCAATGTGTGACATGTGAAACACATCAACTGCATCAATATCCTCCTCTGCAGATGGCTGGATGATCTCAAGTGGAATCCGTGACAGGGCATCTGCATTACCGTCATCAGTCGTACTCTTGTATTCAATGTTATAGTCATGTCCAGCTAAAAACAATGCATATTGTTGCAGACGTGCGGCTGTCATCACTGGAATGCTTTTGTGAGGGTGGAGGATGGATAGCCGGGTTTGTGATCCGTGACTAGGGTAAAGGTCCTGCCAAAAACATAATGGTGAAATTTTTTTACTCCCCAGGTAAGAGCCGTCAAATGCCTCCTTATCTATCTGCAAGTAATTTTTCTCTGATGAGGTTAATGACCTGGATGCAAAGGCTATTGGTCGTTCCTTACCATCTTCCATGACATGAGAGAGTATACTCCCAAGACCATATGGTGACGCATCACTGGCAGGTTGTAGACTTCTGTTCGGATCATAATGCGTAAGTACTACATCAGAAGCGATCAACGTTTTTACCTCCGTAAATGCCTTCTCGTAAGCCTTTGTCCAACTCCATACGTAGATTTCTCCCTGCCACCTTAAGGTGAATCCAGATGAAACATCCAGATTGTTGACATGTCGGTTCCAATGTTACTACAAGCGAGTCTTCCTGGTCACTGTTACTGTTGCTACGACTCACCGTATGTACATTTGTGTTCTTCTTCTTGCAGCATGACCCTTCAATTGACAGTTATAACACTCCTCGTGCCGGAAATAACAAGTACAGTAAGTCCTCGCTTTTCGCAAGGGTTTCGTTCCTGGAAAACCTTATGATAAGCGATAAACAAATTTTTTGGACATAAACACAAATAAACAAAACACACTCTCGAGTAGTGGCGACTTACCCAAAGGCTGGAGAACGGAGTTGATTGCGGTGACACGTCACACTTGCAGAGTGGCAGAATCGTCCCCCTCTTCACTTGACACTGTGCTGTCACTTTCTTCACCAGCGGGAACGGTCTCTTGGCAGCTGGTTGAAGGAGCATCCTGGATGGTGGATGGAGTTGGTGCTGCATCTTTTGGCTTGAAAAATGCGTGGAGAGTGGGCTGGATGGCTTTCTTTTTCTTTGCTGCATAAAGTTCCTTGTAGCAACAAAGGGCATCATTAACAACACGGCTAAAATCAGTGCTCCTTTCAAGATTTGGATCTTGCTCGATAACAAATTCTATGGCATTTTCAAACGAGCTGAGGATTTGGCTGAGGTTTTTCATGGTGAGATGCTTGGATGAAGGTGTCACAGCATCTTCTTCTTCCTCAAGAGCCCACTGCTGCTCCAACTCCGTAAGATCTTCATTGCTTAAGGATTCTGCATGAGACTCCAGTAAGTCATTCACGTCCTCTTTCGTCAACCTCTTAAACCCAGCCTCCTGCGCCAGGTCTACAATTTGACTTGTAATCAACGAACATCAGCAACCCCGTGAAATTGTGGACACACTAAGGCCACACTTTCTTCCACACAGCGTTCATTGTGGAGGCACTCACCTCCGCCCATGAATCCTTAATGTTTTCCAAAGCCATTTTTATGTGTATGTTCGCCAAAACTCCTTGATTGATAGCTTGTCCTTATCAGTTTTTTGATAAGCTGCAGCATGGTATGCTTAACATAATAGGCTTTAAAAGCAGCGATAACTCCCTGATCCATAGGCTGTAAAGGTGAGGTAGTATTTGGTGGTAAAAATGCTACCTGCAGATTTTCACACCAGTCTTCCATTTGCTGAGGATGGCAGGAGCATTGTCTACAAGCAGCAAAGATTGTTGTCAATGTTGTTCTCCTTGGAGTACTTCTCAACATGATTGGAGAAGTAATTGATCACGTAATCGTGGGTCAATGCCCAGTCATCCAAGCCTTTGTATTTGACCGCCATATTACGGGAAGTTGTGGCTTGAGGCAACCCTTTAGCGCTCGTGGGTTTTCAGAAACGTAAACAAGAAGCGGCTTGAGTTTTACATCCTCTTCTGCATTTCCACTGAGTAATAAGGTCAGCCTGTCCTTTGCTGCTTTAAACCCTGAGAAGTCTTTTCTTCTCGTGCGATGTATGTACGGGAGGGCATTCTTTTCCAAAACAATCCGGTTTCGTCAATATTGTAGACTTGCTTCGGTGAGTAACCCCCTCCCTCAATCATCTTCTTCAACTTTGCTGGAAACTCTGATGTGGCAGCATGGTCCGCACTTGCTGCCTCACCGCTACACTTCAGGTTGTGGAGGTTAGCGCGATGACAAAACCTCATGAACCAGCCTCGGCAAGCTGTGAAGGTCTCTGCACCTTCACCCTTTCCTTCAGCTCCTGTTTCTTCTTTAAATCGTTCCACAAACTACGCGCTTTTTCTTGTATCACAGCAAGAGATAAAGGCATGCGACGTTTAATTTGATCTTCTATCCACACACATAATAAACGCTCCATGTTGTGCATGGCACCAATCTCTCATTCTCGTTAGTGTCGTTGCACTCGAACTGGGCGCAATCTGTGATATTTTCTTTATCTTTGCCAACTTTGAACGATCGAATGTACAGTCGATGCAGCGATTGCTGCGCGCGGCCGATTCCGTTGTCCCTTCACCTCGTTCATGTCTTTTAATTATATCCAATTTCACCTTCAATGTGACAGCCTTTCGTTGTCTCTTGAAACGAGGTGTGCTCGGCAAAAGACTTGCGGGTCGCTTGGGATTCATACTGGAAGGTATGCAGGCGAGCGTGAAGAGAATACAGTACAGTACAGCGTACAGTACATCGCAGAAAGGTGAAAGTGTGTTTATGCGCATCCTGTGTGATTGTTGTTTTTTCAGGCAGTTTGAAACTTTTTTTTTGCGTTTTTCCTTGCAATGACATTACGATCGGCATAAAATGTTTGCGATAATTGAAAAATTGGTCATTTAAACTAAATTACGAATAATCGAAACTACGATATGCGAACTTCCGGTTAGCGAGGACTTACTGTATCAGGGTGTTGTTTCCTTCCGCAATGGAAACAAGACCCCCTGTAATTTCCATCACTCTGGGCACCAGACGACCTGGAAGGCGTGGCCCCAGGCTTAGTAGTCGTCTTGTGGACCTCAAATCCTCCCTTATTCCATAACTCCACAGTCTCTTGCAGCAGTTTCCATGGCTGTCGCGAGTTCCAAGCTCTCCGGAAACAAAGCTCACTTTCCGACAACAGGCGCTTCTGATACTCTCACTGCGGACCCACAGACGAGCCTGTCTCGTAATGTGTCATTTCGATTGTCACCCCA
Organism: Eptatretus atami; assembly: GCA_035128595.1. Taxonomy (NCBI): domain Eukaryota; kingdom Metazoa; phylum Chordata; class Myxini; order Myxiniformes; family Myxinidae; genus Eptatretus; species Eptatretus atami. The sequence goes on along the minus strand of CM068960.1, from coordinate 128,929,630 downwards.
AAGTCGCAGTGCTGAGACACCCTTTTCAACTCGGCGACAAAAATCACATATCGATTCTTCACCTGGCCGATCACGTTTGTGGAATCGAAATCGCTGTGCAATTATTCTGGGTTTTGGGCATAAATGATCCTGGAGAATTTTCACCAATTCCCCATAAGACTTTGTGCATGGCTTGTCTGGTGCAGTGAAATTCCGAAGCAGCCCGTACATTTTGCTGCCAACTATACTGAGAAATGCTGGCACCTGTCTTTCACCAGCAATGCTACTCACCAGAAAATACCACTCCAGCCTCTCCGAATATGCTGGCCAGTCTTGCCGCCCTTCATCAAATGACTCTGCTACCGATATAGCCTGCCATATCTTCGTGAGACAACACAAGTGGTGCTCGCTCACAGTCTGAGTTTCACGGCCTTCAACGCTCCAGGCCCCAACGTTGTCTTTCTGTTCCAGCGAAGCTCAATGGGCCTTGAACTTACTTGCACAGCAGCTCAGTGTAGTTTAAGTAACTTTACCGCAGTAAAGAAATCCCATCCTCGTCGCCAATTTATTACATATGTGATAGGATTAAGTGGAGCTCGACAAAATCAGGACAGGCACGGGGACATGACGGACCAGGAACTACTTCATTCCACACTGCATATCAATATGTAAGGCTGTCAATACACCACAGGAAGCATTCATCCTCCTCCTCCTCCTCCTCCTTCATATGCACCACAAGGCTGTGGGTAGCATCATTGGCTGAGGGTGCAGCTGTACCGCTGATACAATGCCCCTATCACCAGTACACTGGTACTCATTTTGCCGACCTCAGAAGAATGACAGGCTGAGTCAATGCCACCTGGTGTTAATTCAACAGCCGACATGGGCTTGCACTCAGGACCCTAAGAACCCAAGCCAGGCACCCTAACCGCTAAGCCAACACCAGGCTGGAAGCATTCAGTACTGAAGTGATGAGCAAAACGAATAGGTGCATCCCGAAGTTTAAGAGCAATGGAAGAAATTTCAAGAGTATATACAGGACAAGAGAAGCTCTTGTTCTCCAGAAGAGGAAGCAACGATGTTGAAGTAAATACACAGTTTTTGAAAGTGACGATGACTATGATGAGTACATAAAAGTGAAAGATGAACTTCAAAATACCACCTATAAACTTGAAGGAAGAGTATGGGCGCTCACTGGTGCATAACCCTAATTCTGAGCTGAAGGGGTTTTGCAATAATATGCCAACAGCAAAATAAAAAACTAGAATCAGTGTTGGAGTCCTTGAGCGAGGGGATGGAAGTTTAGCTCAAACCAACAAGGAGAAAGCAGAGACACTTACTAGTCGAGGCGCGTGGAAAAGCTTGCACACTGAACGGATCAGGACGTAACGGACGAAAATAGGACGCAAAACACGCATACGCGGAGAAGGAAACTCCAACGAGGAAAAACTGTTAAATTAGGAGGAATTTGGGCAGGGTTAACGAGGGTAAAAAAAAAAATCATGGTGTAGGATTGGGGACAATCTGAGATGGTGGTGAACAGCCGTCTTGAAGACCTGGAGGGAAGACAGAGATTGAAGAGGATGTGGAAGTTGACTCCTTGAGCTAGATTCAACATACTGTATATATAGTAAAACGTATAGGTCCACCTAATCTACTGCATGACCATTATATACATCTAGCTATAGAGTTTTGGTTTGACGTACAATTATACATTATTTCCCTTTGTGGGTTCATGCAAATGCAGGTCACGCTGGTTTCAAGGCTTGAGTTTGCTCCACCTGTTGCATCTTGATTGTCACTTCCTAGCCCCCCCCCCCTCCATACAAGTCATCACGTTATTACTGGGAGTGGGGGATGGGTCTATAATGCAACTACACATGCGATGCACATGCTCCTTCCTTTCGGCCTTCTCCTAGGCGTGGAAATGGCAGAGATCGTGGCCTCCTATCTGTTCTAATGTGGTCGATCAATTACTCGACCACAAGATGGATGAAAATGTGCATGAAATGGCGATGTTCGTTAACAGCATGACGTCAGCGATGATGTCATGAGTTGAGATGATGTCATCTTTGCGGGCTGGGCGTTCAGATCCTAAATAAGTTTGTGGAGCGAATTCCGGTGAATGGAGACATTGGAGGGCTGTAGGTGCAGTCCTGTTCATAGAGAAAAGGTTTCCTTAACCTGGAACTCCCTGCCATCAGAGCAAAATGCAAAGTAAAACTTAAAGCATTTAAACGTGGTACTCATAATTCCCACCAAAGTTATATGATGTTGGAACCAAGTACAGAAATATAGAGGGATAAACACAATACAAAATGGAATGATGCCACAGGTGTTCCCACCACATGAATGACATCATCATCCAATGGACATATCTGACCATTCGTTTCACACCATGGCTCCTGTGTTCGGCATCCTGTTGGGATTTACACAATAAAAGGTGTTTGATAAAGTTTTAAGGATGTGGTTGAGCCTTACCTCTCGGTACCAAAGGTAAGTCGTGACCATTTGATTCTTCACGTCCTGCGGAGGGACAAACACATCATGTTTATTGGATGTTCGTGTGTGTTCTGCTGATTATATCTTTGTTCGGAGGATTTCCCACCAATAACTCACAAAGGTCATGATGATCCTTCTCACAAGCACCCTGAACAGTTCACAAGTTCCTGCCTTAGCCTACGGTGGCACTGCATCAGTGGGACAGCTGCACGCCCAGTGATGATGCAACCAGCTTTCATGGTTGAAAAACATTGCAAACAGTCCGATGTGTCATTTGATTTACTTTTTATACCCCAGGTGCTTCCTGAGATTTCCAAATTCTACTCCGTTTTCAAATCCAGCTGAAGTTTCTGCAACTTCCCATTTCGAACTTCTGCTTTTACTGTAATAAGCATCTCATTCCCAACACATACAAACAAAACACAGTCAGTTGCTTTGCCAGACTTGCCTAATACCGCACAGGTAAACTCTTCGCACTGAGCCTTCTCTCTGAGGGTGTAATGATTACACTGTTATTTCACTTTCACAAATCCCATGCCATTCACCTTCATATGTATTCAGTTCATTATGTCCACCAGGAAGCTTTCATAATCAACATTCAACTAAAATTGTGGTGTTGAGCTCGGGGCCCACCATGAGCTCGGAGCCCTGGGCATGGGCCCTGCATGCCCGTGTGTTAACGGGGCACTGCATTCAGGTTACAACATCCATGGATGCTACAGGAGTGGTTACTGAACTTTATTAGAACCTCCTGGACTTGACTTTGTTGACTTGCTCAATGTATGAACAAAAAAGGTTTTTAAGTTCTGCTTGTACGGTAGTTCTCGGCAAAACAGCTGCTTTATGGCTTGTTGGCCGACGTGTTATTTTTCGTTCATGTGGATACTTCTGGAAGAACAGTCCATGTCCAGCATGTTTTTAAAAATGTTTCCTTGTGTATATCTGACTCTGGTTGATACTGACTCGTTGCATGGTGGGAAATGCTTTACTCACTACCCTCATGTTAGGGTAGAAAAGGAATGGGGTGTGTGGGGTGTGGGAGAAGGTTTGAGTGTATGAGGGGTACCCCTTTATCTAACCTTCCCTTAAGGCCCAGTCACACCTTGACGTTTTAGCCAGCAATGGCAACGTATGAAAATGTATGTAAAACGCTGGCTTACGCTCAACTTTTGATGTTTATTTTTTAAAGATTCGGACGTATTCATAACGAGTTGGTCATATGCATAACATATTAGTAACGGGCACAGAACGTTTCGTTGTCTTATAGATAACTTATACCAACGAATGCTTTGCCTGTTTTCGGCGTTCACAACCTATGCCCAACGATGGTTTAACTTAGGCATAGGCGCTGCACGTATCGCCGACGAACTCGTGGCGTAGCCTGTTAAAAACCTGCCGCACGCCGATTTAAATCATAACGCCTGAGAATTGGAAGTGTCAACATCGCAGTCACCTTGACGATTTAGCCAGCGTATGCCGACCTATGAAAAATGTGTCTAAACGCTGGCACACGTCGAATACGGTATGGTAAGTTGTGTATACGTTAAGAGCACGCTGAAAAACGATGAAGTACGTGTCATATTTCGTGGTACGTCTCGTACGTCGTGAAATTTCAAGCATGCTGAAAATTTTACGACTTACTCGCCGTATGGCTCACACGTTCCGCTACGTGGGAATAAGTTGTAGGCACGATATGCGATCGTTGACAACACGTCGAAACAAGTTCCTTGTAAGTTACTCGTAAGTCGAAACACGTCGAGGTAATGTTTGGCATACCTGAAACTTATTTTCTCCATCAAGGCACATTTTCTTTTTTTTTCTCTTGGCTCCGTGAAGGTACGTGACGAAATATCTGAAGTTGTTGTTGTTGTTGTTTTTTTTTTGATTTTTTTTAGTCTATCACGAATTTTAAAATATATTCGGACATTTGCTTTTAAGTTCGACGTCGACGTGACATATCCTCAAACAAAAAATATTCACAGAGGAGGAACTAAGAATAAGACATGAGCAAACTGAAGAGGCATGGACATGACGTAACGGCACGTGACGAAATATCGGAAGTTATTGTTTTTTTTTTGTTTTTTTTAACGCTGCCAATACGCCATTATACGGTAGCCAGGGCCGGATTAAGCTGGTGGGCGGCCGTGTTCGGGCTGCTGGTGGGCGGCCCCTTCTAGTAGTTTTTATCAAACTAAATTTGCAGTGTATTTTTTATTCACCATAAAGAAAGGAACTTAAACGTAGATCTCACATAAACATGTGGATAAACACATAAAATGTATAAAACTTTTCGAGCTTTACGACTAGGAAATCGCGATTAGTGCAGAAAAATCAATTTTACGAAGAATGCACTCTCACAATTAAAACATAAGAAAGTAACTTATAAGTTTATACGTTGATATCACATAAATATGTGGATAACACCTTAAACATGTATAAACATGCATAGACCTACGAAAACAAAGTTCTGTTATATCCATGTTTAATATTTTTGTTAGTATAGGTATTTATATTTTTTACATCGAGGAAAACCTTTCTGCAAAATCCAATTTTTCTCTGGGAGCTTGTGGTGGGCGGCCCCCTTTGGTGGGCGACCCTGTTCAGCCGAACACTCTGAACATGCCTTAATACGGGCCTGACGTCGGTAGCTGTAAATTAGAAACACGTTCAGTAGTTCTGTGGTCGTCCGGAAGACGTCAATCAAATACGTCTACATACGTCAATATGCGTTGGAAGTACGTTACACATAGGTTCAAAGCACGTTACTCAGAGGTTAGAAATAAGTTTTGGTACGCTAAGCATTACCTCGACGTGTTTCGACTTATGAGTAACTTATAAGTAACGTGTGTCGATGTGTGTCAACGATCGCATAACGTGCCTCGACGTGTGTGCAACGATCGTGTAACGTGCCTACAACACGTTACTCATAGGCTATAAATAAGTTTCGGGTACGCTAATCATTACCTCGACGTGTTTCGACTTATGAGTAACTTATAAGTAACGTGTGTCGATGTGTGTCAACGATCGCATAACGTGCCTACAACTTATAGCCAGCGTAACGGAACGTGTGAGGCATACGCTGGCTACGTCGTAAAATTTCAAGCATGCTAAAATTTGAGGACAACGGCAAAGTACAACGATGAAAGCCAGCGTACTACGACGTATGGCAGTGTTTTTCAGCGTGCTCTTAAGTTTCCAAAATTACCACATACGTATTCGACGTGTGCCAGCGTTTAGACAAATTTTTCAAAAATCGGCATAAGCTGGCTAAAACGTCAAGGTGTGACTGGGCCTTTAGCCCCTTACCTCGAGTGGCTTTACGGCTTGTTTGGGGCAATTTCCATAAAAAAATACAAAAAAATTGGGGTTATCAGTGCAGGGGGTCTCACCCATCACACTTAACTTGTCTTTTTTAACCCAAATGTTCATCATGACTTTTTTTTCACCTTATACAAACTATAAAAATAATATTTAGATAGCATAGGGTTATTTTCCAAGTCGGTTACACTTCAATGTTTTCATTCTTTGCATATTGTATGTGCTTAAAACTACACCCTGAGCATGTTGCATGGTCATCTTAGATTTCAAAAAGCACAGATTGGTACACCAACTGGTGCAGGGGTAATATGTCTGCATTGTTTTCATGTTTTAATGCGAGTGTGTGAGTGTAGCCATCGAGTGATGGTGCCATCTTGAAAACCAAAGTGCGTACATGAACAGCAGGAAGGACTGACTTTACCTCATTTGTTTCATTCACTCAATAGCAATTGGAACTCCACTGTAGAAACAAAACTGAAATCACAGCAGAAAAGCTTTCTCGATCTTTAGGTCCAAATCAGGCCCAGAACAGGTATTTCTCATTCGTACCACTTTGAGGATAGCGTAGATGGAGAAGTCCAGGAAAACATTTGTGGTGGACGTCCAGTTCCGTACTGGTCGGACTTTGACGGTGTAGTTCTGTAAGAGATTTGGCCAGCCGAGCAAGCATCGTCGGCTCTCTGGCCATCGCTCCTCCCACGAGTACACCTGCAGGTGGAAAAAAGCATATTGAGAAGGTCACTTTGAACAGCCCATCATTCCACAAGAGTGAAACGAGACACCAAGAATAACACACGCCTTTCATGTGTACCAGGGGAGAAACCAGACTCCTCATTTCAAGCAGCCACTACAATGTCAACTTTGTGCTGTAAGTAACACAAACAACACCAAAGAATTACATTCAATAATATCAATCTGGCATATCAATCGATCCAGCAAGTTGGGTGTGGTAGTGGTTGAGTGGTAAAGTAGTGTGAGATATTGTGAGACGATGTGGGTTCAAATCCGGCTGAAGGTCCAATCTGGGTTTGATTACCAACCTGACCATAAACGTTACGTCTACTTGGTGCTTTGCAGGCCGGGTGTTGCATCACAATCTGTACCAAACCTCGGATGGAAACTATGCCGAGTATCCTTTCTGCTAACATTAGCTGATGGACGTTAAAGAACCCACAGTATATTTCACGAAGAGTAGGCAAGTCAGTGGGCATCAGTGGGACGGCTGTGCATCCAGTGATGATGCAACCAGCAGCCAGGTGCTGCACAAATGGAACAAGAGCGAGAATTGCTTTGCAACACATGTCCCCTACCGATGTGATATTTTCTAAGTTTAAAAAGGGCATAAACCCTGTGAAAAATTGATAAAACGTCCTGAAACTCAAACTTGTTCTGTAGCTGATCATAATGAAGCCATGTATCAATTATGTTAAAGGATATGGGGGAAAAAAGTCTGAAAAACCACAGGTGGGACGGACGGAGAGCGAACCTGTCGTCCCCTCCGGTGAAACCGGTAGGGGACAAATAAATTAAATAGGCACTGTCTGTCATAATTTGTCACAATGGGCAGCAGCGTATGAAAGGGTGGGAACAATTGCCAATGATCATTGTGGAATCAGTGGGAAACAAGAACTGAACACTGGCCTCAGAAGAGGTAAGGCGAAGCAACAGCAAGTTGCAGAGGATAAAAGAGCCCGGAGGAAGCGCAGCAATCGAGCGACCCCAACCGAGAATTCAAGGATTTAACTTAAACGAACAATGGTGCATCTTGAAACGTGATGCGAACAGTAAGGGTCGTCACACATTAGCCACCGCAACGCAACAAGAATGTCTGTCAGTGACTGCTTAGTCTTCAACTATTATTATTACCCTCGCTGAAGGAGAGTGTATTGCATTTTGGGTCCGTTTGTCTGTTTGTTTGTTTGTTTGTCCGCACAGAACTTTCGTGTTTTTCTCCACAACCACCTGTTGGATTGAGATGAAATTTTCACCATATGAGCGACTACTCGTGTACAGTAGAATGTTTCAATAATTATGACGTCATAGGTCACGTGGTGTGGCAGCCTTGTTGGAAAAACTGAAAAACTTCGGACCTCTGTATCTCTGAAACTGCACCAAGGAAAAAATTGAAACTTAGCACATGGCAAGTACTCCTCATGGGGAATAAGTTTGATAAAATTTTTTCTCAATGACATTCTGCTTCGTTGTGACGTCTGTCAGAATTGCATATGTAGAATGCTACATCTGATCAGTATGAAAATTTTTGAGGGTCATCTGGGGATAAAATGGTCCACAGAAGAAAAAAAATTGATGATGTCATCAGTCACGTGATTCAGCAGCCATATTGTTTGTTTGTTTTTTTTCAAAAATGTTGTTCTCTGAAGTGGCTGAACAGATTGAGGCGAAACTTTACAACTATGAGTGCCTGTCCATGAGGAACGAAAGGGTCACAACGTATTACATCATAGGTCACATGATTTGGCAGCCATATTGGATTTACTCAAAAACCTATCGAAATCTTCGCAAGAACGGCTGGACAGATCGAGGGGAAACTTCACAC
>CM068960.1:128887920-128900011 GCA_035128595.1 Eptatretus atami | reverse complement strand
GCAAGGGTGACAATATTTTTGGCCATGACAGTAGTTGGGTTTTTCTGTTTTTGAGATGAGCAAGGTGTTAGTTACCATGTGTGAGCCCGTTCATCCACTGTCTGGCATCCACATCCAAGTTTGTTGAATGCTCCGGCATAGTGTTTGTGGAGCGCTTCTTGCATCAGCCAGAAGCCTGGGATCCCTTCCCGGCCAGGTCCTTTGGAGCTTGGCATTTTTATCTCCGCCACGAAGGTGGACGGAGGTTATCTTTTCACCCCTGTCTGTTTGTCTGTCTATGAGCAGGATATCTCAAAAAGTTGTGGACGGATTCGGACGAAATTTGGACAGGTTGGGTGTGTGACAATGACAAATTGATTAGATTTTGGTGAAGATTTGAATCCAGATCCAGATACGAGAATTTTTAAAGTGATTCTTCACCATTGAGTGATTGGGCCTGGAGATGCAGTTTCTCCGAAATTAGCATAATGGGTTTGAGGGTGATAAGAGCAATAATAAAATGCTGATAATTAAAACTTGATATTAAAATATATGTGTTAAACCTGAAATAGAAAATGTACTCAAATATGATATGATTCTATGTGCTTGAACATGTATCTATTTTTATTTTAATTAACATAATCATATCTTCCCTTTGTATGGAAAGATCGACCTGAAATTAAAAAAAAACACTCTCACTAGAATGACTAGATTCTATATAAAGGACCTAACTTTATCATGTATTTCAGTGATCTGGAGGAAGTCTGAGTCCAGATCCTCCATATGCATATGTATGTGTTTGTATATGTTTATGTTGTTTGTTAAATAAATGTTCAATCATACAGATGACTTAGAAATTTCTTCTACAGGCCAAAGATGACATACTGTAGAGCATGATATCTCGAAAAGTTGTACATGGATTCGGACGAAACTTGGACAGGTTGGCTGTGTTTCATTCGATTTTGGTGCAGATCATGATCCAGATCCGATAAAAAAATTTTTTTAAAGCATTTCTTCACCATTCATAGATGGGGCCAAAAACGATATACAGCATGGTGTTTCTAAATGTTGTGGATGGATTATGACAACACTTGGTGGTTGAGTTAGGTAGGTGAGAAGAACAAGCCGATTCGATTTTGGTTCAGATTCGGATGCAGATCTGGACTATCAGCGGGATACAAAACATAAACTGTTTAGCTTGGCGGAGGTATGTGCCCTCCCGAGTGCTGTTGTAGTTAGCCCGCACTTGAAAAGCGAAAAGTGGGGTTAAGCCATCTCTCCCATACGTGCGTACGTACGTGCCTGTATTTTATTCCCTTTTCTCTGGAACCGCTTTTCGGATTGACACAAAATTTTGACCATCAGTGCGACTGCTCATGTAGAATGTTGTAATGATAACTATGACGTCATAGGTCACGTTGTGTGGCAGCCATGTCGGAAAAAAGGAGAAACGCTGGACCTCTGCACCTCTGAAACCGCTCCGTGGAAAAAATTGAAACCTGCCAAGTACTCCCCATGGGGAATGTGTGATTTTTTTTTTAATGATGTCATGGATGGCTTCGTTATAATGTTATAATTGCATATGTAGAACGCTACATCCAATTGGTATGAAAATTGAGAATCATCTAGGGATAAATTGGTCAACAGAGAAAAAAAATTGACGTCATCGGTCACGTGGTTCGTCAGCCATATTTAAAAAAACAAACTTCAAAAACTTTCTTCTCCAAAAAGGCTGAACAGATCGAGGAGAAGCTTTACAGGTATGATGCCTATCCACGAGGAACAAAAACTTTCCCACTTATGATGTCACAGGTCAGGTTGTTTGGCAGCCATGTTGGATTTACCCTAAAACCTTTAAAAATCTTCTTCTCCAGAATGGCTGGACAGCAAGGGGAAACTTTACACACGTTTCCCCCAAGCCTTGGGGATATCAGGGTGCTCATGAATAATTAATAGGTCACATGGTTTGGCAGCCATATTGGATTGAAGGAAAAAGTTTTTAAAGTGCTCTCTCTTGAACCACTTTATCAAATCGACATGAAACTTCAAAATTATGATCCAGTAGTGATGGAGAATATCTGTTTTCAATTTCAACCTGATCGGACGTATGGTCTGGCAGCCAGAATTATTTGATTTTTTGAATCTTGTTATTTTTTTATTTTTTATTTTTTTGAATAAGGCTCAGTTAGTTGGCTGCACCTGAATGGGTTTCAAGGTAGAGGAGTAACAGTTGAAACCTGAATCCTATCCAGGTTCCTCCTGATGATTTCATCTTTGCTTTTTGCTTGTTCGGGTTCCTTTTGATGACTCCACTGTAGTACCGATTTTATTTGGTCTCCCATTTGATTTGAATTTAATTTTTTTAATTACAATTTTTTCCGCCAGAAGAGTTGGCTCGCACCAAGTCCTTCTCAAGACTGCGCGGGGTAAGTATTTTATGAATACCATTGAGTTTCCAATTGTTTTCTTATATTTTCTTCATCAATTCGCTGGGGGGCATTTCTCTTAGACATCGCTTTTTCTTCTCCAATTTTGGGATCCATTCTACCTCCTTGTTTTGTTCTTTTCGAGCTTCATAAATTCCTTTCCAGAAGTCTTCGTTTATCTTTTTCAGGGGAAATCGACACTTTCTGCTTTTGTTTCCCTAGCTCTCGGTAGAATCTTTTTGGTAGAATGTTTTCTGAAACATGTGTTTTTGTTTTCTCCTTTTGTTGGCTTCATGATTTTTTTTATTTATTATTATTACCTTCCTTGGTATCATTTCTATTTTGAGCTTGTGTTCAGAACACAGCAACTTGTGATCTTTGTCATCAATTCCATAATTGCCTTTTGTTTTCTGAATTTAATTTCTTTAATTTTGGACTGCAATTTCCTCTTTGGAATTGTTGTATTTTTACTTTTTTGTGGACACGCGTATAAAAGCGAGTAAGAGTACACTGACTGGATCAGGACGCAACAGGCCAAAAGGAACAGTAGAGAGATTTGAAGGCCAAGATAGAGGCAGACTTGGGCAAAGAATGGGTGTGGGAGGAATGAGGAGCAGGAGAGGATGCACGGGGGTGCACAAGATGGATACAGAACTCGAAATTTGGAAGGAGGAGGGATTGAGGTGGAAGTGGTTAATGAGGGTAGAAAATATGGTTTTGGATTGGGGACGATCTGAGATGGTGGTGAATGGCTGTCTTGAACACCTAGACTCCTAGAGGGAAGAATGAGATTGAAGAGAATGTGGAAGTTGGTTCTACAGGTGGGGAAAAAGCGGAACAAATGAATGGAGGTGACTAGTGATCCTGGATTTTGGGAGTTTCACCAGCAGGGATGGTGGACCACGTGGAACCTGCAGGAACCTGATATGAGGGAGACAGAGCATGGAAAGCGAGACAGAGGGTGCAAGATTGGAAAAGAGGTGGTAGAAGGTAGAGATTATCGGTCCAAGGCCCGGATAGGGTTTGCCTGTTGGTATTCCCATCTGAACCTCCTGGCTCATGATGCAGGTTCATCATGATCATCAATGTGCCAGACTTTTGACAGAGTGTTAGTGCTGCATTCTCTTAGCAAGTGTTAAGCCATATGCTTTGCTCATAGTATGGCAAAAGTGAACTACTCATATGCTACAGAAGTCAAGTGGGTGTTGTTCTTTAAGTGTAACGTGAGTCCCTTGAAGATAACCCCAGGTCAGGTCAACCAGCAGACGTGAACAACCTACAAATTGTTGTCCATGAATGTTGAGGTCTGAGTTATGGATGATCATCCCAATAGCCACATTAAGGTCACCAAAATATCCACAAAACTTGGAAATTGTCAAGGTAGTGTTTTCACCATCATGAACACTTTGGCACATCCAAGATGGGTCCCCTGAAACCTCAGTGCTCACGTTCGACAACAATGGCGACATTATGTGGTGAGCTTCGCAAACTGCTCGACACACATCCAGCTTTTTTACTCGACTGGTAACCAGCGTCTTCACTTCTGGGATCCTGAAACCAAATTGGAATCCATGTAATGGAAGCATAAAGGAACACCAACACCCACCAAATTTCACACCCAGTCCTCACATGGCAAGAATAAGGCCTCAATATTCTGGATTACCAAGGGAAAACTGGCAATTAACTTAATCCCTCACAAAACTACAATCACAACAAAATATCACACCAGATTCACATCATACAATCAAACTGGAATATCATACCAGATTTGTTTAAACTCTACATCAAGCAATTAAAGAGGAATCTACCCAGGTCCTTTGGTGAACCATACCGGTGCTCTACCATCTGAGTTATCTGGGCGACCCACTGGCTCAGCACGCAATTCTCCCACATATAGAAATGCCACTTTCCGCCGCTGCTTCCGGGACACTTCGGGGCACGGGCATGGGCTTCCAGGCACGTAACTGAGGGAATTGGTGGACATTAAAGATCGCACGGTATCTTTCCCAAAGAGGAGGCAAGTTATTGCCAGAACCCTGAACAAATTACAAATTCCTGCCACCTTCAGTCAAGTGCAAAGTGGTGACCCGTCCAGAATATATATATATATATATATATATATATATATATATATATATATATATATATATATATTTGGATACATAGTCGAGGCTCATGGAAGAGCAGTACTCCATAAAGCTGCAGATGAAAGCCTTGTAGGTAATTGGAGTTCAGGTGTGCCAAGCCGACTTTGTACGACGGAGGATGCCCAGTCGGCGGCTAGCTTTGGAGGCCAACTTTGAAATGTCGTATGCCCAAGAAAGATCATGGCTGATAATAATGAGACGAAGGAATTTAAATGACAACTTCATCAAGAGGATTGCTAAGTAGGTAGATGGGGGTGGAGGGGTTGCCAGACGGTCATTGTGGAGAGAGATCGTGAGAGTGAGATTTGTCAGGATCGAAAGACATATTCCAAGTGTTTGACCTGCTTGTGACTTATTCATGATTTGCTTGTAATTTATTTTACACACCAGCTTGTGAGCTTGTGACTGATGGATGAGGGATGTCAAAGCAGAGGGTGGTGTCTATAAGAAGGATAGCGACAGGGGGCACTAGACAGAGTGAGTATGTGTCGGGTAGGCACTCCATCTTGTCGAGCGATGTGTGTTTACCGGCTAATAAAGGTTGCTCAATGTACTTGAACCCAACAAGTTGTCAATGAGTTCTATCAAAGAGGAATCGTACATGGTGTCAGAAGTGGTAAAAGCAATCTTTCTGAGTTGCATCAACTGCGGATGCGAAAAAAAGGTGACAAGCTTTTCCGGCCTAATTGTGTTCGAGTGGACGCTTCTCTCTGAGACATGGGTTTTACCACCCTCATTAATTGGTTGTAAGAACCATTTTAATGAGATTAAGTACCTGGAGTAGAAGTGTTTATCTTGAGCACTCGATGTTCGAGTTTACGTGAATAATCAGAGTCGTTTAAGCCACTGCAACAACTTAATTTGAAGGCCAGAAACCAACCACAGGCATGGAGGCTGTGGAAGAAAGCTGTTATTGTACCTCAATTTAGCCATGGCTGCTCAAGATGATAACATTAAGATCAAAATGTTACTGTATCTGGTTGGCAGTAAAGGGTGGGAGTTGTATCAGACTAGAAAGCCAAGCGTGGAAACGCTTGAGAATGCGTTAAAGACATTTGATACACATTGTAACCCATGCAAGAATGAGATGGTTGATATTCTTTAGAAGGAATTAAGGAGAGGGAGAATCCTTTGAAATATACCTCACAGAGCTCAGGTTACTGGCAATAAATTTCAACTTTGGAAATTTGCAAGACAGTCTGATTCTGGAGAGAGTGACCTGCGGAATTGGGGAGTCAACATTGAGAGAGAGGCTCCCACGAGAAATAAACCTCACAATGGAGAAGTGTCTGCAGATCTGTCACGCACCGGAGTTGGCGAAGAACCAACCGGCTTGGAATCATTGATGGACAGGCAGTAAATGCAGTGAAGCATATGCCCACGAGGAGGAAAGATAATGGCACACAGAAGCCGTCTTCATCGTATGATCGAGCTCGCTCAAAGTTACATGCAAGTATCGCCATTGTGGAACTGCACACGAGTTTGTGAAAGAGAGAGAATTGCCAAGCGTATGGACACAAGTGCCACAAGTGTGAAAAGAAGAACCACTTATCATATTAATGCAGAGGGAGACCAGTCCACACTGTGGATCAAGCAGATGACAGCTCTTATGAGATGTCGCAGTATGAACAGATAAAGGTCATGACATTAGATCCAGAGAGAGTGGACATGGAGCAAATTAACAGCCTGGAGGAGTTGAAATACCCGAGGCAGATCTCTATTAAACAATGGAAGTAGAAGAAAGAGAGGTCCGCTTTAAGATAGACAGTGGTGCCACATGCAATATTATTCGACAGAAGTATGCCAGGGAGCTGTGGAGTACTAACCAAGTTGTATCCATGTATAATATGATGACAGTAGTACCACTGGGGAAATGCAACTTAAAGATTAAAAAAAAAATGGAAGAGAGTACAAAGCAGAGTTTGTCGTAATAAGAGACGACTGCGTACCAATTCGTGGAAGCAGGACAACCCAGCAAATGGAGCTGATAACAGTGCAAACAGAGAACCTGAGGAGCGTACATGCCAGAACTGAAGAAAGTTTCCCTCTCAACAAGACACAGCTGCTGGAAGAATTGGAAGTTGTGCTTGAGGGGACCGGAAAGCTGGAAGGCAAATACTGTACTATCTTATGCGGGATGAGAGTCAGAGGCCTGGAGTGCATCCACCAAGGTGTATTCCAGTTGCTCTGAAAGGAAAACTGAAAGGAGAGTTAGACAAGCTGACTGAGGCAGGGATAGTAGCTCCTGTATACCTGGGTATCAATCAAGCCTTGTGCACATGTGGAGAAATCCAATGGGGAATTGAGACTCTTTGGATCCAAGAGACCATAATCAAAGACTTAAGAGATGTCACTATCCAATGACGACAATTGAAGACGGACTGGCAGAGCTGAATGAGGCGAAGGTGTTCAGTGTATTTGATGCCAGGAACGGTTTCTGGCATATTGAACTAGATGAGGAGAGTTCATACTTGACCACGTTCAACACCCCATATGGCAGATATTGATGGCTGAGGATGCCATTTGAGCTCTCGACAGCCCCGGAAGAATTTAAGAGGAGACAAAACAGAGTACTCGAGGGGTTGCATTGAGTGAGGTCAGGAGCAGATGACATCCTGATGTTTGGGAAAGGAAACCTGCAGGTCGAGGCAGATAGAGACCATAGAGGAGTTTAAGATGCAACTCACTTGGTCAACCAACAAGGAAAACATAAAGACCAAGGATCTTTCCAAAGAAGTCAGACATAAAGTGGTGGAGAAGCACCGTTCAGGAGAGGGTTATAAGAAGATTTCAAGGTCACCCATTATCCCTTTGAGTCAGTGAAATCCATCATTAACAAGTGGAAGATGTATCATACCACCAAGACTTGACCCAGATCAGGTCGCCCATTCAAACTCAACAGCCGGGCAAGCAGGACACTGGTTCAGGATGTCACTGTAAATCCAACAATGACTTTGAAAGATCTGCAAGGCTCTATGTCTGAGATGGGGGTCAGTGTCCATCAATCAACAATATCCCGTTCCCTTCGCAAAGCTGGCCTCTATAGACAGGTGGCGAGAAAGAAGCCATTTCTGAAAAAGATGCAACTAAAAGCTCAGATAGAGTTTGTGAAAAAAAAACATCTCAATGATACTGCAGGCATGTGAAGAAAGATTTTGTGGTCAGACGAGACAAAAGTTTAATTTTTTTGTCTAAATTCAAAACGTTTCGTCTGGCGCAAACCTAACACTTATTTACGTCTGGCCTCACCCAGTCAACATCCCTACTGTCAAGCATGGTGGTGGCCGCATCATGTTATGGGGCTGGTACTCTGCTAGTAAAAATGATGATGATGATGATGATGATGATGATGATGATGATAATGATGATACCAATAATGGTACATGGTAATAATGGCACATGAGTATGTCTATTAATTATGCACAATTGGAATGTGAGCACGGTACGTATTATTGGACTGTGACTGCATCTATTAATTACGACCCTTTAGACCTTTAGACACTCACACCTCTCAGACCTTTTAATACCCTTTAGACCCCCCTTCGACCTTTTCACGACCCTTTAGACCTTTTGAAGTTTACACCTTTCGACCTTTCATTTGCAATCAACGACCTTTCATTTAGTCAATCCTTCCATTTATTTGCCACACAAAATAAGTCCAGAGTGGAGTGTTCGGGGGTCCGGACCAGCGGAACATTAGTGACAGAACTCTCAGGTGGCGCTAGCTCAACTGAGTTGGTGCAAGGTGTGTAGGGGCTCGATTCGTCCCCATCTTCTTTATCTTTCTCTCCATTTTGCCCTCGCCAATCTCTCCCTTCACTGTCAGATGCATGATTGGTGCCAATGTTAGTGTTCAAGTGATAAGTGCCTGCAGAATCCGATGGCGTGAATGTTCGCATAGTGGATAAGTGGGAATGCGTACGTGCTCTGTAAATACTTGCTTGTGAATTTGATCTGTAAATACATATATTGGTTAGTAAAGCCCTGTTTAGCAAGAATTAGTGTCCTGACTTGTACTGTCACATCCGATTGCGGCATAAGGCATCTGGGGGTTAATTGCCTTGGCTAATTGTGCTTCAGATCGCAGGAAGCGGTGCCGAACTTTGGTTCCGCTAAACAAATTAATTAACATCTGTTACGCAGCTGCTGGCACAATACCATATCTGAAATGATCATCTCACTGATAAAGGTAACACAATGGTGGGTGTGGGGAGCCGGCCAGAGATGAGCAGCATGGATGGAATTCATGGTCTTTGAAGACTCGCTGACCTCTTTGAAGTTATCCAAATCCAACATCCGTAATAATATATACTACAATTAATAAAATATGCACGTAGATGACTTGATTTCACACAGGAAAACCCCAGGAACCGTATGAAAATAGTAGTACTGTATTGTTACAGTTGTGGGGTGGGGGGGGGGGTTAGATATTCCCATAGAGCCGATAGGAATGTATAGAGTGTAGCATGGTCCGTGTACGAGTTGTTAGCCCATCTTGATGTCATAAGTAGGGAAACATTAGCTTAAGAATTGTCTTGTTTGAATGTGCACAATACAGGGGGTGGTGCATGGTAATAGTTAGGGATTATGGTTAAGGAAATTGTGCATATAACCTCTACCAGGGGATGTCAGGGGGAACTTGGCAAGAGAGGGGTGGAGTTATAGATGCCCCCCAAGGGGCGGATCATTGCCCAGAGAGAAGAGGGAGGAGCTGGATCGGGCAGTTAGGGTTCGAGAGAGTCGTTGAGACACGTCGAAGGCTGAAGAGAGGACCATCAACATCTGAGAAGAACGGGTTTGGGTTGAGAAGAAAGAGTGCACGGAGAGTTTTGAGGAGGTTGTCCTTCCTTGCTGCCTCTGCCTGTTTTTGTCACCCTATGTCTGTTCATCGAGCTGCCCATGTGCTTCATCTCCTCATTGCCTTGCTTATAGTCGCCTGATCGCCTGCTCGTCCTTGCCACCACCAGAGCTGATTCCCCCGGTTTTGTCCCTTTCCCGTCCATGTTTGAATCTTGTGTGTAGCGCCATAGTTTTTATTCACATTGTTATTTTATTCACAGATAATTATTTATTATCAATTCGATATTCCCCCTTTCTTTCCCATCCCAAGCCTCCGTCTCCTCGTGATAACCATCCCTGGTTCTTTTTATTGTGATTCGGGAATAAACCTCTTGTTTTTAAAAGCTTTAAGTTTCTCATGTTTCTCCTCACGACCTGCACGCGCGTTGTCCGCCATTAATTCAGAACGTCTCCATAGGAGTTAAGCCGCTCGGAACATTACAGGATTTTAACCTCCCGCCATAACGAGCTAGACATTAGTTGAGCCATCGACGCTACAGTATTCATATCATGTTGTTTGTGGCTTTATGGGCACCTGTGCCAAGGCAATGCCCATTTCATTTAACTTGCTGCATGTTGCTGATGCATCCCATTGCAGCTGTTCATTTGAATATGAAAATTATTTTTCAAACCTTCTTAATTATACATTGAAAAGCAAAATGGTTACATACTGTATTTTATCACATTAAACCAGGAGGAACAAATGTCCCACACATAACTCGTCCTTCATTTTAAATAATTAACATCTAATCAATACGGTATAATTTTTTTCAATCATATTTTGAAAAAATTAACCCGTGTTCACCTTTCTGCACATGGGATATGAAATTGTACAATAAAAGACTTTCAGAGAATTCAATATGTACATAGATGAGTAGATTTCACAAATTCATAATTTTGAATTTTAACATTTTGTTGAAAAAAAAAAATCTACATTTTTTTTTGTGGTTCTATATGTAACAGGGAACATTTTATTTAATTGACTCGTTATCTCAAGGACAAATATCATTTTTATGAACAATACTCTTTTTACAGATGCCAAACATGAAGATGAAAAAAACATTGAAATCAAAGTCCTTTTTGATTAATTTAATTTTGAGTGGGTGAAAGTCTCTCAATGTCCCACATGCAACGCACGTGATATCTTGGGTTTTCCCTATACCAGACTCGTACAAAATTTACATTAAGCTATCAAACCGGAATATTATACCAGCCACATATAAAATTTACATTAAACTATCAAACCGGAATAATATACCAGTCTCATACAAAATTTACAGTAAACGATGAAACGGAATATTATACCAGCCACAATATAAAATTTACATTAAACTATCAAACCAGAATAATATACCAGTCTCATACAAAATTTAACAGCAAACTATGAAACCGGAATATTATACCAGCCACAATATAAATTTACATTAAACTATCAAACCGGAATAATATACCAGCTCACACAATAAAATTTACTTAAACTATCAAACCGGAATAATATACCAGCCACAACATAAAATTTACATTAAACTATCAAACCGGAATAATATACCAGTCTCATACAAAATTTACAGTAAACTATCAAACGGAATAATATAAGTCTCATACAAAATTTACATTAAACTATCAAACCGGAATAATATACCAGTTCATACAAAATTTACATTAACTATCAAACGAATAATATACCAGTCCATACAAAATTTACAATAAACTATCAACCAGAATAATATACCAGCCACATACAAAATTTACATAAACTATCAAACCAGAATAATATAAGAGCCACATACAAATTTACATTACACCTATCAAACCGAATAATATACCAGTCTCATACAAAATTTACATTAACTATCAAACCAGAAATAATATACCAGCCACATACAAAATTTACATCAAAACCAGATAAAATACCAGCCACATACAAATTTACAATAAACTATCATACCAGAATAAATACCAGCCAATACAAAATTTACATTAAACTATTCAAACCAGATAATATACCAGCCACATACAAATTTTACATCAAACCAGAATAAAATACCAGCCACATACAAAATTTACAATAAACTATCATCCAGAATAAAATACCAGCCACATACAAAATTTACATTATACCATCAAACCAAAAATAATATACCAGTCTCATACAAAATTTACATTACTACCATCAAACCAGAATAATATACCAGGCTCATACCAAAATTTACATTAAACCACCAAACCGAAATAATATACCAGTCTCATACAAAATTTACATTAAACATCAAACCGAATAATATATCCAGTCTCATACAAAATTTACATTAAACTATCAAAACCGAATAAATATACCAGTCTCATACAAAATTTACAATAACTATCAAACCAGAATAATATACCAGCCCCATACAAAATTTACAATAAACAATCAAACCAGAATAATTACAGCCACATATACAAATTTACATTAAACTATCAAACCGGAATAATATACCAGTCCAATACAAAATTTACATTAAACTTCAAACCAGATATAATAGTATTACCAGCCCGCACATACAAAATTTACATCAAACCAGAATAAAATACCAGCCACATACAAAATGTACAATAACTATCAAACCAGAATAAAATACCAGCCACATACAAAATTTACATTAAACTATCAAACCAGAATAATATAACAGCCACATACAAAATTTACATTATACCATC
>CM068960.1:128873827-128885900 GCA_035128595.1 Eptatretus atami | reverse complement strand
ACTATCAAATTAGAATAATATACCAGTCTCATACAAAATTTACATAAAACTATCAAACCAGAATAATATACCAGTCTCATACAAAATTTACATTAAACTATCAAACCGGAATAATACACCAGCCCATACAAAATTTACATTAAACTATCAAACCAGAATAATATACCAACCACATACAAAATTTACATAAACCATCAAACGGAATAATATACCGGTCTCAAACAAAGTTACATTAAACCATCAACCGGAATAATATACCAGCCACATACAAATTGACATTAAACTATCAAACCAGAATAATATACCAGTCTCATACAAAATTTACATTAAACTATCAAACCGGAATAATATACCAGCCACATACAAAATTTACATTCAACTATCAAACCAGAATAATATGCCAGCCACATACAAAATTTACATTAAGCTTTCAAACCAGAATGTTATAACAGCCACATATAAAATTTACATTCAACTATGAAATAATTGTTTAAGTATTTAAACGGAATATTATACCAGTCTCAAACAAAATTGACAACAGCCTATAGAACTGCACAAACACCGAGGTACTGATGATCACAGGTCTGCTCCTCTTTCACATACATCTTCGTCCTTAAAATGACCAGCTGTAGAACCGTATTACTTACTGTAACTACAAGGGTTAATCATCAGAAATGTTGATTGTCTGGTTAGAAGGTCTGACTCCATTCTTTTTCAAAGGAGGAGAAGAATAAGGAGGTTAGTCAGTTATATAATCTGTTGTTTAACTCTGTAAACGGATGTCGGTTCTCTCACCATCAATCAGTGTTTGTGGACATGCTTTGAGAGAATAATTGCTTTGGAAAGGAACAGACGAGAACTCCCATAACGACAATTTGTCCAAATTAGTTAATATTACCATAAGAAGGTTAGAAAATGAAACCACCATAAAACCTACAAATAATCTTGTGATAGTCATCAACGTGAATTTCCAAAATGAATCGCGATGTTCACAATGCTCAAGATTCCCCTGAAATTTGTGGCTGCATAACAGAGCTTGTAATTGCTGTAAAATTGGATTCCTGTTCATGTAAACAATCACTGCCGAGAAAGGGAAAGGCCGGCGAGCCCATCTCGTCTCAGCGAAACTCTGATCCAAGCACTCTTGATACTCAAGCAGTGGTCTTAATACCTTGGGGTCGAAAAGAGAGCTTTGATGGTTCGGGTTTGTATAATGCATAATATAATGTTGTCAAGCCCAGAAATACACCTGGATGCGAGTTGGGGAGAAGGGTTTTGGCTGTAAAACAGGTATCACCTACCAACAAACAGCAGCATCAGAGATGGCAGTCCTGTGAGAGGCATGGTAAGTCTGTGCTCGGACTCTCCGAAGGCTTTAGTAATGCACACTCTAGTTTATAGACGGGCAGCCTGACGTGGGAGGGCAAATCGTTCTTTTCAGTCAAAACCTGCTGTCCTTTTGAAGCAAACAACCTGTGGAGGCAGGGCATGCGTTTGATTTGATATAGTGAGAAACCACAGGTAACGTCAGAGCACATGGGATGTCACATTTCATAGTACAATAACAAAATGTTTACAAGGACCTTCAACGAACAAGGCCATTCGGCCCATCAAGCCTGCGCAATCATCCCAATACCCATGTTACCCAATACCCAATACCCACCCATCCCAATACCTATCCCCACTACTTCCTCGATACATTTTAAACCTATCTACCGTTTCATCTTTCACTACCTTTCCATGAAGATTTCAAGCATGAACTACCCTCTCAGAGAGAGAGAGAGAGAGACCCCTACCTCGATACCATCTTAACTCTCCTCTTCTTTACTCTTATTTTGTGGCCCCTGGTCCTATCAGTGTCCATTCTGCTGAAAAACTCTTCTGCACTTATTTTGTCTCAACCCTCCATTACCTTAAACATCTCTGTCAAAGATAACATCATATAATTTAATGTTCCATATTGATCATCCTGAAAAAGGGTAGGTGGCCGTGTGGTGGTGCCCCAACCTCTGTGCCATGTGGATATGTTGAGTGATGGCAAAATAGTGGTTCAGTGGCTGTAACTTCCAAGGCACTTGGATCCCTTCACATCATGGCAAAGTGCACTCTTTTTGGAGAGGTGCTGATTTATCATCTTCTTCGTAGAGTACCAAACATAAAGCAATGCACATTGATAAGCCAAACATCTGAAATGTGCAACTTATCGGAACAGGTGAAGGTCTCATGAGGGTGGCTTCTTCCAGAAAATCAAAAACAATGGTAAGTAAGTATTCCTTTACTGCTCAATGTATTCATTTACTGCACGTACACACTTGTCCCATCAATGCGTAAGGAAATCTTTGGGACGGGAACACAGCCATTTTAGGGCACGTCCTTTAATGACCATCAGCTGTGAACTTGATACCACTCAGATGGTCATCGAGTGGTCCAAAAGAAAAGAAGAGACACTTTCTTCCATTGGAACCAGACACAGTTCCTCAAGAGTCGCTGAACATTCCGTTGCTGCTCCTTGAAAGTCTGTTTAGGGATGGCCCGTTTAGCTTCTTCTTCTTTTTTGTACACAAGATCGAGGCTTGTAGAAGATCTGGAGCAGAATAGAAGGGAACACTAACAGCAGAGTCGCAGTGACAGTGAGATCAAGGGAGGGGGAGGACATTGGTGACAAGCTGCACACAAGGTGAATGAAACAGCAAGAGGAGGAAGAGGGAAACGGGGATGAAACAGAAAAGGAACAAATCAACCAACAACTAAACACATGAAGAGGTGAGGGAGAGAGAAAAACACAACAACCTGGAAAGGGGGAGTGTTTGGAAATGGGACAATTTGAGGGTAGATGAGTATAATGAGTTTGGATGTGGGGTAGTGGTGAACAGCTGTCTTGATGCCTTGGAGGAAAGACAAGGACTGAACAGATTGAGGATGTTGATGCCACCGGCGAGAGAAAAGAGGAATCGATGAGTGGAGGTGAGCAGTGAGCCTGGATTTTGGGAGTTTAAGAAGAAGCCGGTTACTGACAGACCGTGTGCGCCCTACAGAAATCTGGGAGGGACAGAGCCAAGAGAGGGCAGAGTGTGCAAGACCAAAAATGAGGTGGTGGAATGCAAAGAAGCCACTACCCTACCTGCGTTGTGAAAGTAACAGGCCTAGACACTCAGCTTCGTCACGGGAGATCCCAACAACACATTTGAGGGCCTATCTTTCCAACGCATCAAGAATGGCAAGGTGTGAGGGAGGAGGGCCAGCCCAAAGGAGTGAGCCGTACTCCATCAAGCTGCGAATGCATTCCCATCTGAACCTTTGGCTTATAATTCTGGAATCTCATGTTCAAATCGCATATCCCATACTCTGCTGAATTGTCGCTTGCCTAATAATGTCTGCCAATATCTTTACCCAGCATGTGATCTTCTGCTTTTCACCACACAACATCCATCGTGCAGCTTGAATCAATGCTTAAAGAGAAAACACCCGGCCGTAGACTGGGGAGACTCGACTTTTTTGAATCCTGGGCGATTTTTGCCTAATTGCCATTGTTCCTTTGCCCAAGAGTCGCCCCAGGTTCACCTCATGCAAATGGAGCATATGGCACATGGTATTTGCCCACAAAACTTAATTTAACCTGAGCATCTTCCAGGAGTTCAGTCCCGCCAGGCCCCGAATATGACGTTCGACTTCACAAGTGAATCGCCGGCGATTTATCGAAATCCGCTGACGTCGCATCCATGTTTCTCACCATATCCAACAGGAGTTTCTGCACATTTTTCTCAATCTACTTTTCCACACTGTAAATTTTACCTGCAGCAAATGATCAGACCACACCTGGGTTTGTTTTATTAGTGAGCGTCGCTCGATCGTATTCATCACCCGAGACGAACCGCCCGGGATTCAGGTGCCAATCTCCTCGACTGTATGGCTGGCCGATGCGGTCCTGCGATTCACCGATTCCATCACAGAGCCGTCACTTGCTTTCTCTTCGCCTTCAGTCCGCATCGAGTTGTGCAAGCAAATTGTTGTAACAGTCCACCATTTTGTCCACGACCTGCGGAATCTGCTGGACTCGGTAACAATTGTCACTTTGAACATCCTTTCGAATGAGAAGCAAGGACATCATGGTGCGGTGAACTGACACATTTCCTGCTGCATGTTAGTGGAACTGTTGACGTGCGTAACACGAGCTACACACGTTGTTCTCTGTGGCGAAGCAACGCGGCATCATGTTTGCCGACGACGAGATGGATTGTAAAATTGTGGTTCGTCCTCACGCAAACGAGCGGCTTCTGTTTTCAGCTCAACTCACCACCACATGCTTGTTGTGACTTTGGTGTCAAGTGGAGGGATAATGGAAACTTCATTTCGTTAAAAAAAACAAAAATCTCCAGGGAACTCATAACAAACCCAATGACAAATGTGAGTTGCTTATTGTTTGAATGAAATATTTTCAAGATTAAATACTTTGTGCCAAGTTATCTGCTTCACTCGATGTTCGCGTGACCTGCTGGATGCTTTGAAGGCCGCTCACTGGATTCCCTTTCGGTGTTTCATGCTCACTGGATGACGAGGCAGACCGGTCGTGAGGAACCGATGACTTGGCAAATCTCAAAGTCATTCAGTTGATTTCCTGTTGTGGGGAATTTATTATTATTATTTTTTTAAATTACAAGTCCATCAATGACATTTGGAAGATGAGCATCCGATTTGAAGAATTCGATCAGCATTTCCTTTACTGGATCGAGTTATATGGTGTTTACTTGTCTGGCGTCTGTCTGTCTGTCTGTCTGTCTGTTCTGTCTGTCTGTCTGTCTGTCTGTCTCTCTCCTCTCTCTCTCTCTCTCTCTCTCTCTCTCTCTCTCTCTCTCTCCTTGTTAGAGGAGCATGAAATGGCTCCATTGGATCTTGTACAGTTCCAGCCAGGATACACAAGCCGTAACAATCACAACATTAAGGAAACTTTATTTGGATCCAAATTATTTATCAAATCACAGCCGATTGCTCTTTTACCTTTCATCGTTAAGACTCGTTAACACATTGTTACCATTCAGCTACAACACCGACATCGGTATATTTTAACCCTTCCAGTCTTGTTTCAAACACTTACACAGCACCGACACTGCCCTCATGGACGTTACACAGCACAGACGCTACCCTGCTCGAGGTTACACAGCAATGAGACTACCCTACTCGAGGTTACACAGCAATGAGACTACCCTACTCGAGGTTACACAGCACTGAGACTACCCTACTCGAGGTTACACAGCACTGAGACTATCCTCATAAAGGTTGCACAGTATGGACACTTCCCTCATGGACGTAATTATACACAGCACTGAGACGACCCTGCTCGAGGTTACACAGCACGGACAATACCCTCAGAAAGGTTGCACAGTGTGGATGCTTCCCTCATGCAGGTTACGCAGCACTAATACCACCCTGCTCGAAGTTACACAGCACGGACACTTCCCACAGAGGTAATTATACACAGCACAGACGACCGTGCTCAAGCTGACACAGCATGAACACTTCCCTCAGAGGTTACACAGCACAGACACTTCCTTCATGGACGTTACACAACACTAAGACCACCCTGCTCGAGGTTACACAGTACGGACACTTCCCTCATAAGTGTTGCACAGCACGGACACTTCCCTCAGACATCACACAGCACTGACACTTCCCTCATGAAGGTTGCACAGCATGGACACTTCCCTCAGAGGTTACACAGTACGGACACTTCCCTCATAGATGTGACACAGCACGAACACCTCCCTCATGAAGGTTGCACAGCACCAAAACCACCCTGCTCGAGGTTACACAGCACGGACACTTCCCTCATAAAGGTTACACAGCAATGACGCTTCCCTCATGGAAGTTACACGGCTCGAACACCACCCTGCTAGAAGTTACACCGCATGGTTACTTTCCTCACAGAAGTTACACAGCACTAAGATCACCCTGCTCGAAGTTGCACTGTACGGACATATCCCTCACAGAGGTTACACAGCATGGACACTTCCCTCATGTAAGTTACACAGCACTGAGGTCACCTGCTGGAAGCGACACAGCACACACACCTCCCTCATGGAGGTTACACTGCACTGAGACCACCCTGCTCGAGGTTACCAAGGATATCCTACACATGTGGAACTCTCCCTCTCCCTCTCCCTCGTCCCTTCCTCTCCCTCTCCCTGTCCCTCTCCCTGTCCTCTCCCTGTACCTCTCCTGTACCTCTCCTGTCCCTCTCCCTCTTCCCTGTCCCTCTCCCTGTCCTGTCCCTCTCCTCTTCCTCTCCCTGTCCTCTCCTTTGTTCCTCTTGCATAGCCACATCATTTAAGTTACAAACTCCAAACTCGGGGTACAAATACAGCTTTGTGTGTGGTCGGGGGGCGGGGGAGGTAACATAGGCTATGTGGCCAGAGCCTCAAGCAGGGATGTGGGGAGGGGGGCAGGGAGGAGTGGCGTAAATTCTCAATGTAAATGTGCACCGTGTTGTGCCACTTGGTGGTGGTGGCAAAGGTATTACAATTTCCGTTTTTACCTGGTCAACGCACTAAAATTTTTGCGCTATCCTGTACCGTTTTGGCTGTATTTCGGGAACATACATATACACATACTACATATACATACATACACATACAAACATACATAATGAGAGTTTTAGTAATATAAGATAGATATAGATATATCCTTTTCAGAAGGTGTTCACACCCCTCGACTTTTGTCACATTTTGTTGTGTTTCAGCCTGAATTTAAAATTGATCAAATCTAAAATTTCTTGTCACCAATGTACACAAAACACCCCATAATGTCAAAGTGAAAACATGTTTTTAGAAATGTTTATAAATTAATTAAAATGAAAAGCTGAAATGTCTTGTATCATTAAGTATTCAACCCCTTTGCTACGACACTCCAAATTGAGCTCAGGTGCATCTAATTTCCTTTAATCATCCTTGAGATGTTTCTCCAACTTGATTGGAGTCCACCTGTGAACAATTCAATTGATTGGATGTGATTTAGAGAGAAACACACCTTTCTATATAAGGTCCCACTGGTGGCAGTGCATGTCAGAGCAGAAACTCCACCGTGAAGTCCAAGAAACTGTCTGTAGAACTCAGAGATAGAATTGTGATGAGGGTAGATATGAGGAAGGGTATAAAACAATTTTGAGATTGTTGAAAGTTCCCCAAAGCACAGTGAGCAACATCACCAGGAAATGGAAAGAACATGGAACCACCTAGACTCTTCCTAGAGCTGGCTGTTCAACCAAAATAAACAACCAGACAAGAAGGACCTTGGTCAGGGAGGTGACCAAAAACCCACTGACCACTCTGACAGAACTACAGAGTTCCTTGGCTGAGATGGGAGAACCTGCTGGAAGGACAACAATCTCTGCAGCACTTCACAAATGCAGAGTTTTTGGGAGAATGGCCAGACGGAAGCCACTCCTGAGAAAAAGGCACATGACAGCACACCTGGAGTTTGCAAAAAAGCACGTGAAAAACTCTGAGGCAAAAGATGTGGTGGTTTGATGAGACGAAAATTGAACTCTTTGGCCTGAATGCAAAGCATGACGTCTGGCAGAAACCAAGCACAGCTCATTACCGATCGAACACCATCCCTACCGTGAAGCATGGTGGTGGCAGCATCATGCTATGGGGATGCTCTTCAGCAGAATGGACTGGGAGACTTGTAAGGATAGAGGGAACAATGACTGGAGCCAAATACAGGCAAATTCTTGATGAGAACCTGCTTCAGAGTGCAAAAGACCTTAGACTGTGGCGATGATTTACGTTCCAACAGGACAATGACCCCAAGCATACAGCCAAAGCAACACTGGAAAGGCTTCAGAACAAACGTGAAAGTCCTTGAGTGGCCCAACCAAAGCCCAGACTTGAATCCCCCTGAGAATCTATGGAAAGACTTGAAGATTGCTGTGCACCGACACTCCCATCCAACTTGACAGAGCTTGAGAAAATCTGCAAGGAGGAATGGGAGAAAATCCCCAAATCCAGATGTACTGATACAGACGTACACAGAAGACTCGAAGCTGTAATCTCTGACAAAGACGCTTCTGCATAGATTGACTCAGGGGACTGAATACTTATGTAAATTAGATACTTCTGTGTTTCATCTATCTATAATTCAGCAATCTGTGTGTGTGTGTGTGTGTGTGCTGTGTGTCTTGTGTGTCTGTGTGTCTGTGTGTCTGTGTGTTGTCTGTGACCGCTGTTTCTCGACAACCACTGGTCCGATCTAATTGAAACTTGCCAGGTTATATTGCTGGGGCCCTGTGGATGTGCCTTTTCAAGGTTTGATATTAATCGACAAGTGGTTCCAAGTTATGGCCATTTATTTACCAACCAATGAAAGGACACGTTGCTGCGTAGGCGTTGCTGCGTAGGCGTGGCTGCGTAGCCGGTCGCGGGCCGGCCGACGATGACGTCACGTGCCGTGCCGGTTACGATGGGATCGGTGCCGTGGCGTAGGAGTGGCAATGGTCAATGGCAGCGAATGTCATGGCAAGCAAAGACAGGGAGGTAAACTTGATTTTAATTTGATTTTAATTAACTCTGTGTGTGTAAGTATCACAGCAGTTGTTACTTCAATGCAAGCGATAATTCGTGGAATGCATGTGAACATTCCGTACGAGCACGCACCACTTCCGATAGTGATGACTTACTGATATCTAATAATTTCTCGATTCTTATGCGCATTTATAGATAAACACAATGGCCCAATCCAGTCGTCGTTTACGAGAGCGAAGGAACGGCCTGTTGGTGTTTTGAAAGTTTTTGTTTTTTTGGGGGGGGGGAGGGTTTTGTTTTATTTTTTTTTTTTGTTGCACGTACGGCCACACGAGAGCGAAGGAATGGCCTGTGTGTTTGTTGTTTCTGGCTCGCTTTTTTTTTTTTTGCACATACGGCCACGCACGTACGGCCACTTACTAGTGGTAGTAAACCTTCGAAGGAATGTTGTTGTTTTTTGGAAACTGAGAGAAGGGAAGGGAATGTGACGATGATATTAGAGAGGAATCTAAGTTGGGTTCGAAGTGGCGGAGAAAGAAGAGAGAGAGGAGAGAGAAGAGAGAGAGAGAGAGAGAGAGAGAGAGAGAGAGAGAGTATGAGGGAGAGGGGAGAGAGGAGAGGAAAGGGAGAGGAGGGAGAGGGGGAGAAGAGAGGAGAGAGGAGAGAATACATGGAGCAGAGGGAGAGATGGGTGCAAAGATTCTGCCATGTTTGTGTGTGTTAAATAGATGCTCCGATGTTGGATTAAGGTAGTAATACATATACAGTATATATATATATATATATATATATGTCCTCGAGAAGGTGGAGAGGCAGCAGCCTCCAGACCTCTTGCACCCCTGTCCTCCCGAAACATTTCTCCATTCCATCCCTAAACTTCAGAATCATTCCACAATGCTTGAAAATAACTCCCAAACTACAATAACCTCAAAGGGGAAGTTTGTTTCCTTGGTGGTGAAATTTACTTTGATGATGATCCACCAAATGACTCAATTCGTGGAATTCCCGCCCCCGAGCTCTTTCGAAACTTGTCACAATCTGTGCAGCTGTTTGGTGTCACAATAGGACCCACCGGGACCATCTGAACTTGAACTCGAAGTTCAGTTCAATATCAATGACTTCTTCACTCGGTGTACTTACCAGTATGTTGGTATGGTTAGTGTGTGTGGGTTCAGGTGTATATGGGGTTGGGGTGCGTGGGTTCAGGTGTATATGGGGTTGGGTCGTGTGTTTATCATGAGGTGTATATGAGGGTGGGGATGCGTGGGTATCAGGTGTAATATGGGTTGGGTAGGAACGGTGTCGAGGTTGTTAAATGAAATGGGTAGTGTCGTGGGTCAGGTTATATGGGGTTGGGGTGCGTGGGTTCAGGTGTATATGGGTTGGTGTGGGTTCAGGTGTAATGGGGTTGGGCTGCTGGTTGCAGTGTATATGGGTTGGGCGTGGGTTCAGGTGTATATGAGGTTGGGTGCGTGGGTCAGTGGGTATATGGGGTTAGTGTGTGTGGGTTCAGGTGTATATGGGGTTGGGCGTGCATGTGGTTCAGGTGTATATGGGTTGGGTGTCGTGGGTTAGAGGTGTAATGGGGTTTGGGGTGCGTGGGTTCAGGTGTATTGGGTGGGGTGTGTGTGGTTCAGGTGTATATGGTTAGGCTGTGTGGTTTTAGGGTGTATATGGATTAGGGTGTGTGGTTAGTGTGTGTGTTTAGGTGTATCATGGATTGGCTGTGTGGTATAAGCTGTATGAGTATCCATTCCTCAACACATAACCAAATCTAACTTGAGGAATTCCCTTTGAATCGCTCAAAACGACTCCCCCTTATTGTCGTGTCTCATCCTCAACACTCCACAGGAACTCTCTGGGCAGGTCTTGGCATGGATCTCCGGTGGTAACAAACGACGATGCATCTGCAAGGGTCAACTCTCTCGGCAGAGATATGGGTTTCTCACCACAAAAGGGTTCAACAAAGG
Source organism: Eptatretus atami (assembly GCA_035128595.1). Lineage (NCBI taxonomy): Eukaryota > Metazoa > Chordata > Myxini > Myxiniformes > Myxinidae > Eptatretus > Eptatretus atami. The sequence goes on along the minus strand of CM068960.1, from coordinate 128,875,414 downwards.
TTGTTTTACAGAAAGCATTAACCGTGTTTATGTTTGAGCACAATTCGTTCATAATACAGGTAGTTTTAATGTTGTGGGAGGGGTTCAATATGTCAATAAATCAATTATCAAGGGGTAGTTGTGCATTTTCGGGGGGGGGGGTGTGTAGGATGAATATGTGAGTAAGAGAGAGAGAGAACTAGATTAGAGAGATGATTAATAGATAGATAAGAAGATAGATTAGATAGTAGGAGACTGATAGAGATAGAGAGTTAGAGAGATAGATGAAGAGTAGAGTAGGAGACTGATATATAGACAAGAGGAAGATAGTGTGAGATATAGAAGACTGAAGATGATTAGATAGATAGATAGATAATAGAGAGAGAGAACTGATAGAAATAGATGAGAGATGAGAGACTGATAGATAGATATGAGAGAGAGAGATAATAAGATAGAGAGAGATTTAAAGATGAGATGATAGATAGAAACGAGAGAGACTGAATAGATAGATATGAGAGAGTTGTAAGATAGAAGATATAGTAGTAGAGAGAGACTTGGATAGATGAGTAGAGAGAGATCTTATAAGACAATAGTGACTGTAGTGTGTGATTCGCAGATCTGAATAAGAGAGAGGACTTGATAAGATAGATAGAGAGAGGACTTGATAGATAGATTAGAGAGACGCGAGTAGAGAGAAGATAATAGAGAGAGAGAGAGCTGATAGATAGATAGAGAAGAGACTAGATAGATAGAGAGATAGATAGATAGATAGAGGGACTGATAGATTAGATTTTTTTGAGATTGATCTATAGAGAGGAGTATGATAGATAGATAGATAGAGTGAGGAGAGACTAGAATATAGATAGAGAGGAGATTGATAGATAGTATAGAGAGAAGACTGATTTGAGATTATAGATGATGAAGACTGATAGATAGAGACGAGACTGATAGATAGATAGAGAGATTGTAGACATAATAAAAATAATGATAGATAGAGAAGGACTGATAAGATAGAGAAGATGATGAGATGATTAGATAGAGAGAGAGAGAGAGAGAGAGAGAAGAGAGAGAGGAGAGAGAGATTGAGAGATGAGAGAGGACTGATAGATAGATAAGAGAGACTGAATAGATAATAGAGAGATTATAGATAGTAGTATTAGAGTAGGAAGATTGTGATAGATAGATAGATAGAGAGATTGATAGATAGATAGATGAGATTAGCAGAAATTGATATGATATGTTATAGGTGAGGGGTTTTATTACTTAAATTAGATAGGATAGAGAGATTGATAGAGGGAAAGGAGAGGGAGGGACTAATAGATCTATGATAATCGAGATTGAATGATAGATATGGAGAGCTAGAGGAGTACTGTATAGTATTAGATAGAGAGACTGATAGGAATAGATAGAGAGATTGATAGAAGTTAAGAAATGAAATGATAGAGAAAACTGAAGTAGATATAAGTTGAGGTAGTAGATGACAGTGATTAGTGAGAGAGTCTGATAATAGGATAGATAGATAGGAGACAGAGAGACTAATAATAAGTAGAATAGAGAGACAGGAGAGAGTACGGATATGAGAGTGTGATGGATTGGTAGATGAGGATA
>CM068960.1:128805445-128860336 GCA_035128595.1 Eptatretus atami | reverse complement strand
ACAAACCACGGAAAGAGCAAAGGGTGCAATACCAGAAAGGATGCAGTGTAAGACCGACCACCGACCTGTCTGCGGTGTGAAAGTGATATACATATCGACTCAGCATCAGCATGGATAATTCCAATGATTTTGAAAGTCTTGGTTTCCATGGCCTCAAGCTGATCAAGGTGTGAGGCAGCGGAGCCAGCCCAGAGAGGAGAGCAGGACTCCATCAAGCTACAGATGAAAGCCTTGTAGGTAGACAGGAGTTCAGGTGTGCCAAGGAAAGACATTGCCCAACAGAGGATGCCCAGTCAGCGACTTTGTTTTTGAAAACATAGTCGAGGCTCGTGGAATAGGTAATACACAGACTGGATCAGGAAGTAACAGACAAAAAACAGTGACGCAAATCACACAAAATATGGAGCCATAAAGAGAAGGGCCCTGGGGGGGGAGGGGGTGGGTGGGAGGAGGGAAACGGCAACAGCAGAGTTGAAGACCAAGACAGTGGGAGGTGGTCAAACAATGGGTATGAGCGGGGGGGGGGGGGGCAGGAGAGAATGCATGGTTGGACAAGATGGATCCGAAGGAAACTCCAAGGAGGGAAAACTGAAATCTGGAAGGAGGATTTGAGGTGGGGTTAACGGGAAAAAAAGATCTGTTTTGGATTGGGGACGATGTAGGTGGTGGTGAACGAGCTATCTTAAAGATCTCGAGGGAAGAATGAGATTGAAGAGGGTGTGGAAGTTGATTCCAGAGGTGGGAAAAAAGCAGACCTAATGAGTGGAGATGAGCAGTGATCCTGGATTTAGGTAGTTTCAACAGAAGGGGGTTGGTGGTGGACCGTGTGCACCCTGCAGAAACCTGGAAGTTTTGAGGTGGGGGGTGTGCAAAGCACGAAAAGAGCAGAGGGTGCAAGTCCAGAAAGGAGGCGGTCAAAAACAGAGACACCACCGACCTGTCAGCGATGGCGAAACGATAAGTCAAATTATTTTGAAAGTCTTGGTTTTCACCCCATCAAGCTGGGCGATATGAGGCAATGGAGCCTGGCCAGAGTGGAGAGCAGTGCTGCAGATGAAGGCCTTGCAGGTGGATAGGCGTTCAGGTGTACCAAGGAAGTACTTTGTACGACGGAGGATGCCTAGTCAGCTCCTGGCTTTGGAGGCCAACTTTGAAATGTGGTTTGCTCAAGAAAGCTCATGGCTGATAGTGAGACCCCACAGTTTGAATGACTGAACTTCCTGAAGAAGATTGTGAAGAAAGTACATAGGAGGGTTTGCCAGATGGTCCTTTTGGAGAGAGATCATGAGTATGTGTGATTTGTCAGGATTGAAAGACATGTTCCAAGTGTTTGACGAGGTCGTGATTTTGTCAAGGACTGAATAGAGAGAAGAGGCTGCAGCCTGTCTGTCTGAAGGATAAGGGATGTCACGGCAGAGGGTGGAGTCATCAACAAATAGATCAAGAGGGTTTTCTAGAGAGTCAGCGAGATCCTTTATGAAGATCAGAAATAGGACTGGGCCCAGAACATTACCCCAGGGCACTCCAGCCTTGACAGGGAGAGGAGATGAAAGGATTCCGTTGAGAGCCACACGTTGGCTGCAGGAGTCGAGGAAGTCAGTAAGCCATGGGTAGAGAAGGCCTTTGTCACAGGCAGAGAGTTTGGACAGCAAGGCAGGATGCCGGACTGTATGGAACGCACGAGATATGTCCAGAGAGCCGGCCCTGATGTCATGTCTGACATTGATCATCTCCATCCATTGTTGGGAGAGCAGAAGCAGCGTGTCCAAGTCGAATGAACCGGTCATAATCCAAATTAATGATGTGATATCAGATCATTGGAGAAAAGGAAGGGTTTGAGATCAACTGCGATGATGGATTCCATAACCTTCCTGATAATTGCAAGTAAGCTAATCAGTCTGTCATTCAGGGGATCAGTTTTTGCACCAATATTATGTAATGGAGAGATGTTGGCCGATTTTCATGCAGATGGAGGATGAGCTAGGGCAGCAGAGCAAGTTTTTAGGACATGTGAGCTGATGCCATCTGGTGCAGAACCTGAGTCGACGGTTGCCATAAACTTCTCCACCTTCTCAGGTGTGAAAAACAGAGTCCAGGAGCAGTTGGGTGTGCTGGGAAGGGTGGGTACATAGAGTGAGGGGTTCGGGACACAAGATTTGAAAGCAAATCAAACGGAAGACCAAATGCTGCATTGGCGTTTATCAGAAGGAACCCGAATAAGTAAAGAGCAAAGATGGAGTCATCAAAAAGGAACCTGGATAAGATTCAAGTTTCAGCTGCTATTCCACGCCCCTCAAACTCCACTTGGACATGCTGCTTCTGCTGTCCCAACGATGGATGGAGACCCTCAAACATAGAATTGAGGCATTCGGCCTTCTCACGAGCGGAGTCTGCTGCGGTGCCATTTGAAGAAAGGGAATAGGTGGAGAGGTTCACACACCAGAGACAAACTTAACAAGGTACCACCAGGTTTTAGAGGAGGGAGCCACGTTTGAAAGTTCAATCTTGAGGTTTGATAGATGTTGTTTTCTGGCTCTCCTGAGAGTAAAGAAGATTTTGCAGCTCATCTGGAATGAAATGGGTGAAATAGTTATTATGTACAGTGTTCATACAAACTAGCATTAATTAAACCAATTCATCCCCTCTCGTCACATTGATGTACTACCTCTGAGTCATGCACAGTACTCCAATTATGCCTCCACCGCCGAAGTTGCTGGAAGCATTATGTTTTCGGGTTGTCCATCCATCCGTGTGTCCAAAATAGGTTTTTGTTCCTGCAATAACTTAAGAACGGCTGAAGGGATCCAAGTCAAGCTTGACACAAGTATGTATAATGATGTAAAGATGAACTGATTAGATTGTGGGGTCAAGAGGTCAAAGGTCAGAGGTCATATCAGGTTAAAAAAAAAATGTTAGAGGTCAGTATTTGAACTAAACTAAGTACATGTACCATGATACATATATGTACAGATTAGATATCGAGGTCAAATGGTCTTGAGGTTTTAGGTCAAAGTTAAAGTAAAGACTTGATGCGGGTGGAGGGATATCAGTCGACGTAACATGATGTCGAGTTTTCTTTTTCTTTCAGAATCTCTAAAAAAAGAAGCTTCCTAACATATTCCACCCTCCGTGCCCTCGTCAACCCCTCCACCAGGTGATCGAACAATTATTTTCTGGACCAAGACTCTGCAGTGTGGAGACAACATTCAGGCAGAAAAGAAAGTCGAGGCCATTCGTGTAACACGGTCTGGAATGTACTTCATCTACAACCAGGTGCAGAGCACACAACCCCAAAAACGCTTCTGAAAAAATTCCTACAGGATCCCATAAAAACGTCATCGATGTCCCAAACGTTTCCATTGGGCACACGTCAACACAAAGCTTCCGAAACACACCGTTACCTTTGACCTTTGTATGATGAATGTTAGCAAAGAGCCCTGAACATAATTCCTTATCTGTTAGTTACCTCTAGTTACCCTCGCCAAAAGAGAGGGCAATGCAATTGGGTCCATTTGTTTGTTTGTCCACAGAACTTTCGTGTTTTTCTCCGCAACCGCTCGTCGGATTGAGATGAAATTTTCATTATAGGTGCGACTACTCATGAAGGTTTTCATCATAAATATGACGTCATAGGTCACTTGGTGTGGCAGACATGGTGGAAAAACAGAAAAACTTAGGACTTCTGTATCTGAAACCGCACCAAGGAAAAAAAGTGAAACTTGGCACACAGCAAGTACTCTTCATGGGGAATAAGTGTGATTTTTGACGACGTCATAGGTGCCTTCGTTATGACATCATAATTGCAAAAGTAGAACGCTACATCTGATCGGTATGAAAATTTGTGAGGGTCATCTAGGGATAAAATGGTCCACAGAAAAAAAAATTGATGACGTTATCGGTGACGTGACTCGGTAGCTGCTATATTGTTGAAAAAAAAATAATTCAAAAATCTCTGAAGTGGCTGAACAGATCGAGGCAAAACTTTACAGGTATGACCGCTTATCCATGAGGAACAAAAACGTCATGCATATGATGTCATAAGTCACATGGTTTCGCAGCCACATCAAATTTACCCTAAAACCTATAAAGTTACACCACTCAAAAGAAGTCCTGCGGAGGGTCTGCAATCTCCGATTGCTCTTTTTCGTGTTCGCTTTTGTAAGCAGCGCGAGCACTACAATGTCGCTGCAAAGTGTTCTTTGTGCATTTCCGGGGTTGGAGGACATAACGTGCGATTCTAACAGGTGTGTCTGATCCTGGCTGAGCCGCTGATGCAGTGCCCGCTCGAGGTTCGCAGGAATTTGGCTGGAGTGCCGGCGATAGCTCGCCGACTCTTGATCCCATATGGCGGAAACAATAAAATACATTCACATTCAAATATACGAGTCGTACTTTACGGCTTCAACATGACATTTTGATCAACGAACGACACATTCTCAACTTGGCAGGCCACCAATAAACGACGACAACATGAGCGATGCCATTTACTGTTTGTGCAACTGCTAAAATCTAAATAAGTCAGCAGGTCTTCCACTGTGTGGGAGAAAATAATTATATTAATGTACTCTCAATTATAATTGTTGCTGGTGTTTTATAAATTTAAATTTTTATGCTGCAAGTCAAATTGGATGTCAGTGATGCTTCCCTTTAGCCAAGAGTCTTTTGACCTAAATGTTAATACAAGGAATGTTTGCTATGAACAAAGTGACCTGGTTGATAACACCAACTTTTGCCATGATTACATCATTCGCTTTTCACCTAGAAGACACGCATTGCAGTTGGAGTTCTTTGCCTAAGGCTTATCAGCCCCCTCCACTCTCCCAAAAGTATATAAATGCCAGGAAATGTAATCTTGGTTTAGTGCAAATCATTGTAGATGTTTACCATTCATGGTGGCTTTTACTCCATGGTACCAAGTTAAAATAAAATTATCTGATGTAATGTACTTTCCGTTGTGCGACATTGAATTAATTGTGGCTTTCATTTGAGTAACAGGATTTACATCGAGTCGGTTAAAATGTAAACTACAAAATTCTACGACAACTGCAATTAATGGCCTTTAGGACAACTGCGAGACCTGACGAACCACCGACACCAAACGCACACCACCTAAACTTGATTTATAAGTGCACCACAGTCGTGCGGTTCTCTGCCGAGTGAACAATGCGGGTGATATGTCCTTCCACAGATTATGTTTAAAGATGAACGATTCACTATGGGCCAGGTGGTGTGGCGGCGATTCGGAGCACGTCGTCACGCAGCGCAACAAGAAAAGCCTCTCCTGCAATGCGTCTGCAGCATGCCTGAAAAACGACCCAACCAGTCCTGCTACACCGCAGGTACATCTCTCGATGTTGATGCTACTTCCAAAGTCTTCATTTGTTATTTTCACTCTGCTAAGGAAGTCCTGCAGACTTTCCTGATACTGCATTAAGGACCAAATCAGTGTACCTTGTGTTGTTGGATGACTCCACCACCCACTTGGGCTACCTTCAGGTGATTCCACGTATCACATGATCATTTCTGCATGTACAGGGTGGCCTAAAAGTCACTTTACCCTCTCTCCAGTAAAAGCATTCGTTGTTAAACTATTTTAATACAAAGGTTATATTGTGCAGTACTTAAAATAATTAATCAATCGTTGTATCTGGATGCGCTCCATCATTCTCCTTGCACCACTGATATCGTCAAGTGCTCTTAGACATCCAGTGTAACGTTTGTGGAGTTTTGCAGCGGTAAAGTGACTTTCAGGCCACCCTGTATGATCAGATTGGTGAAAAACAGCTCGGTTTTGAAAAAGGAGGAACTTGCAGTTGTCAGGTGGGTGAGCAAGGTCACTCTGACCCTTCTATAAAGCTAATGGACCTTTTCCAAACATGAGCATCAAGCTGGCTGACACTGTTTAAAAAGATGGCCATCAAATCCTAACATCTGTAATTCTAAAACGATCAAATTAACCTCACCTTTACATAAAAACCACCTGTACAATAACATTGCATGGTGATTTGACCACCTTCCTAGCCCAGAATTGTTTTTTGTTTTTAAACGGGATCTAAGGCTCATACAGAAGCTGCCACGCCACACATGGACATAGAGACAAATACACTTGGAAGACAACACGGGACTGTGAGATGAAACAAACATAGCCACTGAGCTTGGGTGGAAGTTCCGTCACTTCCTGGGGGGGGAGGGGGGGGGGGGGACTCTGGGTGCCAACATCACAACAATGGCACCACATTTTCGCCACAATCAGCGGGACATTTCCTAAAGAGGAATTTCTTCCTCCGCATGGATACCAACCTATTGTTTATCCGTGCTCCGTCCTTTTTAAAATGCTGAACATCAAAAAAAAAGGAAGCAGCACGTACCATTTTAAAAGTCTGGTACGACTCGGCCGGGCTTCAAACTACCGACTTCCCAGACCCCGAGGGGATGCTCTAACCTTTACACCACCGAGTCTCTAAGTTTACAAACAGTGGAATCCCAGACCCTTACATTGATACAGACGAGTGTGGCAGCTTTCTCTGTCCATATCTATTTCTTTCTTTCCACATCCACCTGTTATTCTACCTCGCTGTCTGGGAACCGACCTCTTGCCCTCTATAATCTTGTCCTTCCACAAACCTCAAATCTTCTTCTCCTTCTCTTCCATTTATAAGGGGTGAGGTCCAACGGGTACCACGCTTCTGCTCTGTCTTGACCACAATACTCCTCCACTTCTCTGTCTTCAGCCAACTTCTCACCACTTTCCAACCACCCACACCTGACCGATATCCCTCCTCACACAATCTTCCCATCTCAACCGTGGTCTACCTCTTTTCTTCCTTCCTTGCTCCCTCAACCTATCCGCTTTCTTTGCCATTCTCTTGCCCCATCCACCAACCCACTTCTTACCGATCTCCCCGTGAAGCTTATTTGCACCCCAATGTCCTCCCTCGGTCCATCCATCCTCCTCCTCCTCCTATCCACCCATTTCACACCCACAATCATTTGACCCTGTGGCTTCCTTTTGCTTGCATTGCTTATCTCGAATCTACAGTACTTTGAGGTGTGCTATTCTGATACCAGCAAGGTTAAAAACAATAAGCTACTCTCAAGTAACAGCAATTCAGTATGACCTTAACCATTTTTGCCTTTCAAAAATACATCTGCTATTTAGTCTCAGGTTCTCCATTTGAGGTGAGAATCGTATTGTCTCATCGTCCATAAACACAACTCCCGGCTATACTTTGTACAAATAGAACGAATGCAAACACTACACCGGTATGCAAGAGCTAACGAATTATATGATATGAATGTTGTTGCACTCCTTATGAGGTCTTGTATAGAGTGAACCTGAACGTTGATGGCGTGAGGACGATTTCCTGAGTTTGCGGTCGCTCAGCAGACTGATGTTCTCGGATCCCCGGCCCATCAGGTATGGTGCAGCTTGGTGCTGGAGACGAGGTGGCCGTCATAATCCCGTCGAGAGGTCACGCTCACATTTCTGCAAATCCCGCCCAAACCTTCTTCGGCGTGATGCAGCTGACGTGACCTGGGTGAGCGCGAGAGACCGGCCACCGATGAACTGGAGAGTAGAATGGGGAAGTTCGAGCTGACCTGAGAGAAGACAGCTGGGTAATGAAAAATGAAGGAAGTACAATCAACGGAAGAAGTAGAGAGAAAACTCGATCCTCCAGTTACTCATAAAAATGCATTGTATTTTGAGCTTTCTGATTCGGCAATCAAAATTAAATTAACGTTTTGGGGTTCACAAGACAAACTGAAGATGCATTTCATGTTCTTGATACCTATGACTGGGTTGTAGGTATCAAGAACATGAGATGTCTCACCTGTTTGGTGAATTAATATTTAAGACTGGCATGCTGTCTAAAGTTTTTTTCACAAACCTTTGAATTTTTGAGACTTGCTGGATGCTTTCCTCGGTGCAAAATGCACGCAGAACAAGCTCCTTGTTTCTTTAGAACGAATTTGTCCGCAGATGGTTTTCTACAGAAAATGACTTTTCTTCCGGGGTCCACAAGATGGCGTGCGAACGTCACATATTCAAGAAACTTGGCAGATACACTCTCCCTTAACTCAGTTCAAACCTCCTGAAAAATGAGACCCAATGAAAACCGGGAAGGTTATTAAACTTTCCCTGGGGCCCACATTTTTTTTGGGGGGGGGGGGGTCACCCTATAAGACTGTAGGTAAGACTTAATTGGTAAGATGATGGGATTCTTGTGATGAGCACATGTACCTGGGAGTGTGAATGACTTGCCTTCTTCCAATTCCTTCCACTCCAGACCCCTCCACAGATAGCTAGCTAGCTCTTTCAATAAAAATAACCGAATGATTTAAAACTTGTTTCAATGAGTTACAGCCTTCTGTTTTCATGCACTCGTCATCCAGTGTTGGATTACGAGAGCACCGTAGATCGGTCGAATTGCCTTTTCTTACACCTGCTTCGCCTTGGATTATGGTGGGAACGAATCTCATCCTTCGGTCAACAGTGACGAGACCCCCCTCAGAGAGACGGATGACACACTCGGTCGAAGGAACGATCGTGGCTGCAGACTTCTTTAACCTCAGAGATCAGAAACCTTTGGTGTATTCAGAACACAAGTTCCAAACGGAAAGCCTCAATTCACCTGTGGATGAAATGGAAATGGAGTCAACGAGTCGAGGAAATGAGCAATCTTATCGTTTCCACCTGGTGTGATCCGTGTGCCATGGGGACTTGTAATGAGCATCCTGTTATAATAGAATCAACATTATCTATTAGGCTTTGCATGCGATTGAGAATAAGCAACCTTAGGACAGTTAGACATCATAAAACGCACCAGCGGCCATTATGCTTGTTTTGTTCACATTTGACGAATACATACAAAGCCATATATATATATATATATGTTTTAATGTACTTCACCAAATAATACTTTTATTTCTCTCCTGACCTACTGATAAGTTGCTGCTCATATTGATGTACACAGCTTTATTCACATCCCAATGGAAGTTTAAAACCAGTACTCAAAGTGTCATGTGTTGCCTTTGGATATGACTTATCCATTTTTAATTAAAATATCCAATCAACTCATTTCGTTTGAGGAATCGTTAGAATTTATTAATTTTTTTGTGGTGCTTTATTGTTGCGTTACTATGTCCACATGAATTGTATTTTTTAACGTCTACTCGGCGAAACCACGCACGGTACGGAGGATGCGTCGTCGAAGTTTTAAGTACTCTTCTTGGTCTGTCGGCGTGCACCACAAGTTGACTTCAGACTGCAGAATGACCTCAAAAAACTCCAGACCCACCCACATCGACCCCACGCGTATTTGAAGCGAAACTACAGCAAAGATATTGTTACAGCTGTGGAAATTCGTAAACCACCATGAAGGGCCCGTAGGTGAGATATCTCTAAGTACATGTGTAGTTTAGCCCCAAACCCGTTGTTTAGAGGGAATTTATGTGATTCATTCGGGCTGCGACGCTTTGAGATAGCCGTTTTTCTGTTCTATCTTTATTTTGAACCAACCACGTCTCAACCGCAACCACCTTAACCACCACGCCAGCCATCGTCACCAACTGCAACCACGCTCCAACCTCAGACAACAACAACAACGCCAACAGCCACGACTTTCACCTTCACAACTCGCTCCCACATCATCGCATCATGCCATTCCCAAACGGCACCATGACCATCAAAGCACCACCAAAAACCCTCCACCACCCTCACCTCTCTCCTTCTACGGCCATTCCCGCACACCTGTGAACACTGAGCGTCGGCTGTCTTGGGCTCGTTCAGCGATAGCACCGAGCCGCGAGTGCAAATAGCGGCCTTTCCGAGGGAGAATTCGGATCAGGAACGCTACACGCCCACTTCTGATCCGTCCAATTAGCAAGCGCGGAGCGGCTTGGCCCGCCTCCAGGCGCGTCTGTGTGAAATCCATATATGCAAATTCTAGGATCAGGGGAGATTCACGCCCCGTTTCCTCCAACCAATGGGCGAGCGTGGCTCCGCCCCGAGGTCATCCTGATCCGGAAATTGCATATTGTTTTCTCCTGCCGGCCTATAAGAAGGCGAGCGCAAGGCAGAAAGAGAGAGTTTTTGGTTGGAGAGCAGAGTGTGGCAGTGAGTCGAGTTGGTGGGAAGAGTGAGTGGAGTTTTTGGTTGGAGAACGGAGTCGAGTCGGGTGGCGAAGGCATCGACTTGGGTTCTGCAGTCGGCTGAGGAGAATTGTGGGAAGAGGCCAAGGAGCTCGGGTCCGAGGCAGGGAAGACGGCGGTCGGCGACGAGGTCGCGGTGGGATCGCTCGTCGCGGGACCCAAGCCAGCCAGCCATTCTCCTCCCCCAGGGCATCAACAATTCCCCCTTTTCCCCGCGCTGAGATAGTGCAAAAAGGGGGCCCTGTTCCCACCCCACTCCAAGCGGTGCCAACGAAACCCGCGAAGGAGCACGAAGTCGGGGCACGCGCCGCGAGCCACATTTGCGGCTCGTCACGAGGACGCGGGTAGGACCCACCCGGTCTCGCGGACCTGGCCGCTCCTTCAGGTCCCGCGCACATATTGGCCTACAGCCCGTCTGCCCCTTGTCTATGAGGGTGGCTTCTTTCCTTTGCTTTTGAGTAAATGTGTGTTGGCGCCGTCTGTGAAGTAAAACTGATAAGTGTTGCCGTGTGTGCGCGTAGTGGTAGTAGATCTGCTCGTTGTTTCTTTTGTTTCACTGCTATAGGTGCATTTTGACTGTTTGACTGTATATGTGTGCTTTCCGTGGGCCGGGTAATAAATGTGCTTTGTGTTGAAGTTTTCCCGTTTCGCTTCGTCTTTTCTTTAATTGAATCTCCATCCTGCTTCACGTAAGGGGTTCGTAGTGGGCTTAATACGCCGGTAATTAATCGGAACCGTCGAGGTCGACGATAACACCGCTCGGTTATCCGATAGTACGGAACGGGCCGCCCAAGCGGCTTGTGTCCGGAGTCGACCTGCGGCGAGGTACGATCGCCCGGTTTACCATCGCGTGGGTACTTAGGTAGGTCGAGTTTGGCGAACAACCCTATCCCACGCGGGTGGCCGATTGGCACGATCGTGGTGAGGCCGAAAGGCCCACCCGTGACTATCCGCCCGGCGTTAGTCCGAGAGGGTCACGACAGAATTGTCCGTCCGGTGGACGTGCCGCGATTCGAGTCACGTGGCCGTTCGCACGCCGGCGGGCGCGAATTCGCAACAATATTGTTGTAACATTCAATCCAACACGTCAGGAATTCAAACCGACTCCACGACCACCAGAAGACGAGTCTCACCATTTCCAGATCCAATATTCGGAGAGGCTCCCGATTGATCACACACCATCTTCAGTTTATTTATTAACTTTTTTTTCCCCCCCGTCAAACATGTTCAAAGTAACAAGGCCTGCCAGTCGATAGAGTTTAAACTGTAGTATAAACATTCATTTTCCTACAAATAAAAGTACTAAATTGGTAGCGAGTCATGAGCACACAGAGTGCCTTATCACTCCAAATGACCTAACTACGTATCCTGCACCATGACCCCAGTTTGAAAAAGGCAGTATGGATGGACCGCACAAGCAGATCGTGATCACATGACGCCCAAAATGAGATCGAACACAGAGAAACCCGAAAACCAAAAATACCAGGATGCAAGTGCATCATGCTCCTCGATTCTTCGTTAGTAGAGGATTATATACAAATGATGATCGAGTTAGTTAAACATTCCACGAGAATTTGCGTTAAACGTTACCTTCCACGTTCATCGATGTATTCAAGTAACGATGCCATCGGGATGCAAAAATATGGCAAGACCAGTGTTTCCAGAACGTGAACAAAAAGCATCCCTCACACACTTGTTTGGAGTGGAAAGACACGACTACAGTAACCGCACTTTGGGGTCAAATCAACATCTGATGATTCTTGCCAAATCCCCGATTTCAACGTAAATTCGGAAATCGTACATGTTAACACCAAACGATTTTGATATGGGTGGGTAACATAACAAATGTAAACACATGGCGTATGCTCATGCCGACCGACCAACCATCTTTCGCAAGGGATGAATCCGTATTCTTAGGGCTTTTCGACAACGCACAAGGTGAAGACGCCGAACGAAGGCGGTCGTTGCAATAAATACTCGTGCCCGATTGCATACAGTTACTGTTTGTCCCTCCGAGGCCCAGCACCCAAGATCCTGATGTGCAGCTCCAGTACGTGGGAGAAAACGCCAAAGTGGAAATCCCCACACAAAGGTCGTTGCGTGCACCTCTGCCAAATGAGGTGTGTGTTGACTCGATTCCAACACGACAGTGGAGCGAATGATGTAAACTTCTGAAACACCCAGGAGGGTCCCCCTCCTCCGCCTCGTGGATTGTAGACTACAGATAAAACTTTATCTACATCCCGATGCCATGAATCCTGCCATCTGCCAGTTCATTAAAAATACAAGGACTGAATTACGGATAATGTGGACATCAGTTTACATACATTGATCGTAATACGGGGAAATGCAGCGAGGTGCAGTGCGGTGGGCAGGCGACATGCAACGCAGCAAGATGAGGTGCAGTGAGTTTTGCGGGTGTAGCAAGATGAGTGGTCGAGATGCAGTGCGGTGGGCCGGCGAGGAGCGGTGCATTGAGGTGGATGAGTGAGGCACAGCACAGCGAGGTGGGTAGACAAAGGGAGGTGGGCAGGTGTGGCTTGAGGTTGAGGGTTGATAGGGGAAGAGGGATTAATGATGTACTGTGTAAGAAACTGGACCGATTAAGCAAGTTCCACAATGTGAAAGGATGCAGTGCCATGCAGGAAGGTGGACAGACGAGGCACGATATGGCAAAGCAGATCAATTTTGCGCCATATGGTATGATGGATGTTTAGATACGAGGTGCAGAGCGATCATAAGTGATCGTTTTACGAAGCTTAACACCTCGACGGATGGCAGTAAGCATGTCCTGGCTGGGCAAAGCATGTGGAGATAGAGGGGAAGCAGGCGGTGACCAATGGAGCTCAGTGGCTCCTGTACGCGCAGGGCTGTAAGTTGGTGGTGGTGGTCCCGCCAAGGCTCCACCGAGTGAGCCAAGCTTCTCTGTGACGCTGCGTCGGTTGGCAGCAATCTGAGCTCGCTCAGCTGGTGTAACAATTACCGGAGGATGAGATGGAGTGGAAGCCGAAACCACAGGGCCACCTGCCGGATCACAGCTGCCATAAAGAGCACAAAAACAGCAGGTTAAACAACAAAAGGATCCAAAACACGTCATAACGCAAATAATAAAAAGAATGAGAGGTCATGTGACAGACTAACAAACATATCCTTAATCTTCACTGCACGACCGTTGAACAAGCGATGAATAACACTACAGCAGCCTTAACTCGCTCCCTCACTCCCCCATTCAAGATCTTCCTTCCTCCATCCGTCCACTCCATTGTAACTGCATCTTTTCTTTTATACGTGAGAAGGGGGGCGATTGCAGAGGGGTCTGAATGAGGTTTTTAAGACAATGAAGGGTATGTAAGGAAAAAGTGCAGAAGAATTTTACAGCAGAATGGACTGGGACAGGACCAGGGACCACAGCCTGAAAGTAAATAAGGGGTGAGTTAGAGGACGGTAATAAGGTAGGGGTCTTTCACCGAGAGAGTGGTTAATGCATGGAATAGACTCCCTTGAAAGGTAGAGGCAGCAGAAACAGTAGATATGTTTTAACTGGAATTACAAGGGTATGTGGAAGCATTGGCGATAAAGGGGTACATGGACATATTAGCAGGACTGGTAGGTAGCTTGGGCATGGATGGGTGAGGGGTGTAAATAAAAGTGTGGACCAAATACAAATACAGAGTCAAGTAGAAGGGCACTCGGTAGAGCGCATACCTCCCGCCCTGTAATGCCTGATCCACGGGAACATATCTGGCCCAATACATTTTTGAGATATCGTGCTATATACCGTTTTTGAACCCGATCTCTCAATGGTGAAGAATCACTTCAAAAATTCTAGTAGTCGGATCCGGATTGGGGTTCTCACCAAAAATCTAATCAATTCGTCGTGGTCACACACCCAACATGTCCACCAAGTTTCATCCGAATCCGTCCACAACTTTTTGAGATATCCTGCTATATATCGGTTTCGCCCTATCTCTCAATGGTGCATAATCACTTAAAATAATTCGAGGAGCCACATCTGGATCCGGATCTTCACCAAAATCTAATCAGTTTGTCCTTGTCACACACCCAACGTGTCCACCAAATTTCGTCCAACTCCATCCACAACTTGAGATATCCTGCTCATAGATAGACACAGACAGACAGCGGTGATAACAACACCTCCATCCACCTTCGGTGGCAGAGGTAATAATGATCACAACAGCAGAACTGTTGCACATGCACAAACATAAGTATGCATATAGGAGCAGAAACCACCCATCAGCGTATATACAGCTGACGCTAGCCCGTGGGCACACACGTGTGGACACGTGGATGGTGCACGCACAACGGTAAACATGGAGGTCAAAGGACCATGCAAGATACAAGAACAACCCTGCAGGGTGAGACGGGACTCAACAAGACGAGACCGCATCCTGAAGCATCTCTGCGTGGATCTTCATAACACAAATAACCCCCTCTCAATCTGAAAACAATGAAGCTATTGCCAGAGACAAGACTTGCAAATACCACGACTCACCAGTGTGAGTTTACAGCCGTAGCTGGAATGCTGGGCATGTACACTGGGATAGGGCTCGGGATTGGGCTAGGTGCAGGAATAGACAGCACACACGAGGTGGGACGTCGTGTCGGCACCGTCGGAACACGCCTGATGGTAGCGAGGCCATGAGGGGCCCCGGCGCCGTGTGCCGCAGCAGAGGTCAAACCCACGGTAGAGGCGGGCCGGCGAGTCGATGGACCACGGCGACCTGTTCGAGCTATTTGGGTTTGAGCAACACGCAATGTGCTTTCAGCCTCTGAGGGTTTGCTTCTTGGAAGTGTTTCTGACTCTGAGGCTGAGAGGAGAGAGAGGAGAGAGAGAGGAGAGAGAGAAAGAGAAAGAGAGAGGAGAGAGGAGAGAGAGAAAGAGAAAGAGAAAGATGGAGAGTGGGAGAAAAAGACTTATTAGCAACGCACGTCTATATGCCTGAATATCAAACTCTTTTTGACCCTTCTGCACTCTTTTCTCCCAATCAAACAACCCCATGTGAGGCACCTTGAGATGAGATGGTATCCTCAGAGCAAGTGGGTGTCGTGGTTTGTGTACTGTAACCACTGGAACACTGCAGCGAGTCATGGCTGCGCTTCTGACTATCCATACACACCAAGGACTGTCCCAGTTCCCGTGGACCCATCTCCTCAACCTGTCACAGACAAAAGAGAACCCCAGATCTCATGTCACTCTCAATGTGAGTGCAGCATGACATTCTGCTCTTTCCTCATTTACAGTGTAATCAATGAACTGTATAACCAGAGGGTAACCACTTGGTTTTACAAAGCACTCAAAACGTCTTTTAACCAAACCATAACCGTATCGGCCTGAAATAAATACCGGTGAGCCAATCACCGAGTATTAGTGTCTTATCAACAAATAACCATCTTACTCCCATGGTAAGGATGCTCCCCCAACAAGCATGGGGCGGGGGGGGGGGGTGCGGGGAGTGCGATACGCCCCGGGTGACAGCCAGGCCCGGGGTGGGGGTGCCATTGGGAGAGTTGAAATACCAGTAGGATGATATAACAATGTTTTAGTTCAAGTGACGTTATAATATTATTATTTACCTAATAATAAAGACAGTAACTCGGAACTAAAATCATCGTTATGTCATCGTACGCAGAACCAAACATAAACACGGAGCAGGAACACAGCATTACATTACAGGGCTGGCGGTGGTGGTTAATGGGAGGAGGTAGGAGGAGGTGGAGCCGATGATATGTTTGGCGAAGTGTTCGTCGGTGGATGGAGCAGATGTTGAAGGCTTCAAGTAGCTGCTGAGAGTAGACAGTTGACAGTTTTTTCATTTCTCCTCAAGGGTCCTCATATAAAGCACAATAGCGGCGGACAATATAAAGCACAACAGCACGATCCCAGAAATGCTTTTATTGGCATCAGCTTTCTCCACCAATTGGAAGCAAGCTTTCACAAGTTACCAGGGCATTGTGCATTGTAGGAAAGGTCATGATTCGTTCTTTGGTTTGACATCAGGTTAAACTCATTTGCATCATGTCTCGGCCATGATGGTAGGTCAACGCGCTTTTTATGGGTTAACCCTTCCATTCTGAAAAGTTAATTACATTACTGTACTGTAATCGCAGGCCTTCTGAAAAGTTAATTAAAAAAAAAACAAACAGCCTTTTTACAGCCATTTTTCCCTGCTGAGCATGGGTTAGCTTTTTTGCGGGCTCCGTGCAATCATGGTTCCCTTCTTGAGGCAATGTTTTATGGCCGGATGCCCTTCCTGACGCCAACCCTGGTCGCCTCTTACGAAACACAGGGATATGGTACACCTATTCTAACCGGGGCATACACCGGGACCAGTACACTGGTTCTCATTTTGTCGACCTCGGAAGGATGACAGGCTGAGTCAACCCCCTGGTGTTAATTCAGTGGTAAACGGGGCTCGAACTCAGGGCCCTGGGATCCCAAGCCAGCCACCCTAACCACTAAGCCAACACCAGGCTTCTGAAAAGTTAATCTACTCCATGAAATAGTTAATGGGCAGGAAAAACATCGCCACGGAAACAACGTCGTGCAATCACCGGGGCGTTCCTTGACACTGGATTTTCTGTTATCTTTTTTGAAAGTTCTTACCGGTGATGTTTTCTCTGTGGTTGAAGATGTGATTTTGTTATATCAATGGCCAAGCAGTTTTCCCTATTTGCTGAATTTTTAATGTCCTGCATTGTTCGTATTTCTAATTTGCTTCGTACAGGTACAACACTGTAATCCGCTTGAAATTTTACTTGTAAACATGATATGTGTTTTCTGTGTATTTAATTTTATTAATTATTCATCTCGGGGGGTGGGCAAAGGAAAAGTCCACCCCAGATGCCAAATACTCCAGGTACACCCCTGCTCCATACCATCCTGAATGTTTTCACCACCTGGACTGAGTGGTGCTGAGAGAATGGTTCTCGGGCTTAAACTGTAGAAGTCTGCAAGGCCCTTCAGTCTCAGCTCAGCGGTAACAAATCAGCTTTGGAGATTGGCATTTTCCAAAATAATCTTGGGGATTCTAATGTTAAACAGTTTACAAAACCTGAAGCCATCAATATGGCAATGCAAACATCGGTCTGCAAAACAATAGGACCTGAGAAAAAGTCCGTTTTACTTTTCAGGGCTCCGAGCTCGCGAGTAAATGGCTTCAAGTGGGACTACATTTTGGCAGACTGCATGAAAGTATGCTTCTTCTTCCTCTTCCTTAACTTTCATGGTGTTGGCCAGGGGAAGCTTGGTCCAAGTCCTTAACAAACCAGCTGACCAGGCCTGACGTTCGACTAAGGGTTAGGGCAGCAATTTGGAACTTGTTCAGGATGCCGGCGATGGCTCGCATACTCTTCGCAGAGGAAACCGTGGTATCTTTAGCGTCCACCAACTAATACCGGCAGACGGGACACCCAGGTTAACTCACTGTCAATTATTCTTTAAGTCCTCAGCATTCTTTGCCTTTCACGTCAAAGTCTGAAAGAAAACCAGCGCAGGACCAAATTTGGTGTGTTATCAACGTATCTAGTGACAGAGTGAAGTAGCATTACATACCTTGGTACTTGGTGGCAACGCAACGCTGTGTGGTCGAGATGAGTCCACAGCAGGGCGTATCCCAGCAGATGAGGTTGCGCCACCCTCCACCGTTGTTCCTTCCCAGTGACGAGGTAGTGTACAAGTACCACCATGGTCATAGGGATTAGGCCTGCTCCATTCCTAAGGTTTTGCAGCAAATTAATATCTCCCTTTACCAAGCAATGACAGAGCCCGATGCCCACACTATACTGCATTCAATATCAGCAGTATCTGCCAAGTAATCCGTCAAACAAGTACTGAAGAATATCGAAAGTGTGATCATTTTATCAAACAATAAATCTACACAATCATGATGCTTCCTTTTCATAAAACAATAATATTCCCAACACCTGCAAAACATTGAGGAATGCTTCAAAAACGATTCTCAATCGACCGTGTGTTTACAACAGACCGATAGATAGTGATGAATAAATGAATGGATGAATGAATGAATGCACGTGTATGAAAAGCCAGGTGGGTGAGCAAGGCAGGAGACAGAGCCGAGATGGTGCATGATCCAACCTTGCAGGCGAGCACGCGATACTGCTGGAGGGGATCTCTCCAGCCGGGGGGGTGATGCGAGGGATGAAAGATCAGGGATGTGGGGCGATGAGCCAGCGTGCGATGGTTTGGCAGTGTGCCGTTACAGCTCCCGATGAGCCTTGCCTGCAACGGCCAAGGTAAAGAGAACTGGTGGACACAAGCAAGATGGCAGCACCGAATGCTTGCGAGCGCAAGAGGGAATGTAGCCTTTTGCCGGGATCAAAGAGAATGCGAGCATAGAGGAAATGGTGTTGTGCTCTGCATACCGGCGTCCCTGGAAGTTTATCAGTTCTTTACAAGCTTGCAAGATGGCAAATGTCGAGACAAAATTGGACGGAGAATAGTGGAGAAAGATCCGTCTTAAAATGGAACAAGAAGCACCGGTCGCGGGTTGAGAGACATAATGTTGTAACTGAAAATTTCCCATTTCCTGCAAATCGCTAATGAAATTGCGATGTGTGTAGTTTACAATATTTTAATCTTACTCAGATGAGAAGACTGGGTTCATATTTGCAGTTACAACAATATTGCACTGAAAGATAAATGGTGTTGAAAGACATGAGAGCCATTTCAATTTCGCCAAAAATGCAGTTACAACATTATGTCTCTCAACCCGCGTCGTGTACCTGATAGGATGATGCACATCCGAACCATCTGTACAAACATTTGCATTTTATGAGAAGTTGTATCTTTTTGTATTTTTCACATCCTGAATGTATATGTATGTATGTATGTTTGTATGTATGTAAGTACGTATGTACACGCACGCTCGCCAAAATGCGGATCCTGTCCGGTGGTTGACGACTTCTCCTGTGCTGTGCAAAATGCTACAACTCACACCTCAGACGTTTGTCCTGCCATCTTACTGTGAGCTACATCCTCGACCACCGTAACTTTTTTTAAATCGGGATTTATTGGTGCCATCCATTGAAATCATGAGTGGTAAGTGACATGGGCTTAAGCAATTGGTTCACTTCTGTCCGTCCGTCCGTCCGTCCGTCCGTCTGTCTGTCTGTGAACATGAATCAGAAAAACGAATCTGCCGTTTAACAGTTCTTTGACTCTGAAGTCGTCCCGATCAAGCATGCACAGAGAGGAGCAAGATAAAAAAAAACATTTGTACTTTCTCTGCCTGGCTGACAGTCAAACAAGTTTGAAAATCATTCCAAACAGGACACTTACTGTTTTTAAGGACATAATAAAAGACACAAACACCAGGCACGAATAACTAATGTAACGTGTCGGACAGGGTGGTGTAATAGGCACTGGGTAAAACGGTGGTAAATTCCGAAATCTGTTTTGTTTAATTTTTATAATTTCAATAAAAGAATTAAAAAAAAAACAACCTTGCATTATCGACATTTCAAGGAGATGTGCACAAGCCGGTAGGCGACATGGGTGGTCGCGACATAATTGCATACTAGTCATACATTTTTTGACGGATCGGGCTGAAATTTTTTGACAAAGACGTTGATTATAGTGCGCATAAAAGCCTGGAAGCCGATTTTTTGATTTTCGAAAAAATAATTTTTTTATGATTTTTCAAAAATTTCAAAGTCCCGTTGCGAGGCAACGGTGGTGGCCTTAGCAACGGTGCTCAAAATCATAGAACTAGATCCTGGTATGAACCTACCTGTCAAGTTTCATCAAAATCGGTTGACTCCTCTGGCCTCCAGAGCTGTCCATTACAAACATACAAACAAACAAACATACAAGCCGGTAGGCGACATGGGTGGTCGCGACATAATTGCATACTAGTCATCCAGTTTTTGACGGATCGGGCTGAAATTTTTTTGACAAAGAGGTTGATTATAGTGCGCATAAAAGCCTGGAAGCCGATTTTTGATTTTCGAAAAAATAATTTTTTTATGATTTTTCAAAAATTTCAAAGTCCCGTTGCGAGGCAACGGTGGTGGCCTTAGCAACGGTGCTCAAAATCATAGAACTAGATCCTGGTATGAACCTACCTGTCAAGTTTCATCAAAATCGGTTGACTCCTCTGGCCTCCAGAGCTGTCCATTACAAACATACAAACAAACAAACATACAAGCGTAGGCGACATGGGTGGTCGCAACATAATTGCATACTAGCATCCAGTTTTTGACGGATCGGGCTGAAATTTTTTGACAAAGAGGTTGATTATAGTGCGCATAAAAGCCTGGAAGCCGATTTTTGATTTTCGAAAAAAATAATTTTTTTATGATTTTTCAAAAATTTCAAAGTCCCGTTGCTAGGAAACGGTGGTGTCCATAGCAACGCTGCTCAAAATCATAGAACTAGATCCTGGTATGAACCTACCTGTCAAGTTTCATGAAAATCGGTTGACTCCTCTGGCTTCCAGAGCTGTCCATTACAAACAAACACGCAAACATACATACAGACAGACAGAAAAAGTGAAAATAAGGGTACTCTAGCGACCACCCAACAAGCATTAATGTTTATAAACAGATGGCAATCGTCGTGTGACGGGTGGAAAAAATATTGGCTCTGAAAATTTAGAAAACGCGTCAATACGGCAAACGGCTCGGAAATGGGGTGTTATCAAATATATTTTACAATGGAACTGACAAAGAGAAACCATTTAACCTTTTTGAAGCACACCCAGTTCATATAAAATAACCAATTGCTTTAGAAATAGCCATGAGGACAAAGGATAACACGATCGCTCGTACTGTACCCTACTTCCTGGCCAATATGTCTTGACATCATTCGTCCCAGGCAGATATCACACAATCAGTTAAATATGGTATTTTTTCCCCCTTTCAAAGGCAGACTGACGGTATTCTGCCCCCCCCCCCCCCCCGAGCAAAAGGGGACACATTTCACATGCAGTTTTTACAGCCCCATGATATAACGAGTATAAAAGCCTGTCAAAAATGATGGGTTGGAATTATTTTATTCAAAATATTCAAGGAGACTGCAAGATATGATGTTTCAGGGCAAGAAGCGTTATTTTAAAACACGATGTGTACAAAGGTGATCCCATTTTCTTTATCTTCTCGGACGTTTCATTTTGACGGTAGAGCCTCGTGAGCATGCCAAAGTCTGAAGCCTCGGCCTAGCGTCGGGTGTGCTTATTTTGTCTTTATTTATCGGACATCCTACGGAGGTAAACACTAGTTTTACTCTGCGCGTGTTTCACATTGTGTGAAGCGAATTTCACCTCAATGTGCCTTGTATTTATTGTTATTGTTATTTTTCAAAAACGCTTCTGTACAATGCCCGTGAGACCCGGTTTGCAGGTCACCGTCTACATTTCCAATACAAGAGACGTCATTACTCATTTATGAAAAATGTTTTTCGAGTTTGTTTTTTATCCTGAAAAAGACTGCAGTGAACACAAAGTAGTGTTAAAAGATTGGCCTTATGAAGGGGGACAGACCAATACACAAACACACAGATACACACTGTTTTATATCGGTCGACAACACATTAACTTGGAGGTACATTATAAGTGGACACTGCATTTTCACTTCTTGGTGTGCTGGCTTGAACAACGTGCTGCACGATGCCGAAATCCAGCATTATTATTTGGGATTATTTTCATTTTAACCCACGTGAGCAAACTTTGGCTACCTGCTAGCAGTGCAACAAAGATGTGCCTCAAGGAAGATCCATCATCAGAAACTTCATGACTACGAACTTAGTTCAATATCCGATCCGGGAGGTGGGGTGGGGTGGGTGTAGAGTCTGGGTTCAATTCCAGCACCACTAGACATACGTGGGGTGGGTATCTAGTCGAGGTTTGATTCCAGTTCGTAGTCGTTCTGGCATGGTATCCACTTCATGTGTGTACATACCAATGTCATTATTTACCACTTTATAATCCGCATCCCCGGTAGCAATTGCGTTCCACTGTAGTCATAACCGGTTGAAAACATGAAGAAAAAAAAATCACAACGATAAGTGGATGTGAAACAAATACATACATAAATAAAAAGATAGACAGACAGACAGACAGATAGGCTTCAGTAGCACAACTAGCCATTGTTGCCATTCATATTCAGTACATCACAGGTAATGAAGGTTGTGGTCGAGTTTCATCACAATTGTGTGTGTAGTTTCAGAGGGGAGAGCAAATACCTATTTTGGGGGTGTCAAAAACCCCCCCTAGACCCCCTTAATGAGTGCAGATTTTGATGTGCTCAATAAACTTTGGTATGTCATGGGTGATGAAGGTTGTGGTCAAATTTCATCAAAATTGTGTGTGTAGTTTCGGAGAAGAGAGCAAATACCTATTTTGGGGGTGTCAAAAAAAACCCCCTAGACCCCCTTAATGAGCGCAGATTTTGATGCGGTCAATACACCTTCGTTAGGCATCAGATACGATGCTGGTTTCATCGAAATTGTGTGTTTGGTTCAAGCAAAAATGACCGAAGTGTCTGCGGACTGACTCACTGACTCACTATGGACACTGCTTGGTCGCAAAAGCTCACCTGACTAAAGTCCAGGTGAGCTAAAAAATAATTTCAAAATCATCCACCTTGAAAGAAATCAATAGCGTGTGTTTCGCAGCAGCACTATTCATTCAAGAAAAAGTAATGGGCAAACAACACCAGAAGAGGGAAATAACAGGCCCCACAAATCAAATGGAAGACCATGAAGAAACCAGAAGAAGTAAAAAAAAAACAAAAGATGGAGTCATCAGGAGGAACCTGGATCGGATTCGAGTTTCAGACACTACTCCACTACCCTCAACCAAATCCAAGCGCAGTCAAGTGAGTCGTACAGAAAACTTTCTGCAAGAATTCACTTCTCCTTCGAGAGACAGTAAATAAAAGAGATGAAAGAAAAAAAAGCAAGATTTAGAATGAATAAAGAGAATTGTGAAAAAAAATTAGAAAGGTATCTAAGGAACAAAGAAGAAAGACGTCGGGAAGAACCCGAATACATAGATTTCAGCAGTTACTCCCAAAGCTCAAACACAGCAACGTGAATAAGCTACCAGAGGTCTGTGAAACAAAGCTCTGATGTAATGCAATCCTTACATCACCTTGCAAGGAACAAAAGGTTTCATAAACCCAAAAGAAGCCAAATCCCACCACGGAAACAGAGACTCGAGACACAGAGAGCAACTGAAGAAGGAAGTAGGACAAATACAACAGTTCATGAAAGGAAACAGAATCCCAAAACGAAAATAAATAAAAAACCAACACAAAATCGAAGACAAAGACCTCCAGTGCTTGCGTGCTGAAAACAAACTAAAATAGAAATGATAGCAAGGAAGATTTAAAATAAAAAAAAATATATATATATGGAAGCAAACAACAGGAGAAAACAAAACCACGTACGGTTTGAGAGTAACCCGAAGAGATTCCACCTCGAATTAGGGAAACAAAACCAGAATGGGTCAACTCCCCCTGAAAAATAAAAGCGAGAAAAATTCTGGAAAGTAATTTTTGAAGATCAAAAGGAACGTAACGAGGAAGCAGAATGGATCCCAGACTTAGAAAAGAA
Source organism: Eptatretus atami (assembly GCA_035128595.1). Lineage (NCBI taxonomy): Eukaryota > Metazoa > Chordata > Myxini > Myxiniformes > Myxinidae > Eptatretus > Eptatretus atami. The sequence continues at coordinate 128,836,590 of CM068960.1, read as the reverse complement.
AAAGCAACATTTCGAGGAAATGCCCCCAGTGATGATTGATGAAAAAAATATTCAGAAAACAACTTCAAAAAATGCCAAACTTAAAGTCCAGGCCCAAATGGAATTCCAAACTTCTAGTTAAAACAAGTTGATGTTCTCCACAATCACGAGGCCAGGACATTCAACAAACTGATCCAAGAGGAAAAGGCAGCGGATGAGTGGCTCGTAGAAGGAAACACATTTCTCATCCCAAAATCTAAAGAAACCCAACTTCCTCACAAACACCGACCAACAACATACAAACTTCTAACAGGAACCATTACAGAAATGATGTCCCATCACCTAACACAACAAGCAGGCCTAGAGGCAGAACAAGAGATGTAAGAAAAGTTGTTATGGAACAATTGACCACCTGCTACTGAACAAGGCCGTACTTGAAAATTGCAAAATGTGAAGAACCAAATTGTCCGCCACCTGGTTAGACTATAAGAAAGCTTTCGACAGTGTCCCACATTCGTGGATGATAAAATGCAAACAAATATACAAAATCCACCCCCAAATAATCAAACTGATTCAGAAGGCAAAGGAGCTCTGGAATACCACAATGATATTACAGCACGCAGAAGGAAATATTGAAATACCAGATGTGAAGACACGGTGGGGGATCTTCCAGGGAGACAGTCTTCCCCCCCTCTTGTTTTGTCTGGCACTGGACCCACTGAGTAACCTCATCAACAAACAAGGACACGGATACACCAGAACAACTAATAGAAGAACATCCACAGAAACAGGAAGGTGATACACCTACTATACGTGGACGATTTAAAGCTCTTCGCACCGAATGAGAAAAAATTGACAGAACAGCTAAAATGAGTCAAGCAGTTCTCTGAAGACATTCAAATGGAATTTAGATGAGATAAGTGCACCAATTGCACATTAGAACAAGGTAAACCAACAAAACCAGACAACATAAAAATTCATCTTGAAACAACAATACAGCAGTTCGAAAACGGAGCATCGTACAAATCCCTCGGAGTGGAAAAGGGCCACCAAATATGTCACAAACAAATACGCAGAACAATCGCCAAAGAATATCTACGTAGAACGAAGTAGATTCTGAAAACGTATGTCTCCCTAAGAAACAAGAAACAAAATCAAAGCCATAAACCACCTCACAGTAACAGTGTTCCAATGCAGCTGTGGAATAGTAAACTGGCCCCAATCAGAAATCAATAAGTGAGACATCAAAAGAAGAAGACTACCATCCACAAAAACCAGTGCATCCCGAGGATGTACCTGCTGAGACGAGAGGGAGGGAGCGGTCTGATGCAACTCAACCAGGTGTACAGAGTGACGAGTGTCGGACTAGCTGAGTGTGTGAAATGCTCAACAGACTATCAGATTCAATTTGTAAACAAACATGAACACAACAAACCTGAAAAAGTATCTCAAAATCACCTTACATGGAATTTCCAGAAACAGGTGCAAATAGAAGATACCGCACAGGAAAATGAAACAGCAACAAATACAGCCCCAACAATTGCAATAAAAACAAAATAAATAACAAATATACACCAACAACTGGGAGAGAATGACAAAAGAGCAAGAAAATATAAAAAAAAAATTATTGGACCAAGTTGGGATCGACAAAGAAGGTTCATTGGAATGGCTACGAAGAGGTCAGCTCAACTGGGACGGAGAACGAATAATAATAAATGTCCAAGATCAAGGACACTACACCGATGGATTTAAAAAGATGGAGGGACTGAGCCAGACGGACAAGTGTTGGTTCTACAAGACAGAAACAGAAAGTACTAGTTACCTGCTTCCAAGATGCAAAAAACTATTATCAGAACAACGTTACACACAACGGCACAACAAAGTATACAAAGTGATTCAATGGCAAATCTGTAAAAAATTAAACATCCCAGTTCCAGAAAACCCATGGAAACACGAACCAAGGGCAATCATTGAAAAAATGACGTCATGTTCATGTACGACTTGATGATCGCATCGAGCGTGAACATAGAAAACAAATCCTTGCAACTGGACATCGTTCTCAGAAACAAAAAGGAAAATACAGCATTGCTGATTGGGATATCGGTACCCAACGATTTTGGGTTAAATAATACAGAAAACAAGAACATGACCAAATACCAGGACCTCAAAAATGAGATCAAGAGATCTTGATAGACGAAGAGCGTCAAAATTACACCACCAGTGATAATTGGAGCAACAGGAATAATAAAGAAGAAGCTCACCGAGATTAAAAAACCATCCCCAGGAATATTACCACAAACGAACTACAATTGGAGACGGTCCGGGGTTCGGGGACGATCCTGAAAAGAGTCGGCGGAACAAAACTCTGAGAACAACAAAGTTGAACAGCTTGGTCCATGAACTGTGATCCCGTACCGAAGAGAACGTGGATACATTGAATCATTGGAGGACTTCGTTCTACAACCGACACACACACACCCCACTTAGTGAGCATTTGTGACAACGAAAGGTTTCATTTAGGGCTAGTCGTCGCTTAATGAAGGTCTTCGTTCGATACAACAAAGGAGCCGTCCCGACAGCACAGTATCTGGTGATTGCGCAACGTCACTTCCTTTCGTTGCAATACGTTTTCCCCACCGAGCTGCTTGAGCCTCCCATAATTTAGTTACAAAAATAATTCAGTGGTATAAATGTAAAAAAAAAAATTCATTCAGGTTCGAGGGAAAAGTTTAATTCTCATCACGACCCTTCCTTTCTAATCCTCATGACTGGGAGACCCTGGTTATTTTCACCATAGTTTCATTGCCTAATGACCTCATTGGTATGACAATCGGTCCTCGTGAAGATTGCTAAACTCAGAGGGATGACTCTAAAACATCCTTGACGTCATTCCATTGCCATGTGATGCGTTTCTGCCTTTCATTTCCTCGTGTGAGCTTTGCCTGTTTGCATCGACATGACTTCTCGTTGGTTGCTTTAGCATCTTTTAAATCGGATTACTGCTTCGATTATTTTGGCAAAGGTAAGTTTATTCTTTATATCCTCATGATTTTACGAGCTTTGCAAGTTTATGGGTCTTCCTGTTCATTTGTTTTTTGAACATGCATGGTGAGACATTCGTCGCTTTTTGTTGTTTGGCGTACTGTTCTGCAAATGTTGGACATATTTTATATCATCGATTCCATTCCATTTTTGCATTGTTTGGTTATCTTCCAAAAATGATTTCTCACACCTGCACCTCAGGGTTAATGTCAAATGGTTATTCACTGCAGTTGTATTTGAAAGGAGCAGTTTGTTGGCCCTTGACAATGAAGCCGTGCCAGCCACGGGAAAGATGGAGATCGCGTATCTCCGGGTCTTGTGGAGGGGAAAGCTGGCTTGCGGGTGACATGTGCCTGAAATTTTCCTGGAGCACTTTTTTTCCCCCCCCAGGTATCAGGGAGGTGGAATTGTGTGCAACTCAGTTTACCTAAATAATTATTGCTTTGCCTCAACCTGGCAATGGAATGTACTCGCACTGTGCCTCGTGCTTATAATGTACTATAATCGAGTTCTGCTCCAGGACTTAATGCAGCACAAATAGTACAAGATATAAGTAAAAAGAGACTCATACAGCAGATATCACAAGATTTCCCCATGTTTAAGGATCAGGAAATTCCAGGTATTGTTACTTTAATGTCAAAATCACACTGACCTACCCAGAGATGAATAAACACATATAACATACTAGACAAACGAAAGCAAACGGTGTACAAGACACTTCGTTGGAGAATATGATCCGTAACAGGTGGCAAACAAATGACGAGGTGAGCGCAGGGGCCAAAAATTGCCGGCAAACTGTGTGCAAACTCAGCAAATGAAAAAAATATTTATCAGTTAATGTAATTTCTTACATAGGGATTTTCATTTCCAACAGAAAGTCCCTCTCGAGGAAAAAAGGTGGACAGAAGAATAATAGACGAGTCTGTGAATTTTAAAGGCCATCAAGAGTTCCGCAGATGACGAGCAGATCTGAAAAAAATGCTCGATCACCAAAAGTCTTCATCGTAGGTGGAGAAACTACCACGACATTCTCATTTGTAGAGAGTAACTTCCTTCAGGGGTTTAAGGTGTGATTAAGTGAGAGAGGTAAGAATTAAGAGATTTAATTACTTCCACCACCAGAGGTGGACAGAGGTTATGTAGTCATCCCTGTTTGTTTGTTTATTTGTGAGCAGGATATATCAAAAAGTTATGGACGGATTCAGACAAAACTTGGAGGACAGGTTAGGTGTATGTGTGACAAGGAAGAATTGATGCGATTTTGGTGAAGATCCGAATCCGGATACGAGAATGTTTAAAGTCATTCTTCACCGTTGAGAGATTAGGCCAAAAACAATATACTGTATAGCACGATGTCTCAAACAGTTGTGGACGGATTTAGACGAAGCTTGGTGGACGAGTTGGGTAGGTGACAAGAACAAGCCGATTAGATTTTGGTTAAGGTCTGGATCCAGATTCGACCTATCAGTGGGACACAAAATGTAAACTGTTCAGCCTGATGGAGGTATGCGCTCGACTGAGTGCTGTTCTAGTTTTCACTGCAAGGGTTACTATCGCTATTATGAAATATATACGTTCAGGTACATGGAGCCACAGAAGTTTGAGAGTTTGACCGATGTGATGACATTTCTATATAACCCTTAACTAGGAGCCAGGATGCCATATTCTGAATGGGTTGGAAGGGCTTGAGAGGAGAGGCAGGTAAGCCTGCTAACAGTGAGTTGCAGTTATCAAAGCCCGACATTGTGAGAGCACAAACAAATAACATTAACCTTTTATTTCAACAAATAAGATTCTCATAGCAAAGCTTTCTTTTTAACGGTAACCTGGATATCCCGAACCCCAACATGTACCTTTATGTTGGATGACTGGCTAAAACGACCATCTGTTACCAAAGTTTCACCATCAGGGGTCAAAGGCAGGGACAGACGTCCATTTGCAGTCGAATAGCTGTTAAAGAGAGGAAAACGAACGTCATTAGGGCAGCCCAAACATGTTTAACATTTATGTCATTCAGAAGAATACCCACGAACGAACGCACACATGCATGCATGGACACATATTCCAAAAGTAAGAGCTCATTCTGAATTAAGGGCTACTGTAGGTATTTGCTTTCTTCTCTGAAAAAAAACCAAAACATTTCACCACAACCATCATCATCACCTGTGATCTACCAAAGTTTGTTCAGGTTGTTAAAAAAAATCACGGTCTAAAGCACTTTACGGGGAGGGGGGGGGGCAAAATAGGTATTTGCTAGAATATTGGTTTGTTAGTACATTTTGTTGCTTCTGTCCCATGTTGACTTCCTCCTCAGTAACATTATTCTTCCAGGTGAGTGCCCAGGGGTTTTGCCCCATTTTTTGCTCACAGGGGCGAACCCCAAAAACTTGGACAGAAAAATTTCGACTCCGGTACTTAAATAGTCAAACGTGAGGGCTCATAACCTATGAACTGTTGGATGAAAGTTCGTGAAATTTTGAATATGAATAGAGGGACACTTGTCAAGACTTCGAAGTTACCCGCAGCCGCATAATTAGGGACACCGTAAAAGTGGACTTCGGAAAAAAATATCAGTTTTTCAGGTGCTCTAATTCCAGAAGAAAACTGGCTGAAACATGGAATACCGTATGTAATGAGGAGAAACCGTTCCATTCTTGAGAAAATGCCCGGGGCATAGAAAAGGCCCCTTTATATGGCATGTGACATGAGGCAAACTATAGAAAAGAAGGGACATTCCATGGCTTGTAGAAAATGCCAGACGATAGAAAATAAGGCACATGCATTTTTCCCAAAAACATGTGTGTATAAAACTGTATGTATATATATATATATATGAAGCACACACACAACACACACACCACACCACGCACGCACGCACACACATTTGGTAGTCAGCTTGGTCAGACTGAGTTCTTGACAATTCAACATCTGATTTTAATGCAGCATCACCACCATCTTCTTCATCGTCACTGGAGTCTGATACTTCGATGTAATTGTCCTGATGTCTTTCCTCATTCTATTCATTTCCTGAAGCAAATCACCCGCATTCAAGGCATTACCCTTGAACACAGGATCACAATGTCCTTCTTGGGGCCGGAAAGCTATTTCTTCACCATCGTGCTTCTTCAGGCAATTTTTAAACGAGGAACTCCCCATTTAGAAAACATCTACATCTCAGCTTTGTAGATGCTTTCAGGAATGATCTTTCAGGACAGATGTGAAAGAAAAAAACCAACAGTCCCATTGTTGAGATTATTGCCTATCTCTTGTAGTCGGTCACAAAATGTTTTAAGATACAAGGTCACAAGATTGCGAAGAAATTGGAGTGACCATGAATTTTTTTTCATGCAATGATCATGATAGCGTACTTCAGCTGCGATCATTTTGATGGGATCATTCCCATCACCTTCAATCCTCGACAAAACCTCTGGTTTTATATTTTACAAAGTTTCTTCCTTTTTGTATAAAGACAACTGCATTTCATACGTCTCCACCTGCCTCAATTTCCATTTCAGGCCCTTCTTCGGTTCTTCCAGTCAAACACACACGATACATTTTGTTTTGAAGTCAAACCCTGGCAGTATTGATCTATGGGTGCCCTCCAGTTTCCAGCAGAGCCACATGCATCAGATTCAGACTCTTTTAGTTTGTTTTCCACAAATAAAAGATTCCTCTTCCTTGTGAAACTTTGTCGACAAGACACATTCCACATTTAGGTTCCATTTGTAAGAAATCGTTCACAGAACGTAAATCCTCTCGCAAGCATCGAACACAAAGCTCTCGTCTCTGTGGTCGACCGCATAAATCTAACTGGCCACACCTCAAACAGATCTGAAGGTTTCTTCATCCTTATTCCCTTGGGAGATGATACATTGCCCATCGTCAGGAGATAACTTCTGCCTTTTACTTGGCTTGGGTCAACAGGGAGGTTTTCAGCCATGGTTAGAGAAATGCTTTAACTGAAAAAAACAGCACTCAGTAGAGCGCATACCTCCACCAGGCTGAACAGTTTAAGTGTTGTATCCGTACCCGAACCAAAATGGAATCGGCTTGGTTTTGTCACCGAACCAACTCATCCACCTCGCTTCGTCATAAACCGTTCCCAGCTTTTTGAAACATCATGCTATACAGCATATCGTTTTTGGCCTAATCTCTCAATGGTGAAGAATCACTTAAAATTCTAGTATCCGGATCTGCATCGTCACCAAAATCCAATCAATTTGTCCTTGTTACACACCCAACCTGTCCACCAAGTTTCGTCCAAATCCGTCCCTAACTTTTTGAGATATCGTGCTCACAGACAGACAAACAGGGGTGAAAACATAACCTCGGTCCAGCTTCAATGGAGGAAGTCAAAAGACACCGTTTCACGACATGCAAGGACAGAAAAAGGCACAGGGACAGAAGCACACGTCCTCAGATATTTAGTGTACCTCGCTAATGCCGTCTAACATTTGTAACAGCAGAAAAATTACATCAAACATCTGTGTGTACATTGGACATTGTGCATGTGCAGACATTGCGCACATTAATCACACGAGTGCAACTTTAATATCATCATCACTAAAGTTACATCAGTGTGTGTGTGCGTGCGTGCGTGCATGCGTGCAATAAAGCAAAATACATCGATCATAACATCTAAAACAATGATCAGTTTTATTTTCTGTCCCAAACAACAAATTGAAATTAACCCAAATTTACAACCCGATAGCACATACGCATTGTATACATTTTTTAGTCTTCCAACGGTCAAAATTCTGTACACCCACCTTAATTTCATTCAAGGAATATCGGTACAGAAATGAAGAACAAGTACAGAAAGCTTATACAGCTTATCGTGATGGTCAACGTAAAAAATGAGCTCATGCAGAATCTAGAGCGCAGACTAATAAATGAGAAGGTAGGCATACTGCAGTCGCCTCCGACAGGCCTCTAATATAGCTCAGGGAGATGTCGTTTATCGAGATTCTGCTGGTGAGTTTGAAGCCAGTTTTTTTCAGATATGCAAACAATTACTACAGGTACTTACAATTCGAGTAATACTGAGCTTGGAACCATTCCTCCTCAGGTTAAAAAAAAAGAGCTCCATGCACGACTTTGAACTTCATCAATACCGAGATATGGGTTCTTCTGAAACTTTACTCTCGATACTTAGGTAGAACAACATGACATGAACGCAGAGACTCGATGTAATTAGACAGAGGTCTATAAATAACTAAATCACCTGGCTAGGCTTCCTCGGCGGGGGCTCGGCGGGCCGGGAGAGCTGGGAGGGGACTGCGATCCACCTGAAAACTCGGCTCCTTTCAAATCCAAGATCACCTTTGGAGGAGAAAGCCATTTGCTTTTCGAGAACACAGTCATTATTATGGAAAAGACAACACAGATCAGGAAGAAAGATTCATCAATCTTATGCAGCATTTGTGATTATATATATATATTTTTGTGGAGCTCACAATTACAATCCGTGATGTCATCATCAGGTTTTTGAAGCCAAGCTCCATTGTTAGCAATGAGGCAGAACTGTCACAACGAGCACATCAGTGTGTTCACCAAAGTGGGCCATTTACCCATTGTGTGGACAAAAAGGAATGGGAGCGAGGTGGTGGAATGTATGGGGAAGGATTCCTCCAGACAAAGGGTGAAATATTTCACGATTTCTGTATACATATTATGTACATGGAAAAATAGGGCTAAAGTTAAGGTGGCAGACTGTCCATGTGAAATGACCAAATGAACATGCTCACCTGCTCACTGGTGGGAGGCAAGTGCTGAGGGTCTGACGTAAGGGTCACGAGATCCACCACAATGCTCTGGACATGAGTGACTTCTTCCAGCATGGACACTTCACCCTCCTGCAATTGGATGATTACAGGAACTTTGGCTCTTTAATCTGAGCGTAAGGTGTGGTCACCACCACATCACAGTACAAATAGACGTGTCACGAACCTAACTACTACTACTACTACTACTGCTACCACACCTTTAACAGCCCCAATTAATCCTACTTTCTTGTGGGGTCGGTCGGGACTGGCAGGGGAGCCTAGAGGTGTGTGCACTCACCTCTGAGCTATCTAGCCTGGGTTCAAATCTCGACCCAGCTATAAACTGTCATCCCGGTGTTTCACAGGCAGGCATCAATGTGCAAGTTGTCCCCAAGATGGACGTTAAACCGGGCATCCCATCTGCCAGCATTAGTCGGTGAACATTAAAGATCCCACGGTGTCCTTCGCAAAGAAGAGGCTCGGTATCACCGGCACCCTGATCAAATTCCAAATTCTTGCTGTAACCTACAGGGGGCACTGCATCGGCAGCACAGCCACGCTTCTGCAAGAATGCACCCTAACCTGCAGCCGTGCGCTGCACATGAACAATGACGTGGGGTTGGCCAAATCGGCCAGGGTCAGGGGGCGTTTGGCCCAAGACTTTCACAAACTGGCTGGCCATGCTTGCCATTAAACTGGAACTGGATCGACTTTGGAATTTGGACAGGTTGCAGTCACACAATGGCCTACTCTTTTCGAAACATAAAGTGAGATCTTTATAACATCGACCAACAAATGCCAGTCAATGGGATACCCAGCTTAAACTCCTCCCAAATGACAACGTACTTGTTGATGCAACAACCAGAATGTGTAAAGAATAATAATGCAATTCTTCTTCGAAAGGGGTGTGTAACCTGCCTGGTTGAGACGTACAACATTAGTGTCAGCATCCCCTGTTATATCACAGGCGGTGGCATCAGTAGCTGTCTGGATTGAAGGATGAAAGGCTACACTGGATGGCCCAGTTGTGACCTATAACAACATCGCACTTCAGGTACGTACGGATCACCATCACACAGGTGTGATCAAATTAAAATTGGATGAGTCCGCAGCCAATCATGTGCACGACTGCACGTTTGTATGAATGTGATGAACCTACATCACCCACAAGATTAATTGTGCTTCGAGAAACAGCACGGTGCTCTGGGCCGCACGCGGCTCTCGGTATCATACCAGCACAGGGCGCAGCATGGAGAAAAAGCAACAGAAACGGGCTCGCTCTTCAGACAACACTCGGCGCACGGCCTGGGTCTGCGTATCCTCCAGCAGTTGGTACGAGCCGCTCACTTGCTGCAGGGCCGAGTCGAGCGCCGGCTGCATTTCACCCTTTCCTGGACAGAAAATGAAGAATCAATCTCACGTCACCAGATCTTACGTGCACAAACAAAAGCACAAGGAGCAAACACTTCCATCGGACACCCTTAGCTTGTGCGACAAATTAAAGAAAAAGGACATGGTCAGAGAAAAGTTGGACGAGACATGGTTCCAGGCATGATGGGCAATGATACGGGGTGACCTCCAATCGTCAATTCTCACCGAACGGAAAGAAGAAAGAAAAAAAAAACTGACAAAGTAAATAAATTGTAAAAAGGTCGTCTCAGGAATGAGGACATGATGATGGGAGTTCCGACTCGTATTTAAACACCATATGCGATGCCATCCTGTTTAATCGTTTAATGTCGACATTTTGCCAATACCAATCTGCCCTCATGGTGAGGAGTTGTGGTGAGGTCTCGACGATTACTCTGAACGGTTCGTTTGAATCGCTGAACATAATCTGAAGACTCTCCACTTTTTCTTTTGATATTCGTAACCGCGAAAGCTATCGGACAATGACATCAATAACCTGGGTCGACTGTCATGCTCTAGGTTTTATTACACTAGGTTTGAAGTACTTGTTTTCACAAAGGAAACTTGCCAGACAAGAGTGGATGTGGCAGTAAAGACTGAGGGTTGGGTGTGGGAGGGATGGGGTGAGGGAGAAGAAAATACACAAAACATAATATTTAAACATAACAAAAGACATTGTCAATGATTTCAACTCAAACTAGCCTCAAATAGCCCTCGCTGTTTTTGGCTTATGTCAACAAGGGGGGATGAGGGAGTAAGGAACAATGGGGTGGGGGACGGGGTGGGGGATGACTATTAAACTCCAAATGTGCTCCGTTTGAGGAAAAAACAGCGGAAATCCACTAATCGGAAGAACACTGACACATCTGGAGTGTAAACAAAACCATAAAGGTGACACACCTCATCCAAGACACGAGTTAATATTTAAAATGACACGATAGTCTCAGATTCAGGATAAAAATCTCACCCACGAGCCTTGGCCTCTGCAAAGAAAGATAATATATTTGTGTACCCGAGCGGCAAGGGGCCCTGGCGGCAAGAAGGTCTGGGCATCAGGAAGCAATGGGCACAGGGGACCCAGGTGGCAGGGGGTGGAGGGTGCCTAGCAGCAGGAGATCTTGCAGCATTGGGGGTGGGAGGGGGGTAGCACCTGGGGGGTTGTGACAGGGGGGGGGGCCAAGCGGCGGTAGAAACAAAACATAGCTCAAGATGCCAGACAACAAAACCAGTGTTGGGATATCCTCCTGCTAAATTTTTTTTAAAACCCATTAAGATTATACAGCTACCAAGCGAACACGAAACATTTTGAAAGACGTCATGCACATCAAGCCACAAAGGAAAGGTAAATTGAGAAAAGAAAAAAAAAACTGGAAGGAGGGAGAGTGGAGGAGGGAGGATGTGGGTGACAGAAACGGAGTAAAGGGAAGGTTGAGGATCATGTGAAAGAGGAGGATCAGCCATTGTGACATTTTGCATTTGTAATATATAGCTGACCCCACATGATACAATTTAGGCTTCCTTAGCCACCCAACGGCACGTTTATCATGCTACTCATGGTGAAGCTTTAAGGCATTGCTTTTGTAAAATAAAATAAATAAATAAAAATTTTTAACCAAAAGGGCGAATCTTCTCTTTGCGTCGCATGCCAACCTATCCCACAAGGTAATCACCTCCTACTCCTCTAATTCAATCTATCAATTCATTCTGATTCATGCAATCTTGCCTTAGTGTGACCTTCTGAGCTTATCAGTTGAAATAAGGTTTCCTTTACAGATAAGCCGTATATGACTGTGGCACAACCGTTATAAAAATGCTCAAAGCAAGCAGGAGGGAAGCATCGATAAGTTTGAAACAATCGTGTAGACAGCAATGATTAAGCAAAGATGGAGACAGGGAGGCCAATGTGAGCTCACAAAGCTGACATGCGGGTTTTCGAATGGAAAAAAAAACAAAAAAAAAAACTTTCTTTATTGCCACAAACAAACCCCAATTAGACGAGCTTACACCACACAGAAACACAAGAGAAGCTCGTTGCAAGCAAGCGGCGATCGAGCAGCTGGGTGCCATTGCTTAACCCCGGCAGGTTGCGCTCAAAACGAGGTTTTCTACCCGCTCTCAATCCTGCAAGGCACCTGACCCGGTGGTATGAACAACCACTCATGTGCCTGTTGCACATTACCAGACGTCACAAACGAACCAAGGTGAACATTAAAATACGTCGCAAGCTTTGAAGCTACCTGGTCTTCCATCGTTTGAAACCCTCCAGGTTTCTGCACGTCGCACACGGTCCACCATCAACCCCCTTCTGGTGAAACTACCTAAATCCAGGATCACTGCTCAACTCCCTCCACTGTTCTTCTATTTTTTCCCCCCCACCTGTAGAACCAACTTCCACATTCTCTTCAATCTCATTCTTCCCTCCGGGTCTTCAAGACAGCTGCTCACCATCATCTCAGATCGTCCTCAATTCAAAAACCATGATCTTTTCTATCCCCATTAACGCTCCCCGAGCCCACCTTTTTTCCAAATTCCCAGTCTTTCTTTCCTTCCTGAGAGTTTATGGCAACATCAATCTTGTCCATGACGTGTCCTCCCGTTACCCTCATTCTTCACCACATCCCTTCTTTGTCCAAGTCTCCCTCTATTTTGTCCCTCAACCCTGCTGTTGGTGTGTCCCCCCTCGCCCCCACACTCTTTCTACTGTTCCTTTCGTTCAGTTACTTCCTGATCTGTTCGATGTTCTGGCTCCTCCACGAGCCTCGACCTTGTATACAAAAAACAAATAAAACGTAAAACGTAACAACCCAGGGTAAACATTACAATACGTCACAAATCCCACAAGGTTGTTCTTTTGTTGTTTCGTATGCAGCCTGTGGCTGCTGGTTACATCATCTTCTGCAAGCACGGCTGGGCCGCTGATGCCGTGCCCACTGCCAGAAAGCTGTTACTCATCTTGCTTTCCTCGGAAGGATGACACGCCGAGTCAACCCACCTGGTGTTATTTTTGACGGCCCAACAGGCGCTCAAACTCTCAACACCCTAAGATCATCAGCCAGCCGCCTTAACTGATTAGCCAACACCTGGCTATCCCACAAGGTAATCAGTGCACTTTCACAAGTCTCCAAGTTTGTAAAAAGAAATAAGGTGAAAACTATAAAACAGAAATTGACATCAAAGCGTCGATTGAAATGCCTCTCGTGGGCAAATATCGAAATGACAATCCCTTCATCCCGATTCCATCCGCACAGAGTAACAACCTTCCATGAACGAGAGACAGAATGAGGTAATGATGAGTACAAGCGTCATGGTCGTGATGTCCAATGGAACGTGCCCTCTTCCTATTCATCATATCACAGGCAGAGTTCAGAAAATAAAATAAATAACAGTCATCTCGTGTCGCCAGACTAGGATTATATGAATTAGAATATCTATCTATCTCTCTCTCTCTCTCTCTCATGCGCACGCGCGCACACACACACACACACACACACACACACACACACACACACACCACACACACACACACACACACACACACACTCCTCTACCCCTCCCTCTCACACACACAGCTCTCCCCCTTCTCTCACACACACTCCTCTATCCCTTCTCTCACACACACTCTCTTCCCCTCCCTCACACACACCTCTCCCCTCCCTCTCACATACACACCTCTCCCCTCCCTCTCACACACACCTCTCCCCTTCTTCTCACACACTCCTCTTCCCTTCCTCACACACACCTCTCCTCCTTCCTCTCACACACACACACCTCCCCCTCCCTCTCACACACACTCCTCTACCCCTTCCTCTTCCTCTCTCTCTCACACACACACACACACACACACACACACCTCTCCTCCTCCCTCTCACACACACACCTCTCCCCTTCCTCTTCCTCTCACACACACTCCTCTACCCCTCCTCTCACACACAACACCTCTCCCCCTCCCTCTCACACACACACCTCTCCCCCTCCCTCTCACACACACACCTTTCCCCTCCCTCTCACACACACCACCTTCCCCCTCCCTCTCACACACACACTCCTCTCCCCCTCCCTCTCACACACACACTCCTCTACCCTTCCTCTCACACACACACACTCTCCCCTCCCTCTCACACACACACACCTCTCCCCTCCCTCTCACACACACCTCTCCCCCTCCCTCTCACACACACACTCCTCTCCCCTCCCTTCACACACACTCCTCTACCCCTTCCTCCCCCTTCCTCTCACACACACTCCTCTACCCCTTCCTCTCACACACACACACACCTCTCCCCCTCCCTCTCACACACACCTCTCCCCTCCCTCTCACACACACACTCCTCTCCCCTCCCTCTCACACACACTCCTATACCCCTTCCTCCCCCCTTCCTCTCACACACACTCCTCTACCCCTTCCTCTCACACACACACCTCTCCCCTCCTCACACACACACTCCCTCCCTCCCTCTCACACACACTCCTCTCCCCTCCCTCTCACACACACTCCTCTACCCCTTCCTCCCCCTCCTCTCACACACACTCTCCCCCTCCCTCTCACACACACCTCTCCCCCCCCTCTCACACACACTCCTCTACCCCTTCCTCTCACACACACACCTCTCCCCTCCCTCTCACACACACCTCTCCCCCTTCCTCTCACACAACTCCTCTACCCTTCCTCTCACACACACTCCTCTTCCCCTCCCTCACTCACCTCTCCCCCTCCCTACACACACACCTCTCCCTCCTCTCCACACACACACCTCTCCCCCTCCCTCACACACACACCTCTCCCCCTTCCTCTCCACACACACACTCCTCTACCCCTTCCTCTCACACACACTCCTCTCCCCCTCCCTCTCACACACACACCTCTCCCCTTCCTCTCACACACACTCCTCTTCCCCTCCCTCACACACACCTCTTCCCCTCCCTCTCACACACACTCCTCTTCCCCTCCCTCACACACACACACCTCTCCCCCTCCCTCACACCACACACACACACACACACACACACACACACACTCCTCTTTCACTCTCTCCAAATGTTTGTCAATGAGATAACATTGCTTAGCTCCAACAAACAATGTGTGCTTAACAAACAATACTACCTGATAATTTTTTTTCATTGTACAAATACAGATTGAGAATAAGCCTTCAGGTTGGTGCACATCCCATCAGGAAAGAGGTCGGCAATTTGGAACCATTCCCAAGTTTGCCTGTTAGCATCTTTTATCGGTACTTTAACCCCACGCCAAACACCCACGTCGTACGTTCGAGAGTCTTCATCCAGAGTTACTAGCATTTAATTAATCCTCCAAGCTGAGTAAGCCTCAGGAAGAACCTCCGACTTACCAATACACAACAAAGCAACCAAAGACACAGAAACCGAGCCCACGCTTCTCTCACGCCCGCCATCCCAGTGGAAAGGCTCAAACAGTTGACAGTACACAGGCCGCTCCGCCGTGTTTCTCAAAGTAATCCAAAACAATGTGAATGTTGGTGACGGCCAAAAATGAAACGTACAGCAGAAAGATGCACTTTCTGGAAGGTTAAACAGAGGTCGCAGGTAAGTTTGACAAACACGACAACAACCGACGTCTCACTACGTGGGCCAAATTATTGCATCCAAAATGGAGGCAAATGGAAGAGCAAGCTGGCCTGGTTAAGGGGTGGACAAAAGGACGTGAAGCCGTGAAAGTTCACGTTGTCACAATCAGGACGAAAAATAGTACAGCGTGCACTCCGTGCCATTTTCATAAAGGCCGAGCACATGACGAAGTGCGTTGAGAAACTGGACAAAAGACGTTTGTGGACACGACTGTCGGACTTCCTCTAAGAAGAGGCGTTCACCCGTTTTCACGCACCGGCCCACTGGACTGGAGGGACATTTGATCGGAATGGCCGACCGTCGCCGAGAGCAATTCCAGGGCTCGGCTACGCGTACGCCTCATCTGATCCGCGACCACAAACCCACCGCTTATCGTCCGTCACGACAGAACGAAATCCTCTCCCAAAACCTTAGCTTCGAGGCCTGAGTGATTTGCAAATCGGCACAGGTGATGATCTTGATGTTGATGACATCGAAAACGGAGAGAAAGAAAAATTGTGGAAAGCACAAGACACCAGCCATGCAATCGAACTGGGGATATCAAAACCGGAAGCAGAACACTCAGGGCTGACTTACCAACAGTGTCTAACAGAAAGTAGAAATGACAGCAATAGGGAAGCATTTGTAAAAAGAAACAGAAGACAACTTCTGAGTCACAGTGTAAATAATACAGCTTGTGCACGTTTGTCATGCTTTCAGCTACACTTCCATTTGTTAAACGATCCATTGCGTACGAAAACATTTAACAGTTGGCACAAAAGCTTTTGCTAAATGTTCAAATCCGCTTATGCGACAGCGGCGAGGCAATGCATTTTCGAATCGACAACATCCGAGCGGAAAAAGCGAGCCGCCCCGTGAGACGGGCCGTGGCGCGTCGAATGATGGCTCGTGAGATGCGCGCGGCTCGGTTTGAAGCGACGCTTAACGCTCACGAAGCGCTTCGGCCCAAAATGTGTCCCACATTTCCCGTGTGTGAACAGACCGCCGCACAATCAAAGAAAGGTACGTTCGTTTGGTGCTCATCAGACCTTTGCGAACTTTCTTTTGCAGCTTCAGAGTGTCTGAGGACTTCTTTTTTATTTCTTGCCGCACTCGTTTGTAATCTGTGGTTAAAAAAAAACAAGAGAAAGAGAGGAAAGACACACGCGTAACACGTGCACACAATGAGCGGGCAAACAAACAAACACTAAAAAAAAATGCTTCATTAGGGAGAGAATTTCAACCACAAGCTCAAAAAGGCAGGACGTGTCATGCTCGAGGTGGCGTGCCGTCTTGAGTACATCAAAGTGAAAACAAAGAGAATTTCTAAAGTTGCGACTAATAGAACCTGATCTGATCGTCAATTAATTTTCACTTTACATCCTCGTAAGATGACCGATTGATGTATCGATACTCCGTATGACAGAGCTTTGGTTCCCCCAAAGCAGTTTCTTGGCGAGGGTCGTGCTGGGCGGTTTGCCATCCCTCTCCCAGCAGCGATTAGGCCAAGAATTTCCAATTTGTTCAGGGTGTCGGCGGTAGCTCGCCTTCTCTTCACGAAGGACATCCTGGGATCTTTAACGTCCACCAACTCATGCCAGCAGATGAGACGCCCCCTTTAGCATCCATCTGAGGGACGACACACACATTGATGAATCACCCTGCCTGTGAAACACAGGGATGACAGTTTATAACTGGATCGGTATTCGAACTCTGGCGAGTCAGCTGAGAAGCGAGTTCGTGTACCTCTGGGCCATCCTGTCAGCCTGCTTGTAAGATAGGCACTGTTAATCAGCAGATGCAATTTGAGACAATTTCTGCGGAAGTTTTTTTGGAGGCTGCCATGTCTCGACTATCTGCGCCAAACACCATACGTGAGGAAAGGTATTACGCAGCCAATCGTGGTCAGGATATCACCGACTCCACATAAATGACTGGGAAATTCACTGCAATCGTTTTGCTTTGATAAAACAGCTGTCAAGGCTCATGGAAAAGCAGATGAATTCCAGAGGGGAAATGGTCCGACAGACAGAAAGTGAAATGAAGGGGGGAAACAAGAGGACGAGCAACCCCTAACACACTGCAGCACCAGGAGAAGAATTACAGGTGAAAGGGGGAGAGGCTTTCGACGGGTGTAGAAAAGCTTCGAGGTCGATTTGGGAGAGACCACGATGTGATGATGGTCAGCAGACTTGAAGGCCGAGAATGAAAGACACAACACGGCAGATTTGGGAAGATGATTCCACGTGTGAAGGAAGAGGAAGTTACAATAGGGAGGTTTATCTGTGAAAGCCAGAGGTTGAAAAGTGATCCGTTCATGAAATGCTTTCAAGCGAGCGGACGACGCACCCTTAGGGAGAGTAAATACTGAATCATACCTCCACACATTGAAATGCACCATCAAATGTCACACACACACACACACACACACACGTACCTTGTGCAGCAAAATACACACTTCAGAATGTGCAAGATTCAGCTAGTCAACATATAAGCATCATACGATTACCCTTCGCATGATCTTTATCCAGTTGACTGGCGGATTTCTTCCAATCTTCCAATTTCTCTTGCAGCGGACTGATCAGGCTGTCGGTCAGAGCTCTGAGGGAGAGCACACAGCATTTCACAATTCAGCAACTCGTCATGTTTGCTTTCAACGCTGTCAAGGTCGGAGCACTCGGCGGGCCCGCACGGCACGGAAAATCTTACGTAGACACGAGACGAAGTTTGCTTTCCAAACTGCGATGTCGGAGGCACATGCGCGTCAAGGACGATCCAATTTCCCGAGTTGCTCCTGCAAAACAGCCGGTTATCATCTCCTGCACAGATGTGTTGCACGGAAGTTGCGTCAAAATCAGTAACGGTGGAGAAAGGGCATTCTGTATTCCAAAGCCTTAACGTGCACAAACAAATATGGAAATCAAACACTGTGTTTAGAATTAACACAAACATTCTCCATTGCGCTCGTTTTGCAGTCCAAACAAGGAGGGACGATGATGCATCCCTTTCACTCAACATGTACAAACACAAGTGCACTGCCTCAGCAACCGGCTTTGAAAATGGTGGATCCACCAGCATCCATGTTCAAAAAGATGTATGATTCAAGTATACTTAATCATATCGAGCAGCCTTCATTGAGGTGCTACACCCACCCCAATGGGAGAACAGTACACAAAACTACCGCGGTGAAGGACGGTGGGAAAGGGTCACAGAAGTAATGCAGACAACTTGGTGCATCTCCAAACAATGAGAATCCCATTGCACCCCCTTCCCTCCTCCCCTGCCGTCTGATGTGCTGTACACCCATGGATCGGTTCCACAAGGTTGCTGACAGAACACCACCAGCAACAGCTTGGCCGAAGCAGGGGGGGGGGGGATGAAGTTCCTTTTCAATCTACATGGAACCAACAAATCTACTATTTCAGTATAGCCGCTCAAATGGAGCAAAAGCACAACAACTTGGAAACATTCGCTCAAAAGACAAACTCCGTTTGTTCCATATTATTCAATACAGACGCATCTTTCGGTTTTGTTTACTTTATGCAACAATATAATTGCTGACATTTCAACCCTTGAATAAATGACTGGTCACTAAATAATGGCTTAGGCCACCTGGCTTTGTGACAACAAAAACCTCACGGATTGCTAATGTGAGATTTGATTTGAATATCATTATCTCCACCACCGAAGGTGGACGAACGTCATGTATCCATCCCTGGATGTCTGTCTGTTTGTCTGTAAGCAAGATATTTCAATAAGTTATGGATGGATTCGGACAAAACTTGGTGAACAGATTGGATGTGCGACAAGGACAAATTGATTCAATTGTGGTGAAGATCCGGATTCGGATCCGGGAATCAAAAATTTTTTAAGGTGATTCTTCACCATTGAGAGATGGGACCAAAACAGGGTACATTGCACGATATTTCAAAAAGCTGTGGACGGATTTGGATGAAGCTTAGTGGATGATTTAAGTAGGTGACACAAAGAAGCTGATTAGATTTTGGTTGAGGTCCAGATATAGATTCGGCCTATCAGTGGGATACAAAACATAAACTGTTCCACCTGGCAGAGGTGTGCGCTCCACCGAGTGCCATTCTAGTTTACTAAATATATTTAAGAACCCTCCATGCTTTCTCTTTATGCTGCGCAGCCCAGATCTAGCAGTAGATGAACTTTGACCTTTAAGAACGACCATTACATGGAACACGAAAAGTTATCGCATTGAACAAGTGTCTAATATGTAAATAATATACCCAAAGGTTTGCACTGGTATTCCAGTCGATCATTCAAAATGACGTGCAGGTCATAACAAGAGCAATCATTCGCTGAGCCTCAGGTTGGCTCACCATTTCCATCCGAGTCAGCACATCAGTTTTGAGTGCAGAGGAGCCTGTGTGTGTAATCTAGCTTCATGGAAAATAAATGTCACCACAGACTACATTTGGTCTCTGCTGAAAGTCGATCATCTTCGATGTGGCGGAAGTCTGTCCAACAGTCGCTGGCTATCCTATTGCTGAACCGCTTATGTTGAACAATGTTAAAAAGCAAAACAAACTAGAAGGGCACTCGGTAGAGCTCATACCTCCGCCACGTAATGCCTGATCCACGCAGACATATCCGGCCCAATACATTTTTGAGATATCGTGCTACATATCGTTTTTGGCCCAATCTCCCAATGGTGAAGAATCACTTTTAAAATTAAATTATTCTCGTATCCAGATCCGGATTCGGATCTTCACCAAAATCGAAGCAATTTGTCATGGTCACACACCCAACCTGTCTGTCCACCAAGTTTCATCCGGATCCATCCACAACTTTTTAGATATCCTGCACACAGACAAACAAACAAACAGACAGAGAGAGAGGGGTGAAAACATAACCGCCACTGAAGGTGAAGGAGGTAATAAACAACAAAGCCAACAGGAACAACCATTAGTGCAGTGAAGTTACCTCAAAACTCCTTTCTTCTTCTTGCAACTTTGATACGATTTTGATACTTCTTGTTCTTGTCACTTAGATTGGCACAGAATGACAATGACAAGTTTGGCACAGAATGAGGCACAGAAATGAGGTCAAATTTGTGCGATGTACTCCCAAAGGTAATGCTATCCCCACCTCCATAACAGACCAAGTACCATGGACAACGTTTATCCGAGTCACACGATTCTACATCGTCTCCATTCTCTTTGATGCATTCTCATTCTCATCCAGGGATCAAACAACACTTTGATCCCAGTGCAGAAGCTTTCTCTATGAAGGGTCCTAACACTGGAAAATGACTCTGTTAACCTCTTCCCCTCCTCCATGTCTCCCCTTCCTCTCCTGTAGCTTACTTTGTATCCTATCGTATTCAACTTGTTTGTTAATCATTTGTTTTCTCACAATCGTCTTGCAAATCTTACCGTAAACGAGTCATGTGCCGGTTAAATTACCAAAAACGGTTTCATAGGTCCACTCAAGAAACATGATAGATCCAAGTAAATCAAGAAAATAAGGAGAGTCGATTATACGAAGGAATAAATGAGAAAAAGATTTTTTTAAATCCCATCTATCGCACAACAGCACTACTTGAATGATGTCCGACCACAATGGATGGAGGTGCTGAATCATAAAACTAAAGGTCTGGGTTGCTTCTCTGGATACATCGTAGGTGTTCAACACTATCCGGCACCATACTCTGCTCAGCGAGCTTTGTCCATGTGCCGTGCAAGGCCACCTTCATTCCTGGCTCACCAACTTCCTTCACGCATGCAGTCAGCACATCGCTCTCAACAGTGTCCTTTCATCTCATCTCATTTCCCAATGGAGTCTGGAAGTGCCCAAGGCAAAATGATGGGTCCAGTTTTATTCCTTATAGACATAAATTACCTCTCTGATGCCCTAGGGAACCCACTTTCCCTCTTTGCAGATGATTTCATTATGCCGTATGGTAATGCCATCCCAATTACAGACAGGCAGCAGCTGCTTTCTTCTCTGCAGATGTGAAAAGGATCAGATGCCGGTCTGACACGTGGAACATTTCATCCAATGAAGGCAAATCTCGCATGCTCACCTTGTCTTTCAGGAAGGGTTGTCCACGAACTTACTTGTACACCTCATTGATTAGCCGATGAAAGACGTTCTGTCCCTCAAACTTCCTGACCTCATCTTCAGCCATGACCTGTCCTGGGCAGACCATGCATCTAAGCTGGCCTCTGAAGCCAGTCACAGACTTGGCGTCCTTCACCATGCCAAATCCTTCCTCGGAAGGTCTGAACTCAACAGCCTAAAAGGTGTTTGTCCACAGCTCTTTGGGGTATAACTCCTGCCAACAGGCTGGTGCCCCCACTTCACACTTTTATGCTCTGTGGCATATTATGCTCTCAACGTCATTGGCATCTCCAAAGGAAGCAGAAGCACAGCACCTGCTGCTCTCTCATCACAGACAGGTTTGGTGGCCTCTGTGGTCAACTGACTCTTTGTCTTGCTCAAACTTCGCTTTTGGCCCTCCCCCAATCCAGGATGCATTTGTTCTTCCATTAAGCCCCTCCTTGTTAGCTTCCAAAGTCTACGCTCACTGCTCACCTTGACTCATTTGTCCCTCTTCAATATCACTTGTGGAACACCTTCAATAATACCCTCTCCTTCAGAGCCTCAAATCTGCAGTTCACCACCATCTCAATCCATCTTCCATCCCGACTCAAAATCACGTCCTGCTCCCATTAACCCTCCCCAAACTCACCCCTCTTACTTTCAGGTTACAATCTTCCTTTTCCTTTCCTATTTCCTTGTTCATTCATTCATTCATTGACTTGCTTGTTGCATCTGCTCATTGCCCCACTACCCTACAGCCCTACTTGTCCACGTGTTACTCTTCCACTCTCGGTCACCTTGCTCTTCCAAGACCATACCTTTTGTATTAAAAAGGAAGACTATCAAATGAAGCTATAACAAAAGGACATGTTCAAAACCGCTTTGAGCATCATTTATTTTAAGAGTACACCAGCAGAGGACCCATCCAGGGGGTGGGTCGAGTTTGCACATTACTTGCTGATAAAAAGCATAGTCTGTGTTTTGCAAGAAGACTGTAGAATGTCGACGTTTGCTCAATGTGCGCTTAAAAGGTTCTAGATTGTCGAAACTCTAAACGGTACGTTCCAATAGCAGTTAATGTATAAGGGGTGGAATCTCTCAAGCACGTAAAAAGGGTCAACAAAGGTCCAAGTAAGTGGTCTAAAGCTCGAAATGGTCAAGGGTCCAAGCTGTCTAATCCGTCTGAAGGGTCTAAAGGCCCATTTCACGTCACGTACGTTACAATTCAGACTTTTTTTTCGGGTAAATGCTGCTCCCTCCTCAAAAGGACTGGAATACAAACGTGAATTTGTTCCCTTTAATTTGGTAGCTATGGTAATTCAACATCATCCATCGCTTCATTTTGAAATTATGGCTGGTTATTTCCATGTGACGTAAAGTTACTCTGCAAGTTGCATAGTTTCAAAACTTCTTCCAAAACTGTAAAGCTCTGTGAAGTGTTTGGCAGAAACTCGCGGGGGATTGTTCTTGAAAACTGCGGCGAACCTCGAACACACTAATGTCGGGGAATTGTTTCAAAAGGAAAAAAAGGGGGCTAGGTCAAGGGGGTTGCAGTGAGCTATGTTGAAGTCCTTCTACCTCTTTCACCGTGAGCTGAAGGAGAGCTATTGATGGAGGGGAAAAGTTGAACTTTGATGATGTCACCAATGCAGAAGTGTATTGGAGGGAATGCATGAAGGATGACAATGGGAGAATAAAGAAAGTAATGCATCCTTGTTGCAAGGGTGAACAAAAAGAACACGTCTTCAATGACTTTGAAGACTATCGTGAACATGCCTGATTCAAGAGGATCACGTCAAACTCCTTTGAAAATGACAAGACTGATCGTAAAGTCCACGTACTCCAAGTGGATTTTGCAATGGCGCATAGCTGCGAATATCACGACGAAATCCAATCGGCACTGTGGTCCAGGGAGAGTGTCATTGTCTTCACAGCAGCGATCTATTGCACTGATGGACAGTGCAGATCGTACTTCATCGGAACCGGCAACAATGACGAGGGCAAAAACAGTGCTTTTGCTTTTGTGAATAAACTTTAAGAAGACAAAAAACAATAATCAACTTTTCATCTGATGAAGACGAGTTCGTGATCTATTCTGATGGCCCATCGAGTGAATTCAAAAACATCACAGGCAAATTTTTTGGACTTCTGCAAGCAACTCTTGCCTCAGGTTGAAAGCTGTCTGGTCAAAGAAGAGGAGTATTACGTGACGGTATTAGCAGCTATACAAGAAAAAGATCCCTGGGCAGAAACAAACGATGTCAGGTGTAAAGAAATTTAATGCAGCCAAAGCAGAGGCAGGGTTTGTGAAAATGCGGAGAACAGCTTTGGATAATTACGATCCACCAAGAATTGTCACAATATGATGCAACTCGGGCCAACCCTGGAACATTCGGAAATCACGGTGAAGTGCATGCACATGTCGGAGACTGGGTGGTAGTGCAGTCCGACGACAAATGCTACCCAGGCGAAGTTGTCATTATTACCAGAAAGGATGCAGAGGTCGATGTCATGGTATCAGCAACACTCCACAACCTGGAAATGGCCCGTCATACCTGACAGAATGTTCCATAAACCTGACAGTATCATGCGCAAGATACATCCTCCAGAAGCCCCTTGTGTCAGTCAGGGAAGATTGCAATTCACCTTTCATGATACTGTTTCGATCTGATAGCATGTTAATGTTTCGATCTGATAGCATGTTAATGTTTCGATCTGATAGCATGTTAATGTCCTAATGTCCATAAAGGACAACAGACATAATTATATGCTTTTGGTGCAGCTATGATGACCTCCGTAACAGTTAACACACATATCGTAACTTACGTGACGTCTCGTGAGTTACAGATTGCCATTCTCAAGATATGAAGAAAAAAATTGATCGTTATTTTTGTGTGTTCTTATTCAGCACTAAAAGGATAACTTTGTCAACGTACCTTAACAAGATTGATCGTGTGGGTTTTTGTTTAGGAGGAAACTAAAATTGCATCTCAATGTCACGCAAGTTACGCTTGATATATATTCTCATGAAAAGGATTGCTCGCACGTTAAATTTCAAGTGAATTTGCTTCATAGAAAAGAGAACCAGAGAGTTGGTGTCAAAGCCACCCAATGCTCGCCTGTTTATACATTTATCGTTTTTAAAAGACGAGTCTAATATATTTTTTTATAAAGCATTGCAGTGAAGTCTGATCCAAATAATTTTAAAGCAATATATGTATTTGTATATTGTAATCCAGTAAACTAGTACACATATTAAATGAATGGCAAGCGTCTAGTATAAAACAGGCGAGCATTGGTGGCTTTGACACCATCTTAGGTTGAAATAAAAAAAAAAAATTAAATCATTTGTTTAATTTCAACTTCACTACACCAAAGTATACCCACATGAACCTCCATGCCAAATATCAGCATCCTAGTACACATTAAATGAATGGCAAGCTTCTAAAAAATAACTTGCACCAAAAACTTTAACATTTATGTGCTACAAAAAAGTTAAGTTCAAAACAGGTCAAAAATTTAAAACATTTGAAATTATTTTTTAATTTCAACTTCACTACATCAATAACATACCCCAAAGGAACCTCCATGCCAAATATCAGCATCCTAGTACACATATTAAATGAATGGCAAGCTGCTAAATACTTGCACCAAAAACTTTAACATTTTCACGCTCACACGCTGACGCTCACGCCGGAGGTATCGCTATAGTTCTCTGTTCTTCGAACAGGCGAGCTAAAAACACACCTTTTGTTGTGTTCTCAGCACAGGAACAATTAAATGCTTTGAAAGAAAATCTCGTTTCACTTGCCTTCTATTTGGATCTAGCAATTTGATATATTTTCTGCGTGAAAACACGTGCTCATCTTGGCCCTCATATTTTCACACCCTGAAGCTGAAGCACAAAGTTGAGTATGGTTTACAGAATTACAAACATATACCTCACAAAAAAAAAAAATAGCAGTGTTGTCAGTCATATCCGAAGCTCTTAATATTTTCACTCGTCAGTTCAGTCCCACTGTCTGTGAAAATTAGCCGAAAAGGAACTTAAGGGGTGTAAAGGTCCAAAGGTTCTCGGGGTCTTAAGTGTCGAAAGGGTCTGAAAGGCAAAAGGGGTCTTGAGGGTTTTAGGGGTATTCAGGCTTTTGGGGTCGAAAGGGTCTTGATGGTTGGGTCTTTGGGGTTGTAAGAGTCGAAGGTCTAAAGGGTGACAGTAGGCTAAAGGGTCGAAAGGTTTAAAAGGTACATTCAAATAGTATGCAATTGATAGACAGGGTGCAACTGACGTTCAAACAGTACGCAATTAATAGACACTAGCCGAAACACCGTCACAGATGGATTCCGTTCATTCAACCACCCTCACCAGCTCACCCACACTCAAGGGACATGGACTGGACAGGGCGTGCTTGCCTCCAGACCTACTCATCCCCGCCCCTGCCCCATTCCCACCCGCCTTCAATTTTACCCCCGCCCAAAAATTTAATTACCCGGGCCCGCCTCCGCCTCTTCACTCCCCGCTCCCTGTCTCTTGATTCCCCGCCCATTTGCCCCCGGGCCCAGCCCCCTGTCCACCCCATCACACTCAACCCCGCCTATACCCCAGCCCCCGCCACTCATCCTCCGCCCATTTCCCCTCGTTCCCGCTTTCAATTTGCTTACCCCGCCCAAAAATCTGCTCACCTTGCCCCCCGCCTCTTCACTCCCTGCCCCCCGTCTCTTCATCCCCCGCCCCCGCCTCTTCACTCCTCGCCCCCGTCTCAATGAAAAGTGTTTATTCTGCTTCAGAGTTGAAAGTTGACTATTGCCACTATGTGCGATGCACTCTTACAGGTACGAAGTTTCTTTCAGTCCAGGTCACAGTACCGAGAAAAACGTGACGCGACCGCTAGAGGAGCACAAAATTGGTCCTTCAGTATTAATATATAGAAGAACAATGTTTCTTGTTACATTTTTTCGTGTCAAATTACATTCTGAGGTAGTCAGCATGTGCAGAAGAGGGTTTTACATTGCAGACGCTATTTTTTTAGGAGTGGAATTACACCTCTCAGCGGTGACGGTCTGTCGACGACAGACGTAATGACGTCAGCAAATGACCGATGATGTCATGACGTCCTGACGCCCTCTCAGCGGTGACGTCACACGTCGCCATGTAAACAATGTAAAACGAAAAAGTTTTATTCTGCTTCAGAGTTGAAGTTTACATTGCCACTATGTATGCGATGCACTCTTACAGGTACGAAGTTTCTTTCAGTCCAGGTCACAGTACCGAGAAAAGCGTGAGGCGACCGCTAGGAGGAGCACAAAATTGGTCCTTCAGTATTAATATATAGATAATTTTAGGCTTCACCGTGTTTTTAGTTTTTACATATACATATACATATATATATAATGTATATTGGTATATATATAATATATATATATATATATATATATATATATACATCTATCTATAATTCCAGCAATCTCTGTGTATGTCTGTCTGTCTGTCTGTCTGTCGTCATGTGTGTCTGCGACCGCTGTTTCTCGACAACCCCTGGTCCGATCTAATTGAAACTGCCAGGAATATTGCTGGGACCTGTGAATGTTCTTTTCAAGGTTTGATATTAATCGGGACAAGTGCTTCCAAGTTGATGGCCATTTATTTGCCAACCAATGACAGGACACGGTGCTATGACATCACGATTGACGTCACAATTGTTCTTTTTATTTTTTGCACGATTGATGTCACAATTCTTCTTCTTCTTCGTTTGATATGATGTCACAATTGACACTGGGGACCTGAGTATGTGCCTTTTCAAGGTTTGATATCGTTCTTCTTCATCCGTTTCAGCCTGGAGGCCACGCACGTACGGGCACGCACATACGGGCACGCACCTACGGGCCCGCACCTACGGGCCCGCACTAGTTTATATAATTCCAAAGCTATTTAACATAAAGTACCGGTAAATAGTCTTCCATAAAGCCCACTAAGTCCTCATCTTCTGTGTCGCTGGAAACAACTGAAGCAGCTCGGAGTCGGCAAGAGTCGCGCAATCCATATCATCATCATCATCAATCTCATCCTCTTCTTCTCAGAAATCAGCCCACTTCTTCATCAACTTTCAATTTAAATCCAGCTGTGAAGCTTTGACGTTTTCTCTTGTACAGGTAGGCGACCCCTTATCCGGAAACCCAAAAACCGAAAAGACCCAAAACCAGCAGCATTTCGAAATTCCACGGTCCTTCAAACGGCATTGCACTATCGCCAGAGAAAAACCTGTGAAGTGGTATGTACGTCCGATTTGACATCTCCCACTGTGCTCGATAGTTTTGTGTGCATAATTGTGTTTGTGTAGAATCCCTTGTGTCGCACAATCATGTCCAAAAGGCCTCCAACATCTGGACAAGTTCATGGTGCTTCGAAAAGGAAGCATTGATCGCTCAATCGGAAGCACAAGGTGGTGGAGTTGTTACGTAAGCACGACGTGGGTATTTTGGCGAAACGCCTGAGTGAGGAGTATGGCGTTGGTACATCGACGGTCTCTGATCTAAAGAAGCAAAAGGAGTAAAATATTACAATTTTATGGTGAGAGTAATGTGCCCAAGCTGAGGGACAAAAGGAAAACGTTACATCAGTCGAAGACCGCTGACGTTGACAACGTCTTGATGGAGTGGATCGGGCAGTGCCGTTCGGAAAATTTTCCCTCGGGCCGTGCAACAATCATGACAGAAGAAAAAAACTTTTCACTTCCCGTGCAACAAAGGGGTACCTGTCGTGACTCATCTTAAGATGAGCTGCAATTGCTGTAGAAAATCGGTCCTGGAAACCACGCTGGCTTTGAACGTATCGGTACAGCAAACTTTAATTACTTCAACAACCCTTTCTCAAGGTATTCATTTTCATGTCAGTTGGTTATTTACTGCAGTTGTATTTGAGAAGAGACGTTCATCGGCCCTTGACAACAAAGTCGTGTCGGCCGCAGTGCCGGATTAAGCCTCGGCTGGCCCTAAGGCACATTTTGAAATTTTAGAGAATGGCCTGAAAAATATAATTAGATCTCGGGCTCATGGAAATGGACCCCAGACAAAAGATGAACTGATTCAAGAACAAAATATTTCATACAAAAAAAGACAAATATTTAATGTGAAAATAATTTTTGGCCCGAATTTTTGGCTGGCCCTAAGGCACATGCCTTGTCTGCCTTATGGTTAATCCAGCACTGGTCGGCCGCTGGAAATATGGAGATCGCGTATCTCCCGGTCATGTGGAGAGGAAAGCTGGCTTGTGAGGTGTACCCGTATTCTTGTTGTACGTGCCTGAAATTTTCTGATAACACCTTTTTCCCCCCAGGTGCGGGGTATACAGAGCGGGTTGTTTGCGTGAAAATACAGCAGTAATATTTCTCGAAGCAAAGAGGAGAGAGGAGATTGGACCATACTCTGTGCAGAGCGTTGGTGCTGCCTAAGCAGTCTCCTTGGCTATTGGGCACAATCCTGGGACGGGTTCCCACTCCGACACAGTTATTACCAGCATTCTGGCACTCATTTACCCTGGACCTCGGAAGGCCGACCTCGGAAGGATGACAGGCCGAGTTAACCCCACCTGGTATTAATTCAACAGCTGATCGGGATTTGAACTCAGGACCCTAGGATCCAAAGCCCACCAGCCCAACCATTAAGCCAACACCAGGCATGAAGCAAAAGGGGGAAGAAAAAAAAAAGTACACAGAAGGGGCACAACATCAACAACAACCAGAACTAGGTGTTGTAAAAGATCCATTTCTCAGGTGTTTCACTTCATAACTCCATCAGCGAAACGATGGGTAGGCACACACAGTTTTTTTATACATATAGATTTTTTTTTCACAAATTGAGAACACAGGCCCTGCGTGTTGCCTCACGATAGACGGTCCAATGTCCACAATGAAGCGTCTCCCAGTATCTGCATTGTTCTTCACGACCTTTTACGATCACATGCTGATCGATGGCTGGAAATGATGCACAAAACAAGCGAATGGATGATGCAACACAAAACAACGCCACGGTATTAGCTCCTCGGATTGCACTTGAAAAAGAGTTTGAATGCGATTCAAACAAAAAAACTGGTTTCGTGACTTTGCACAATAACAACCGAGACTAGCTTGGCCGCCATTTGTCACAAGATCTGCCTGAAAGCATTTCGGTTGAACTCAAAGTGTTCATACTCGGGAACAAAACTATGCTTGTCCTGCAAAACTTTCATCTCCTCCTTTCAATTATTTCCCCTCCTCCTCCTCCTCCTCACAACAAGAGGTTTAAAGGCCTCGAACAGAAAAGTTCAAACATTCTCCCTCCCACAACCCACCTTAGCAATATTTTAAAAACTTTTTCTCCGTGACAAATTGCATTGGTGTCGATCAACAGAGGCCACAAGGCCCAGATATTATTAGAAGGCTTGCTGTGATCCCCTTCAACAGCAGGAACACTAATTAGAACGAGTCGAATAGCTGATTGACTGACTGGCTGCGGATTTGATCCCCTAAGGAACCATTCACGGTTTTACCAGTGACCAACATTTTCTGTGCACTCAGCCCTGAATGAGCATTTTCCACATGGATCCCAGATATATCCGGTGAATAATTTCGGTTCTCATTTCCAAGAATCAGCTGTAGTTTGTACAAAACATGCACACACACACATATACAGGCTGGATCCTAAGATGAGGTCCCCAATGCACGGGGGCACCTTGGAACAGGCCCCAGCATCGCTCGCTGAACACTTCCATCCATTGTAATAATAAAATAAACACTCACTCATGAGACTACCAAACAAGGCATGCACTCAAGCCACAAAACAAAAACACAACCTGGAAATAACATGACCACTCAACCACCTCACCAAACATCTTGTGAAACAGGACGAAGCAAAACCGACCAGCCCACGACGTTATTTATCCCAGTCCGTTCCTGCACAACAAGCATACACTGCCTTCAAAAAGTATTCACACCCCTCCACTTTTGTCACATTGTGTTGTGTTTCAGCCTGAATTTAAAACGGGTTAAATTTAAAAAAAATTGTCACCGATCTACACAAAACACCCCACAATGACAAAGTGAAAACATGTTTTTAGAAACTTTTACAAATTAATTAAAAATGAAAATCTGAAATGTTTTGCGTCAATAAGTATTCAACCCCTTTGCTACGACACTCCAAATTGAGCTCAGGTGCATCCAATTTACTTTGATCATCCCTGAGATGTCTCTACAACTTTATTGGAGTCCACCTGTGAACAATTCAATTGATTGGACATGATTTAGAAAGAAACACACCTTTCCA
>CM068960.1:128766628-128780459 GCA_035128595.1 Eptatretus atami | reverse complement strand
TTAGTATTTACTCTGCTGTTTAAAGTGAAAAGTTGCCCCTGCTTGACATTGGAGAGTTCAACCTTTGCATGTGAGAGTTATTTTATTATTTACTCTTGCTGTTTTTTAAAGGAAAAGTGCCCCCTGCTCGGGACCATTGGAGGAAAGGTTTCATCCTTGATGTTGAAGATTTATTTTATTCTTTACTCTGCTGTTTAAAAGTTGAAAAGTGCCCCCTGGTGGACGATTGAGGAAGTTCACCTTGATTGAGATTTATTTTATTATTTACGCTGACTGTTTAAAGTGAAAAAGTGCCCCTGGTGGACGATTGGATTGGAAGTTCACCTTGATGTGAGATTATTTTATTATTTACTCTGCCTGTTTTTAAGTGAAAAGTGCCCCCTGCCTGACGATTGGATGAAGTTCACCCTTGTGTGTTTTATTTTATTATTTACTCTGCGTTTTAAAGTACAAGTGCCCTCTGGGACCATTGGAGGAAGTTCACCTTTGATGTGAAGATTTATTTATATTATTTTCTCTGCTGTTTAATGTGAAAGCGTGCCCCCTGCAGATCATTGGAGGAAGTTCACCTTTTGTGAGATGTATTAGATTATTATTTCCTCTGCTGTTTAAAGTCGAAAGTGCCCCAGGTGGACCATTGGAGGAAGTTCACCTTTCGGGTGAGATTTATTTTTATTGATTTACTCTGCTGTTTAAAGTGAAAAGTGCCCCCTGGTGGCCATTGAGGAAGTTCACCTTTGCTGTGAGATTTATTTATTATTTACTCTGCTGATTTAAAGCGAAAAAGTGCCCCTGGTGGACCATTGAGAAGTGCACCTTGATGTTGGAGATTTTTTATATTAGTTACTCTGCTGTTTTAAAGTGAAAAGTGCCCCCTGGTGGACCATTGAGGAAGTTTCACCTTTGATGTGAGATTTATTTTTTATTTACTCTGCTGTTTAAAGTGAAAAAGTGCCCCCTGCTGACCATGGAGGAAGTTCATCCTGTGATGTGGAGATCGTATATTGATTCTTTCTCTGCTGTTAAATAATAAGTGCCCCTGGTGGACCATTGGAGGAAGTTTACCTTTGATGTGAAATTTTGTTTATTATTTATTGCTGTTTAAAGTGGAAAGTGCCCCCTGCTGGACCATTGGGAGGAAGTTCATTCCTTGATGTGAGATTTATTATATAATTTACTTCTTATGTTTAAAGTTGAAAAGTGCCCCCTGTGGACCATTGGAGGAAGTTCACCTTTGATGTGAGATTATTTATTATTTACTCTGCTGTTTATAAAGTGAAAGTGCCCCCTGGTGACGAGTTGGAGGAAGTTCACCTTTGATGGAAGATTTATAATTATTATTTACTCTGCTGTTTAAGCGAAAAAGTGCCCCCTTGGTGGACCATTGGAGGAAGATTCACCCTTTGATTGTGAATTTATTTTATTATTAGCTCTGCTGTTTAAAGCGAAAAAGTGCCGCCTGTGTGGACCATTGGAGGAAGTTCACCATTTGAGTGAAGATTTTTATATTAGTTACCTGCCTGTTTAAAGTGGATAAAGTCCCCCTGGTGGACCATTGGAGGAAGTTCAACCTTTGATTGTGAAGATTATTTTATTATTTTACTCTGCTGTTAAGTGAAAAGTGCCCCCTGCTGGACCATTTGGAGGAAGTTCTTCCTTTGATGTGAGATATATTTGATTCTTTACTCTGCTGTTTAAAGAATAAGTGCCCCTGTGGACCATTGAGGAAGATTCACCTTTGATGTAAATTTATTTATTATTTACTCTGCTGATTTAAAGTGAAAAGTGCCCCCCTGCTGGACCATTGAGGAAGTTCATCCTTGATGTGAGGATTTATTATATTATTTACTCTTTGTTAAACGTGAAAAGTGCCCCCTGGGTGGACCATTGGAGGAAGTCACCTTTGATGTAGATTTATTTTATATTTACTTGCTGTTAAGGTGAAAAGTGCCCGCTGGGTGGACGAGTTAGGGAAGTTCACCTTTGATTTGAGATTTTATTTATTATTTTCTCTGCTGTTTAATGTGAAAAGTGGCCCCCTGCTGCGACATTTGAGGAAGTTCACCTTTGACGTGAGATTTATTTATATTATTTACTCGGCGTGTTTAAAGTGACAAGTGCCCCTGGTGGACTATTGCGAGAAGTCACCTTTGATGTGAGATTTATTATATCTATTTACTCTGCTGTTAAAAGTGAAAAGGCCCCCTGGTGGGGACCATTGGAGGAAGTTCACCTTTTCATGTGATTTATTTTATTATTTGCTCTGCTGTTTGAAGTGAAAAGGCCTCTGGTGGACGATTGATGAGTTCACCCTTTGATGGTGAGTTTTATTTTAATATTTACTCTCTGTTTAATGAACAGTGCCCCCTGCTGGGACCATGGAGAAGTCACTTTGATGTGAATTTATTATATTATTTACTCATGCTGTTTAAAGTAAAAGTGCCCCCTGGTGGACCATTTGAGTAAGTTCACCCTTGATGTGAGAAATTTTATTATTTCTCTGCTGTTTAAAGTAAAATAGTGGCCCCTTGCTGGACCATTGGAGGAAGTTCACCTTTGATTGAGATTTATTTATTATTCACTCTGCTGTTTAAGTGAAAAGTGCCCCCTGCTGGACCATTGGAGGAAGTCCACCCTGATGTGAGATTTATTTATTATTTACTCTGCTGTTTAAAGTGAAAATGCCCCTGGTTGGACGATGAGGAAAGTTACCTTTGATGATGAGATTTAATTTTTATATTTTCTCCTGCTGTTTTAAAGTAAAAGTTCCCCCTGGGGACCATTATGAGGAAAGTTCACCTTGATGTGAGATTTATTTTATTATTTTCTCTTGCTGTTTAAGTGAAAAGTTCCCCGGTGGACCATTTGAGAGTGCACTTTATGTGAGATTTTAGTTTATATTTTTTCTGCTGTTAAAGTGAAAAAGTGCCCCCTGGGTGGACCATTGGAGGGAAGGTCACCTTTATGTGAGATTATTTTATTATTTACTTGCCTGTTTAAAGTGAAAAGTTGCCCCTGCGTGGACCATTGGAGAAGTTCACTTTTGATGTGAGATTTATTATATTAGTTTGCTGATTTAAAGTGAAAAGTGCCCCCCTGGGACCATGGAGGAAGTTCACCTTTGATGTGAGATTTATTTTTATTATTTACTCTTGCCTGTTTAAAGTGAAAGTGCCCCCTGCTGGACCATTGGAGGAAGTTCATCCTGATGTGAGATATATTTGATCTTTACTCTGGCTGGTTTTTTAAAAAATTAAAAAAGTGCCCCTGGGTGACCATTGGAGGAGTTCACCTTTGATGTGAAATGTATTTTATTATTTACCTCTTGCTGTTTAAGTGAAAAAGTGCCCCCGCTGACCATTGGAGGAGTTCAGTCCTGATGTGAGATTTATTATATTATTTACTCTATGTTTAAAGTGAAAAGTGCCCCCTTGGGGGACCATTGGAGGAAGTTCACCTTTGATGTGAATTATTTATTATTTACTCTGCTTGTTTAAAGGAAAAGTGCCCCCTGGTGGACGATGGAGGAAGTTCACCGTTGATGTGAGATTTATTTTAATGTATTTTCTCTGCTGTTTAAAGTGAAAAGTGAGCCCCTGCTGCGACCATTGGAGGAAGTTCACCTTTGAGTGAGATTTATTTTATTATTCACTCTGATGTTTAAATGAAAAGTGCCCCCTGCTGGACCATTGGAGAAGTTCACCCTTGATGTTAGATTTATTATATTATTTACACTGCGTTTATGTGAAAAAAGTCCCCGCTGGTGGACCATTGAGGAAGTTCACCTTTGCCATGTGAGATTTATTTTATTTATTTGTTCTGCTGTTTGAAGTGAAAATGCCCCCTGGCCTGGATCATTTGAGGAAGTTTCACCTTTGATGTGAGATTTATTAATATATTTACACTGTGTTAATGTGAAAAGTGCCCCCTGGTGGATTCCATTGGAGGAAAGTTCACCTTTGATGTGAGATTTATTATATTATTTACACTGCTGTTTAAAGTTGAAAAGTGCCCCCTGGTGGACGGATTGATGAAGTTCACCTTGATGTGAGATTTATTATTATTATTACACTGCTTTTAAGTGAAAAGTGCCCCCTGGTGGACTATTGGATGAAGTTCACCATTGATGGGTGTTTATTTTATTTACGCTGCAAGTTTAAGTGACAAGTGCCCTCTGGTGACCATTGATGGAAGTTCCCCTTGATGTGAGATTTATTATATTATTTACACTGCTGTTTAAAGTGAAAAGTGCCCCCTGGTGGACCATTTGAGGAAGTCACTTTGATGTGAGATTTATTTTATTATTTTACCTGCTGTTAAAGTGAAATGCCCCCTGCTGGACCATTGGGGAATTCACCTTTGATGTGAAGATTTATTTTATTTTACGTTCTGCTGTTTAAAAGTGAAAAGTGCCCCCTGCGGGACCCATTGCGAGGGAAGTTGCAGTCCTTGAGTGAGATTTATTTTATTCTTTACTCTGCTGTTTAAGTGAAAAGTTGCCGCCCTGGTGGACATTGAGGAAGTCACCATTTGATGTGAGATTATTATATTACTCTTTGCTGTTTAAAGGAAAATGCCCCCTGCGGCGATTGGAGGAAGTTCACCTATTGATGTGAGATTTATTTTATTATTTACTCTGCTGTTAAAGTGAAAAAGTGCCCCCTTTCTGGACGTTTGGATGAAGTTCACCCTTGATGTGTTTTATTTTGATACTATTTTACTCTGCCGTTTAAAGTGACAAGTGCCCTCTGGTGGCCATTGAGGAAGTTCACCTTGATGTGAGATTTATATATATATTTTCTCTGCTGGTTTAAAGTAGAAAGGTGCCCTGCAGGCATCATTGGAGGAAGTTCACCTTTGTGTGAGATTTATTAGATTATTATTTCCTCTGCGTTTAAAGTGAAGTGCCCCTGGTGCCATTGGAGAAGTTCACCGTTCGTGTGAGATTTATTTTATTATTACTCTGCTGACTTTAAAGTGAAAAGTGCCCCTGGTGGACACATTGAGGAAGTTTCCCTGATGTGAGATTTAGTTTATATTTACTCTGCTGATTTAAAGCGAAAGTGCCCCCTGGTGGACCATTGGAGGAAGTTCACCTTTGATGGTGAGATTTGTTTTATATTAGTTACTCTGCGGTTTTAAAGATTGAAAAAGTGCCCCCTGGTGGACCATTTGGAGGAAGTTTCACCTTATGTGAGATTTATTTTATTATTTACTCTGCTGATGTTTAAAAGTGAAAAGTGCCCCTGCTGGACCATTGGAGGAGTTCATCCTTGATGTGAGATATATTTGATCTTTACTCTGCTGTTTAAAGTAATAAGTGCCCTTGGACCATTGGGAGGGAAGTTTACCTTTGATGTGAAAATTTATTTATTATTTACTTGCTGTTAAAGTGAAAGTTTGCCCCTGCTTGGACCATTGGAGGAAGGTTCATCCTGATGTGAGATTTATTATATTATTTACTCTTTAGTTTAAGTGAAAAAGTGCCCCCTGGTGGACCATTGGAGGAAGTTCACCTGTTGATGTGAGATTTTTTTATTATTTACTCTGCTGTTTAAAGTGAAAAGGCCCCCTGGTGGACGATTGAGGAATTCACCTTTGATGTTGAGATTTATTATATTATTTACTCATGCTGTTTAAAGCGAAAAGTGCCTCCCTGCGTGGACCTATTGGAGGAAGTTCACCTTTGATGTGAGATTTATTTTATGATGACTCTGCGTTTAAAGCGAAAAGTGCCCCCTGGTAGGACCATTGGAGGAAGTTCACCTTGTTGTGATGTTGAGATTTATTTATTAGTTTACTCTGCCTGTTTAAGTGAAAAGTGCCCCCTGGTGGACCATTGAGGAAGTTCACCTTTGATGTGAGATTTATTTTATTATTTTAATATATTTATATTATTTAAATTTATTTTATTTTTATTTATCTTTTTTTATATATTATTTTTATTAATTATTTTTATTATATTTTTATTTATTATTCTTTTTTTTTATATATTATTTTAATATTATTTTTTTTATATTTATTATATATTTTTTTTAATTTATATTAATTTTATTTTATTTATTTATTTTTTTTTTTTGTTTTAATATTATTTTTTTTAATAATTTATTATTTTATTATTTTTTAATTATTTTTTTTTTTATATTTATTTTTATTTTATTTTTTAAATTTTATTTTATAAATTATTTATTTTTTTTTTTTTTTTATATTTATTTTTAATTTTTATTTTTTTTATTATTTTTTAATTTTTGTAATTTATATTATATTTATTATTTTATTTTATTAATTTAATATTATGTTATTTTATATTTTATTATATTTTTTATTGTTGTGGTTTTATTTTTAGTTATTTATATTTTTTTTTTATAATATATAATTTTTATTTATTTTATTATATTATTTTATTTAATTTTTAATTATTTTTTAATTTATGTTTTATTTTATATATATTTATTTAATTATGTTGTTATTTTTATTTTTATTTTTATTTATTATCTAATTTTATTTTATTATATTTTTTATTTTTTATTATTTATTATATTTAATTTTCTTTATATTTATAATAATTTATATATAATTTATTTTATTTTTTATTTTTATTTATTTATATATTTATTATATTTATATTATAAATATTATTTTATATATATTAATTTATTTTATAATTTTATTATTTTATTTTATATTATTATTTTTCTTAATTTTTTTCATTATGTGATTTTATTTTTATATATTTTTTATATTTTATATATTTTATTTAATATTTTTTTTTATTTTTATTATATTAATTATTTTTTTAAATTTATTATATATAAAAATTTTATTTAATTTTTTTTTTTAAATTAATATTATTTAGTTATTTTTATAATTTTATTATTATTTATTATTATATATAATTTATTTTCTTTATTTTTTATTTATTTGGAATTTAATTTATATTTTTTAATATTATATATATTTTTATTTTATTTTTATATTAAAAATTTTAAATTTATATTTATTATATAATTTTAATATTTAATTTTATTTGTTTATTTTTGGTATTTTTTATTAATTTTTTTATTTTTCATTTTTTTTTAATTTAATTATTATTTATGTTTTATTTTTAATTAATATATTATAATTCTTTATTATTTTATTAATATTTTTTTATTATAATTATATTTATTTATTATATTATTTTTTATTTTTTTATTTAGTTATTTATTTAATTTTTAATATTATTTATTTTTATTTTTTTATTTTATTATTAAATTTATTTAATAAATATTTTTATTTTTTATTATTTTTTTAATTTTTAATTTATTTATTTTAATATTTTTTTATTTTTTATTTATTTTTTATTTTTTTTATAGTTTTAATGTTATTTAATTTATTTTGATT
Source organism: Eptatretus atami (assembly GCA_035128595.1). Taxonomy (NCBI): domain Eukaryota; kingdom Metazoa; phylum Chordata; class Myxini; order Myxiniformes; family Myxinidae; genus Eptatretus; species Eptatretus atami. The sequence continues at coordinate 128,773,076 of CM068960.1, read as the reverse complement.
TATATTATATTATTAATATTATTTAATTTTTATATTATTTATTTTTATAATTTATATATTTAGATGTATCATTTTTATTTTTTATTAATTATTATATATATTTTTATATTTATTTTATTTTTTTATTTTAAGATTTTTTTATTTTTTATATTTTTTTTATCATTTATATTTTATTTTTTATTTTTTTTTATTATTTTATTTTTTTTATTTTATAATATTTTTTTATATATATTTTTGTATTTTATTTTTTATATTTATTTTATTTTTTAATATTGTTTTTTTTTTTTATTATATTTTTATTTTTTTATTTTATTTTTTTTAATTTTATATTTTAATTATATTATTTATTTAATTATTTTTTTCTTTGATTGTTTTATTTTTTTTATTTATATATTTTTTTATTTATTATAATATTAATATTTTTTTATTTATTTTTATTAATTTATATTGTTATTTTTAAATTTATTCTTATATTTATTTGATATTTTTATTATATATTATTTTATTTTAATTTAAATTTTTAATATATATTATATTTTTATAAAATTAAATTATATTTATTATATTTATTATAGTTAATTTTTGTCATTTTATTAATATATATTCTATTTAATTATCTATTTTATATTTTTTTTTTTTATTTATTAATCTTTTTTATTCATTTATTTTTCTATTTATAATTAATCTATTTTATTTTGAATTTTTCATTAATTTTTTATATTTTAGTTTTTTTTTTAATATTATTAATATATATTAATATTTAAATTAATTTTATTATATTTAATTTTAATTATTATTAATTTTTAATTATTTTTATTTATTTAATCATTTATTAATATTTTTTTTTTATTAATATATTTATTATTTTATTTATTTTAATATTTTATTTTTTATTTATTTTTTTTTTATATTTTTTTATATATTTTTTAATTTATCTAATCCACCTATTTTTAATTCTCTAAATAAACATGTCTAGTCTTCTTATTAATAAATTTAAATGAATATTTTTTAATTTAATTTTAAATATTATTATTTTATTTAATATTTATAAATTTTTTATTATTTTACAAATTTATATTAATATTATTTTTTTTTTTAATATTTATTTTTTATTTTATATATTTTATTTAAATTTTTTCTATTCCCCATAATGTCACCTCTTGACTGCATTCGCTATCTGCCTTGGTTCTCGTTTATATGATTTATTATATTTTCACTAAATTGTACTAAGTCTACTTATCCGTTTAAATTATTTTTTTTTTTTATTTTATATATTATATATTAATTTTTATTAATTTATTTATATTTATTATATTTTATTTTTATTTTTCATTGCTACGTTCGCTATTATTTAATTTTTATAAATTATTTTTTTTTAATTTTTATTATTTTTATTTATTATTTATTTTATTTTGTTTTTTTTAAATATATTTATATTTAATTTTTATGAGCGTGTGTGGTAAATTCTAACTGTATATGATGCGTGATACTTATATCATCTTCATATTTTTATATTATATTTTATTCTTTCAATTTTTATATGGTCCTTATATATTATATATTGTTATTATTGTATTTTTATATTATATTTTTTTATTAATTTTAATACTTAAGAACGTCAAAAAGCTCGATCTTCGTCCCCGTATAAAGTCTATTAATGTTATTTTTAATTATTATTTATTTTAATATTTATTTATTTTTTTATTAATAAATTTATTTTTAAAATTTTATATTATTTTAATTTATTTATTTAATTAATATTTATTTTTTTTTTTACCTGTCGGCGCCAACAGTAAGCCTTAATCCCTACACCATACAACCCCCTCACTTCATATAACCACTCTATAAAAGGCCACTCTGTACTGTACTACATCAGTCGTGTGCTCTGATCAATGCCACCAAGTCTGACATTCAGTCCCTGTAGTTGACGGTGCTCAACCCCCATCTGATTAGATCTACAGACTTACCATCGATCCCGCATAGAGACCTACTACGAAACCCTACTCCAATCTAGCCCCTAGCTCTATCTCCAACGGAGGGTTAACGGGTGGTGTAACACGCAGGGTTTCGAGATGGTGGGTTAACGCCCGGCGCCTGTTTCGGGGTAACGCCGGCCGGTTTCGGGTAACGCCCGGCGCGGTTTCCGGCGACAGAGTAGCCGGGTACACGAGGGTTTCGGGTGGTGAACACGAGGGTCGTTCGGGGGTAACACGGCGGTTTCCGGGTAAACACGAGGGTTGGAAAGCTGCCGTGGATTGGGGTTTTGAGAAGAATTCTCGCGTCCCTCCCCAACAGGTGGAGTTCTGGACCCGCGATCCTCCCGAAATGCCACGTACACGCCGCGACTCCGGAGCCCTCCAGCGCTTTTTTTATATATAATCTTTATTATATATGAATATTAATAATTTTATATTTTAATATATATAACTCGCTTTCTGCATAATTTATATAACTGCGTTGTGGTGTGGAATAATTATATAATTTCTTTCAATTTTTTCATCATTGACTTATATGATTGATAGTAACGGCACTTATAAATAATATTAATTTTTATATTTTGTGAGTTGTGGAGTGATATGATTATAGTATAAGAGCATATGATGAGCAGATTAGGATATATTTATTAATGATTTTCTCAGAGTCGCTTGAAGTACCTTGATCGGTGAACTTATTTATACTGAACGGATACAAATCTTGAGTAAGCTATACAATTCCTAGATACCAATTCATTGATACTCGCCTTTTAATTGCGCAATTCATCTTGATATTGAGTATTCTTCTTTGAGCGCGTCCCCGCTCTAGCCTCACGAATTCTCATCTGAGCTCAGCTTCCAATGACTGTCCGACATCTCTCACAATGCCGTCCCGTGCTGCCTCATGAGCCTCTCTCATCTTCTCGGTGACATACACTGCTTTTATGGAATACAATAATATGCCGACGCACAATTATTCTTAATGTATAGCGACCTTCTTCGCTCGCCGTTTTTTCCACCGGCCTTCAGATATATTTATGCGGAGATTATACGAAACATTTCTTGTGCTCTATTTTTTTATTTGTCCACGTTGATATTCGATCCGTGATCGTGCTCATGTGCCTTATTTATCTATTATAACTATTAGTCCATCCCATCTTTATTATTGAGTCCTCATCGAATAACCTTTGCATTATATTTTTTTATTTGTAACGATCCCTCGAGTTCCGAGGTGTAGGCATTTTTGATTGCATATACTGTTTTATTTTTTACGGATGTGAGTCGCTTCTATCCACGCTCGCCATACAAGGGTAGCATCAAAGGAGCCATTGGTTATGCTTTTACACGATAAAAAAAATACATCTTTTTATGATGGGATGTCCAATTTTTATTGTTATTACTTTTATTTAAATTGGTTGACATTTTAATTTGCACCGCGCTACGCGTGATTTTGTATATCCTGCTAACTGTTGTTATGCTACTTGTATTGAAGATGGGATTTTTAAATATTTTAATTTTTTTATATATTTATTAACTGATTTAGTTCTCTGCAATGGATTTTTTATTAATCGTGTAAATTTATTAATATTTCTGGCTTTTATCCCATGCCTAACAATAAATGCTCCGATTTTCAACTTTGGTGTGCTTCACTATGTACAGAGGTTTTAGATGATTTTCTTCATCATAGGTGATCGTGAGATATCGCTCGTCGTCGCTCACTCCTTTATATCCATCGGTTTTATTGGACGTTATTCTAATATACTAGGATTATTATTAATTTAATTTAGTGTCCTGATCTTCCATCTAATAAGCTATCAAGTTTTAGTTGTCATTTTTCATTTTTTTTTTAATACGATTTTTTAATGGTACTGTTTTTATAGAAGCTCCTACATATTTGCCGTAGTTTCTTGTCTATTTTCTTTCACAGGAAGTGGTTTCTCACTTTCTGGACATGAATTTAATTTTATTTAATTCCCTTTTCATTCCTGCTTTTTTTCTATTTTATTTTAATCTCTCTATACCTTGACAGTGTGCGTCTTATATTTTGTCTTTATTAATTATCAGCGCAACCTCATGCCCTGTGCTCCCCTTAATGTGCTCAAACTCAACGATTATCCAGATCACTACTTTTATTTCCTTGCTTTATTTATTATATTAGATAAGTTTTATCAGAATGAAGTTAAAGATATTTTTATAATTATACAGAGTATGTTAGATATTCACCATTTTTTTATATTATATATTGTACTCTTTTAGTGTCTTCAATATTAAAATTATTTCATAATATACAATATATCTTCTTCTATAATTTTCGTAATTAATTTTATTTAGAATTAATCTCTTAGTAATAATATCTCATATTGCTGATATTACTAATTAATCGTATAGATCTTCATATGATTCTGGAACCATTCTTTGACGTTCAATCCTTTACTGCTTCCTATGCCTTTATACACTCTAATCTCATACCATCTACAATCCATTCTTTGGAATCATCACGTTTTATTCCTTTTACTGCTCCATTTCAGTCTTTATTTATTAATAATCATCTTCTAACCATCACAACTCATATATCTTCGACGATATCACGTTTCTTACTTGCTTATACCTAGCATTTTATTTAATATAATCTTCATTTTTCATAACTCATCGTACATATTACTATCTTTGGATTTTATTATTCATATTTCTTTTATTACTGCTTTACTCAGCATTTTATAAATTCATTTATTTTTAATTCATCTATCTTAATCTCTCATTACTCTACATTTTTACCATCTTCTCGTATTCTAATCATTCCTTTATTCTTTACTGTAACATCCTTGCGTTTTTATTAAACTCATTACTGCCTAACTCTAAATTATATTTATATAATTTTATATATACATGTGCATTACCTTATCATACATACCTATCTTTCGATTCTATTACACAATTTTATTTTTTATTTTATATTATATTTTTTTTTAATTGATTTTTTTACATTTTTATTTATTACATATTTATTTCTTTTACTGCTTTTCATTGCCTATATTTTAAATCATTTTTCTCAAATACCATCTCTACATCCATATTTCGTGTATAACATTCACATTATCTTATCTTGACTACACTAGCCTATTTATTTATAAAATCTCATTCTCATACTAGCTACATACCATTCTTGTACTATCATCATTCTCTTTTATTTTTTTTAAATATTTTTTTATTTTTTATTATTATTTTTAATAATTTATATTATTAATATTTTTAATATATTATTATAATTTATTATATTTTTTAAATTATTTATAATTTTTTGATTTTATTTTATATATTTATTTATTAATTTATTATTTTTTATTTTGGAATTTTTATTTTTATTCTTAATTTATATTAATTATATATTTTTATTTTTATATTTTTTTAATTTTTTAAGTTATATTATATTATAATTATGAATTTTATTTTATATTAAATTTTATTTTTATATATAGCATTTATAATTTATATATTTATTATTTTTATTATTATTTTATATATATTTTTATTATTTTATTGATTTTTTATATTTTTTTTTATAATATTTTTTATATTGTTTTATTTTTATTTTTTTCTTATAATTTTTTTTTTTCTATACTGCTTTATTCAGCCCTTTTTTAATTAACTAATACATTTCTTTAACCATCTTATCCATACCATATCTTGGACTATCCTACTTCTTTCTTGGCTTCTCACTTTTCATATATTAACCATCAATACATACTTTTCATTCGACATACCAGTTCTTAGGATCATCTCACCTTAATCTGCTCCCAGCTTTATTAACTTCATTTTCTTCATACTCTATCACTAACACATATCTTTTGACTTATTCACTTCTTACTGTCTATAAGCTTTTGATAAATCATCTCAACCATCATAACCATCTTCGACATCACATTACTGCTACAAGCTTTATAACCATCTCAACCATCACAACCATCTTCGACATCACCTTCCTGCTACCAGCTTTATAACCATCTCAACCATGTTAGACATCACCTCACTGCCACCAGCTTTATAACCATCTCAACCATCACAACCATCTTCGACATCACCTTACTGCTACCACCTTTATAACCATCTCAACCATCACAACCATCTTCGACATCACCTTACTGCCCCCATCTTTATAACCATTTCAACCATCAGAACCATCTTGGACATCACCTTACTGCTACCAGCTTTATAACCATCTCAACCATCACAACCATATTCGACATCACCGTACTGCTACCAGCTTTATAACCATCTCAACCATGACAACCATCTTCGACATCACCTTACTGCTACCAGCTTTATAACCATCTCAACCATCACAACCATCTGAGACATCACCTTACAGCCCCCAGCTTTATAACCATCTCAACCATCTTAGACATCACCTTACTGCCCCCAGCTTTATAACCATCTCAACCATCACAACCATTTTGGACATCACCTTACTGCTACCA
>CM068960.1:128737975-128753778 GCA_035128595.1 Eptatretus atami | reverse complement strand
TCCAACGCAATATTGACGTTGTAGACGTATTCATTGACGTCTTCGAACGACGCACATAACTTACTGAACGTGTTTCTAACTTACAGCTCCGTATAATCGTATTGGCAGCGTTTAGGGGAATTGGTATATAAAATGGTTCAAGGAGGAACCCGTCAGTGTCACCAGACTCCATGTCCAGTAGTATCAGTAGTGGAGTAGAGTGAGCGCGTAGTCGTCAGTATAGTAGTTAGTAGTAATAGAGTAGGTCATTGTCAGTAGTTATGTAATAGGTTATAAATGTTGCAGAATTCTCGGTGTGTCTAGGTCTCTGCGAGACCCGGGTGTGGGTTGATGATGGAAGTCCGCTTTCTCTGGAGCGACAACGCGCTTGCCAGAGTGCCACATTAGAGCACATGTGTGAGACATACTGTAATTCAAGCATTCTTTCTGTAGAGTTTTGGACTTCTCGGCGGGGATGTTGACTCGCATCTGGTTCGAGGATTTGATTTATTAGTTGATATTCACGTGGGACATGTCGATGTCTGGGAGGTTGCTGCAGATTAGGTGTAACGTTTGGGAGGCATCTGTTGGTCAACGAGCCAGGACAGAACACGGTGCTAAATGGCAAGTCACAGGAATGATTTTTATCTAAAGGCTAATTAACGCCACTATTTTGTTATTTTTGTTTTTTTGCAGCGCGCATTGGACGTGCATACACGCATTCTTCTTCTTCTGCTCGTCGGGGTTTGATATGACGTCACAATTGACGGTGGGGGCTATGCAGGGATCATGGATGAGGTTGTAGCCCTATTGTTCAGAGCAGGTATTTATAGTGGTTGTTCGACACGCAGCTGACAACCTTTTCAGATCGGTTCTCCAAGGTGTTCCCAGAGGTTTGTACAGTAAGTCGTGTTTTTTTTACCCAAGGTTTGAATTAATTGTTCAAATTATTAATTAATACCCAGGGGTTTGAATTATTTCCCAAAGGGGTAACAGACTGTTCTCATACAGGGTTGAAAGCGTTAACTGTCCTCTACTGAGTTTTGAATTGATTTGGTAACGTTGTTGAGGCTCTTGGTAAATACCATTATGCTGAATACATTTAGAGAGAGGTGCGCAGCGAGAGAACGGAGGTGGCAGAAGAGCAGGTCGTGTATGATAAGGAGGAGGAGGGGCCGAGAGCAAGGAGAGCTGGAGAAAAAAAGACATCATGAGTATCGAGAAGACGTACGCGGTTATGTACATAGGCAATTTTGGATACGATTGCCCCCATAGAGAGAGAGGGGCGCGAGTGACGTGCCAGGTGTGACAGGGAGCTTTGTAAGGATGGCGGGTTGTGAGTGTTAAGGCCAGGATAGTGACAAAGAGAAGGTAGGGGGAGGGCACAAATACCAGATCATCAAATTCAAGAGAGGGGGAAGAGAGGAGTTGGCAAGAGAGGAGGAGAGAGGGGGAAGAGAAGGGGCTGCTGCAGGGAGGAAATATATTAAACTGTGTGGAGACGAGGCGGTGGGTAGTCGAGATTGGGGTGACGCGAGTGAGAAGAGAGGGGCGAGAGAGGGGGCGAGAGAGGGGGGCGAGAGAGGGGGGGCGAGGAGGAGGGGGTTGGATAAGACAATATGTAGGCATTGGGGCGAGAGTGATGGCACTCTACGCACATAGGGAGCGGCTGTGCAGTCATGTGAACGAGTAGGTGAAGTTAAACAAAGCGAGAATGCCCAGAGACAATGGCACTTCCCTCGCGTTAGGAAATTAGAATCGGTGTAAATCACTTCACCAGGGATGGTTAGAAGAAGAAGTGAAAAAGAGAGAGGAAGAAGAAGAGAAGTACAATTCGACCGTTTTTGGAGGCGATCCTCGTCCCCACAGATTTATAACATATTTTCATCGTTCTGTTTCTGCCTGCGTCTGTTCATCTCGAGCCTTTGGTTAGTTGAATATGGATGGAAACGGATCACACAACTATCTCGGAACTGTACCGAGAAAATAGGGAGCTGGGATTTATACATAGCTTTAATATTTGAAGTTGCGTCACTCGACATGCCTTCAGACTATGGTTATTATATTGAGATGTTATAATCGATTGATCACGACTGGGTTTTTCCCCCAATCGATGGAAGATCGGTTCCGGGATATGGATGCAGGTTAATAGTAATTGCCTTGCTCAGAAAAGAAGCCCATTGGGACTGGGTTATCAGGTGGCTAATATGACACTACCAAACTCGGCAATTGGGACCGTCACAACTCCCTCTTGCTAGATCTTGTGTGGTGGTAAGTTATGCATCGATTGGGCACCGATTGAACAACAATCCATCTCTCGTCTTTCTCTATTCGGTTTTGAATGAAACGTTCAAACATTTGTATAACTAGGGAGAGAGGAGATGCATGGTCGACTATGGAGTATGCGATGTGCGAAATTGTTTTATAGTGTTGCCGTTGATATTAAGCAATGTTCCATTATTCTGCTTGGAATACACTCGGATTAAGTTTCTAAACTAATCACAGTTTCAGCGTCGTGGAAGGCAAAAGTACCATTCCAGAAAACCTGTGAGTTTAATGCTCCGGTTTTTCTCTTAACAGCTGTGCTGTGATGCTGGGATGATTTTGGCAAGGGGTGTGTGCTGTCTCGCAAATTTCTGGCTGTAATGGTCTGGTTGATAATTGGGGCCGATTTCTCCTGCATTACCTGCGGCTTTTGGTCCGGGTAATCCCTAATTCAATAAGGCGGGCACTGCTAGATAAACAAATGGGCCACTCCGTCGGTCGGATTTCAGGGAGCGTGAAAAAGGCCTGAGTGCCTAAACTCAGGTGATTCGTAGGGCAGCTAAATATCATATGGTGTCCCAACTCTTGCAACCGTACGGAACCGCACTACGACTTCTCGTACCCACCTTACCTCCACCCTCCAGTCGCACGCGCCCGCACTAAGTCTATAAAGACCCTCAACTCTGTACCTCTGTGTACAATCTTCGTGCTTGTTCCGTTGTTCTCTCGGTGAGTCGATCAGATTGGGAGAGTCTCTGGTGGCATCGCTCGAGACCCTCGAGCTCAGTACTTTGCTGCACACAAGAGATACTGGCCAGGTACGGGCATCTTCATTAGCAAACCTGCACAGGTGTATTACTATGAAACGCGGTGCTCTTCTGCGCTCTGGTTGGGCATCACGTGCCTTTTCTCACATGCTTTCTTGTTTACTTTAATTTCACCGTGACAAAGGTGGTTCCCAATTATGGCCATTTATTACTCATATATACTGATCACTGAGACAGGTGTATAATCTGCCCCATCGCTTGGGAAGCTCAGCAAAACATGACGATCCTAGACGATTGACCGCTGCATAAAAAGGTAACCAAAAATTGATCCCTCTGATACGTACAGATTTCTCCTTTATAGCTACGCTACGCCACCCTTCTCCCAAGCTATACTCCAAGATCAAATGGGGTTCATCGGATATCCGAGCATCAGGTCTTAACGACAGTTGAAATGCTCCTCTATCTCTCAACGGCTTGATTTTCCGAATCATCAACTTTTGGTGAGTTTCAGAGGCAGGGTCCATCCTACTATGTCTGGATATGCTGCTTCTGCTCTTCGCCAACAATGGATGGAGGTTCCTCAATGCAGACAGGAAATCGAGCCGTATAATACCATATACGGCCATATCACGTGCTTTTGACACAGTCTGGCACCTACTGCACTACTCACCAAACTCTCTCTATGTATATATAAGACGATCTCCACTCATGGCTCACCAGACTTCCTTCCTGTCGCAGTCACCGTGTGGCCCTAAATGGAGTTCTTTCATCCCCTTCCTGTCCAGGCTGGGTTCCTCAAGAATAAAGAGATTCTAGCGCTTGGCTGTCTGTGGTCTTCTTGTTAGATGTTCATACATAATGATACTCTCCGACTATCTCATATGTGAGAATAGATATCCTCTAATATCTCTTTAGTGATTGACTTATCCATTAACTCTGTACTCAGTAAATATATAATCGTGATCATTATAATCCCTATCAGCTCACGCTATAATCAGCACTTTCATTATCATCGTCGTCAAAGCATGATAGAACTTCTATACTTCTCATCTATCTCGCATTCACAGCAATCTCTGGTGTGTGTCGAAGATGTCTGGGATCAACTGATCAACGGCACCACCAAACTGGTCCACAGCTGGGTTCTCCGACAAGCTCGACTAAGGTGCTCGTATTCATCTATGGACATACATTCGGTACCTACCAGCGCTCATTCAACTATTGTGTGCCTTGGGATCGAAGCACGGCTGACGCGGCTGTGCCTGTTTGCAAAAGATTTGATATTAATCTGCGATACAGTCGCTCTCATCAAAGTTATGGCCACTCTAACTTTCTTTACAATAACCTCATGTGAAGAGGAAGTCTTCTGTGTCTGTCAAGCTTCATCGGATGTTCCTCACTAAATAACTGGCATGTAGCCATTATCTAGAAACGCTCACATTTCTTCAAACTCGCTCGTTTGTTCTCTTCTATATTAGGAGCTACGCGTAACGGGGACTGGGACTGTACCTGGCACGCACAGGTCGCACAAGTTCATCTGCCGGCACCCCACGCGTACGGGGCCAGCATGCACGCTAGTAAATATCATGACTCGCACAAACTCTTATATACAAAAGTAATCTCTTGTCTCGTCGCCACAGGTGATCATGCATGGTAATGTACTAGATCTCATCTCCGCCTCTGCTGGTGCTCTCCTTCACTAATGCTCCGGCTGCATACCATTTGACTCTCAGTCACTTCAGGAAAAGCACTGATTATACTTGAAACCGGATATGGCATATAAATTTCTCTAGGATCATACATCTATAGCTATGCTCTACTATAGCTATTGGTACTGAACCGGAGCCTATGAGCTAAGTTCTTTTGTGAGCACTAATGTCTCATTTTAAATCATTGCAGCCTTTTGACGCGAGCCATCGAGTCGGAATGGAAATCATTGTTCTTCTCTACCTGTCTTATCTCACTATTAGCATCATATTCACTTCGCTCTCCCTTCATCCACGCACCTTTCATTATGGCACTTACCTTGCTCATCTGGAAATTTCTCTGCGCCCAGGTATTGATTCCACCACCCAATAACAATTTCTCAATCAAGGGTGCTCATCATTTAGCAGATTTACTTAAGCTATCAACAAACCAATTCAGGCCGCCTTTTTCTGGATATAATACTAAACGAGATATAAGTTCACTCTGTACTTCCCTGCTCCAAATCACCTTTCCTCACTTCTATATATTCTTTTTGGATCCCTCTCGCTTGGAATTATGAGATCTCTCCACTTAGCTTTCTCAATTCACTGTTCCATTTTCTGGATCACTCCAGGTGTCTCGGAAAAGCAGGGGACGTGTTACACCACTAGCTTGTCAGTAGATCAATCTTTTTGAAACTGAAGACCACAAAATACATTAACTGCAGTTTTTTTGTATAAATTCATAGAGACGCTTTCGCCCGCTCAAACTACACAACTAACCAATGTGTCTAGCCGTCCTGCAAATTCCTGCTTTCCTTCCTGAGTCCTGTAATTATGTCCATCTTCTATTCTTATCCACTACATTAGTATCGCTCACTATTGGTCTTCTTCAATTTAATCTTCCGACCTATTTTTTCAATATCTTCTATTTAAGTTATTCTTTCTGACAGTAATGGAACGTGAAATCCCATCTCCTCTCCTTTTTCTTTCTCTACAGATAATCTCTCTATTATGACTCCATGTGTTTCACTCCTCTACTGTAGCTATATTTGTATCTGTCTTCACACCACTCACTTATCCTTCTTCGATTCATGTCCCTACATCGATGATGAGATCTGGGATGGGATGGAGGAATAAAGCGCTCTGAGTGAATGGGCGCTCAGAGCATTCTGATTTCAATGTGATATACAAGAACAAAAATTAAAATAAATTACCATATAACTAGTTTGCACCCACATTAGTTCTAAATGTCCTATGAGTGTGAAATTCGATAGATTAAACAGTACATATAGATATTTCCACTGCATTCCATTGTCACTATCAGAAGCAGCAATACGATTATAATAGATAGTATAATTGAATATAATTTATATGTTCTTATAAGTCGTACATATACTACTGAGCAATGAAAGACAATCTGTAATGATACTGGGTACATAAATGATACACTCGCAATAAAATAATAGAATTTTGTAACATAGCAATACCAAATTTACTGCTATCTGTGGCACAAGCACGCCTAACGTTGTTCAGTGTGTGCATCAGAAGAAGCAGAGAGTATGAAGTAGGAGAGTGAGGAGACGATGGAAGACGTGTGGTGGAGGAAAGAGAGTGTAGAGGAGTAGGTGTGGTGTGCTAGCGAGCGCAAGCTAGGGTGGGGCACGGTAGCTGAGGAGACGGAGTGGTGATATCAAAACTGGGGCAGAAGGCCGATCGAAGCAAAGTATATGTGTAGATTACACTGGAGAGAGGGGAAGCGCAGAGAGAGGAATGCGTGGGGCAAAGTGGAAGGCCACTGAAGGAAGAAGGATATCGAGTCTTCGTGTGAGGAAGATAATCTGAGAGAGATGGAGATATGGATGTTAGTGTGATGGATGCGCGCTCGAAGAGAATGACAAAAGGAGAGTTGGATTGTGTGGGGTAATCCCGTTGATGGAAGCAGATTGCGAATGTGAGTCTATAGGGGTGCAGTCGCTGTGAGTGCAGGAGAAAATGAGATGTACGAGTGTGGATTGTCGGAGATGAACTCAGATAGAAAGGAGAGACATGTGGTGTGTGTGGATGGTAGCAGAGATGAGTTGAAGGAGCTTGCGGAGTCGTCGAGAATGACACCTATAATGTGGAGAAAGAAGTTTGGTGAGGGCATTGGGTGCTGAGGAACAGTAATGTTATATGAGCAGCGTGAGATGAAGGTATGAAGCGAGTTTTGGGGCTCGGAAGTAAAAATATGAACTCGAGTTAGGAGTGAGCGATGGATGCTTGATGTTGTCAACGTCTGTGGATTGGTGGCTTGTGAAGCGAGGAGTATAGTTCGGGTAAGTATGTGTGGTGTAGGGGATGTATAACTGGAGGAAGACGCGAAGGAGTATGGGTGATGTGGTCTGGGAGAGTTTGGGAGTGTGAGTGGAGTCGAAGGGTTTGCTGGTGGCGCGGGAGCCGAGTGATAGCGGTCGTGGCTGGGGCGCGTAGTGCGTGCAGTAGAGGCAGATGCCGCGACGTGATAGGAGGACAAGAGAAAGAGCACAGAAGATGTAGGAGGAGCGGTCTATGCAGGTGGATGTCAGATAGGCACCGGGAGTATCCGAGTACGCGTGATTGAGTGAAAGATTAGAAGTAGAGGTCGACAATCACACTGTGTAAGGGCACCACGTGTGATGCACGACTTATAGCAATATCTAAACTTTGGACAACACGGCTATCTCATCCATCAGGGCTCCAGCAACTAGTTACGCAAGTTTCAATTGCAGATCCGGGGGGTTCTACACGTATACATTGGTTGTCGAAGATACAGGCGGGTCGCAGACAGGTCGCACACCAGACACAGACCTACGGATCAGAGTAGTCGTTGAGGAAGTAAGAGTGTACAGGACCACTATGAAAGTAGTTTAAGTAGATGAGTGATAATTGAAAATGCATGATTCGCTTGATGTGCACTGATTGATATTCCTTAGTTAGCCAAGATCCTGGGAGCGATCTAAACTCAGACCTAGTATACCTTCTTATGAGGTTAGTATTATACTCATATAATTCAACTTGGCATTTCCCACAAGGCTGCGGCAGTTACAGGTAGTGTATATTTTTGCTCTAACTTAACGGCACCTCGCTGCTGGGTGCCGTAGCACTTTGTCGTTCACGCTGCGTGCGCATATCGTATGCGAGGGTCTCTAAGCGTCACTGTGTCAAAAAAAAAAAGAAGTAAGAGATTTGTTGACGATGCAGCAAATAGGACAGTGGCCGTCATTCAGCAACAAGTTACATCTGTATTGATATTCTGTATATATGTATCATTGAGGCCACATTAGTATCTAATGGGATGACTATCACAAATTGTCCGAGTGTAATTAAAATTATATATATAACTTGGAACTACAGGCATACATCCCGGACCAGAACACAGTAAAAACTACCCATCTGGTCAAGTGACAGTCGACTCATAGCTGCAACGTCTGGCTTGTGGTCGCGAACGTTACATGAGTGGCCATGAGTAGTAAGCGCCACCACGACCATAGTATACAGTCGGCCCACGCAGATAGACACAAGTAGTTTTTGAGAGAATTTGGTTGCGCGTGTCCTCGCTGTCGTGACTATGCCGTTGCCCTCGTTGTAGATATATCGGTGTGTCCAGACGGCTAGTATCCTCGTAGTCACCTCTTGGCTAACCGTGGGTGGTACAGACTACTTGTACGACTCGGATTCTTCGGGCGCATTTGTCATTCAATTATGGATGCGCCCAACGCTCTCAATACCCACCTGCCACAAAGACTTAGGAGATAAACACTAAGGAAACATGAGACACACTCTCAAAGCACTCAGAACAGACGCACAGGATAACTATTCTTAATACATGTTGAAAAAGATAGCACATACTACACAGATTTCACACGCCAGGGTATCTACATGGGGTTGCACGTGGAGCTAAAGTCATTGGTATATCAAGAAGAGAAATGGAACGCACATGGACAATGGAAAGATTGTACGAATCACTAAACGTCGCAAAATAGATGATAAGGTGGTAAGGGAAGATAGTAGAAATAGAGTAACATGCAATATCTACTCGATTAAGAGATGAGCAAATTATTGGAGAGTATCTCGTTGTGTGCCTTAGTGATGGGTTTGCACTGCATTAATCAGCCAGAGTACCTTGCGATGTATGTCTGAGGTCACTAATCAATATGAACATATTCGAAGGATATATGTGAAATATACTCAGTGACGAGAGAAAGATAATCTCGCTTGTCAAAAATAATTCTAGAAAGTGCAAGCTGGACGTAGAAATTGCTATATGTAGCGTCAAGATGACACATCCAGACAGAGAACCACAGGGGAGAAGCAGTCATCATTGTGGCTCGGACTTATCAATGCCTAGCTCCCACCGCCACTCAATCTCACCATGATATTTGAATCGACTAGTGCTAAGCGAAGACATCCATCCAACACAGGTGGAATCTATGGTGCCAGTACGAGAGGGTGGGATCGTAAAGTTTGAATGTGTATCTCCATCTCCTAGAAGTCACACGTCTGAAAGTCCGAGCGGCAAGGTCGAACAGGGGCTAATTGGAATCAGAAAGAAGAGTCGCCAACACCCCGGCAACCAGCTACACCGACCCTCCTAAGTAACCTCGGAGAAGACTTCTTCTTCGAGCATTGACAGCCATACCAAGTACTGAGCTGTTTCCACTTCCTTTCCCCGCCGGACCTCTATCAGCATGTCGCTGAAGCACAGACGACAAGCACAGTCATTGTCCACATCAAATGCGAGACGGAGATGCCCATTCGCAACCACAAACGCACCATGCTCACCTGATGCTGTGTCTCCAATGTGTGTCATGAAACAGAAGCTGACAGCTCGAGGCCCATCTCTCTCGCCCTCTCTTCGCCTCACTTAATTGCTAACACCTGCCGGGGATGCACCCACGTCACTGAGACTGAGTAGCCCACAGTCCATTTATCATTCACACCGTCGCTATACTGACCTAACCGTGATCGCTATTATGGGCCCAACTTACCTCGCTACATCACTCTCTCGCTACTTCTCCGTCTGATCCTTGATTCAGAAGATTGCAACTAGGTCTTGCAGTAACCTACTGCTGTGCGAGATCTCGCCTTTGGCCAGGAGCCAAGGCGGCTCGTAGTGGATTCTCGCCAGCTCCCATTCGAGTGTAGTCTCTCTGCAATCACGGCCTGAAACGATAGAGGGAGGATCCCCAATCTCTCTAGGTCACTCCTGCCATGCTGTGCCTTCTACTGGAATGTGACGTCGTGTCTGCACTTCCGGGGCGGTAAAGGGCAAGAAAACTGCATGGCAGACTTGTAACGTTCTTTTGATCCCGCATGTTTTCTCCTGCTAACCACTCCCTTCACCTCCAATTCTCTCGGGGCCCAGTCTCCATTCTGTAAACCACTCGCAACCATCGCAAATCTGTCTGAGTCTTCAGACGTTCTATTATTTGATTAGATTACTCTTTTGTGGTTGAAATTTCTAGTTCTTTTCTCAATCTTGTGTCAAATAGGTTCCTTCTGTATGGTATCAATTCGTTGGTTGCACAATTCTACGATGTCACAGTATTTAAGCCATAATGAATTCAAACCTTGGAACAGAGTGCACTATAAGAAATCCTCCGCGTGAGACGCATGAACATATGTAGGTGCCAAAGGTGATACGAGTAGTGTTGATGACTGCATTTTCAATAACCTTGCAAGCGCACTCATTCACTTCAGGGCTAACAGAGGTCGCCTCGTTGATTGATCGTGTCCACATATGTTAAATACAAGACAGAGGTTATGATAGAATTAAATTGGTGACTCCCCATATTAGCAGTGACTAAATAATACACAAATAAAAAAACATTAATATGGTGCTGACGTGTATTCGTTTGTGAGTGGTTCATAGCTGTGCTGTGGTTCGCTGTTTCTTATTGGTTATCAGATATGCGCGCGTATTTAGGGTACCCTCCTTGGTCACACTTCAGTTTCACCTGAGGACTAAATTATGGGACACATCCTTCAGACTCTGCAGCTAGCAATATTCTGCAGTTTCAGATATGTGTATCAGCATTGTCGGTCATGTGGTTCGAACTGAGATAGTACGTACGGGCGAAGGTCAGTTACTATAACTAGAGCTGTATTGCTCCAGGTAATTTGAGTGTTGATGGGGGGTGTGGGTGGGGGGTAAATTATCGATGTAAATGTGTATCGTGTAGTGCCACGTCAGGTGGGGAGGGTAATTACAAGGGGAGTTCGCACTGGACGTATGATGATAAATCAGTGTGATAATTGGGGACAGTTGAGATTATCACTGTGTGAAGACTCGAATTTTTTTCCAAGTTCTGTGAGATTAGTGTATATGATCATATTATCTTAATGCTAGTAAGTATTGGCTGTTTTGCTCTTACTGTCACGTATGCTACACGTCGAGCAGGTTACTGGTTCTGTACTTGTCTCTGTTCCTTATTTTGAGCGAGGATGAAGCATCGCTAGACCAGTGGATACACATCTGGATCTCTGATGAACACTTGTTACACACATAGTATAGGTAACGGTGTCAGAGAGAACGTTACATGGTTTAAACAAGAAACAACTTCCCTGCATCAGGATGCGCCACAGGTGGGCTCTCCATAGAAATGGAAACGCATATATATATAGGTACCTACTGCTAGTACCATAATAAGAAAAACATCATACTTTGATCATCACCAACTATGAAGAAAACAAATACACAAAATGGCGTTGAATGAGAGGATATACTAAGATGACGCAGACGAGGGTATTAAATAACCACAGAAGAACACTCGTTACACAAGCGCTACGTCAAGGAACAGTTTTTTCAGAATGTACATACGATTATTGCCGTGGCGGAATGTTTCTCTGTTCACCTGCCTTATTTTTAAGCACATATATCTCAATCGGAGATGGCCTCGGCTGAATTATTTAGATTCTCGGAACTTGTCATTTGCAGCACGAAAATGAGGAGCTAAAGCGGCTGATTCGGAACCTCAACTAGTAACACGACAGGAATTAGGCCAGGGCAAGCGGAGTCATGCCTGCTAGAGAGAGAGGAGAGCAGTCGAGCTATACACCTGTGCTGAATGATATACACAGCTCAATGAACTGAGCACGATTGTACAACACGCACGCTTGCGGCCTGACATGAGAAGCTGAGCGATGACGGCCGCAATAATCCAATGCACACATTATGATAGCAGATGCACAATGCCCTGGTAACTTGTGAACAAGCTTGCTTCCAATTGGTGGAGAAAGCTGATGACAAAAAAAGCATTTCTGGGATAGTGCTGTCGTGTTTTACCTTTGTCCGTCTATTGTGCTTTACATGAGGACTCTGCGGAGAATGATAAAACTGTCAACAGTCTCCTCTCAGCAGCTACTTGAAGCCTTCACACCATCTGGCTCCAATCCACCGAGGACGCATGCCAAGCAATCATCAGCTCCAAACCTCCTCCTACCTCCTCCCTTCACCAACAAATTAACACAGCCACCTCCACCAATGTCCTGTCCCCGTCATGTAAATGCTGTGGTTCCCTGACCTAGTATTGATGAATATAACGATTGATTTTAGCTCCGAGTTACTATCTTTATTATGAGGTAAATATAGTTTTTGTAATATCACTTCGCAACTAAAACCATCGTTATATATCGAACTATATTTCAACTCTTCTCAATGGACCCCCCCCGCAACTCTTTAGTGTCGTGGTCAGCTGAACTCTGTTTTCTGTGAGGTGGAACGTGGCAATGTGGGTGGGTGGGGGTAGGGTGGGGAATGAGAAATGGTGCATGCAGAAGATGCTTGAATATTTTTATATAGTATATATTGTTGGCGGGTCGGGGACCGGTGGCGAGTAAGACGGCAGCTAGGTGGGGGAAGTTACATCGTCTCCCACGCAACTCCCGGAAATTTTTGGCCGTCGGCTTCACTGGATAACTCCGTGAGGCGGCGGGTCGCTTAACCGACCGTGTGGACGCCAAGACCTCCACTGCATAGCGAAGGGTCTTTTTTGTCTCAAACAATTTACCTAATTAACCCCCGCGGTGGTCCCCGTCTACCGGGAACTACGGCCCTGCATAAAAACCAAATCATCTTGCTCGAACCGGGTGGCATCTAACCGACTGCGGTAGAGTTTCCAACTACCGACTACAACTCCGGTTCGGGTGCAGTCGAGCGGACTGCAAAGCCGTGGGCCCGGCTCAGATGAGCAGATTAAGGGGAACAAAGACCCGGTAACTACTCAGATCCGAAGCAATGCTGGACCAATGAAAGAAGGACGGAACGAACTGGGAAACCATTTCTACCAATTGTTTATTTACGCAAGAAGGAACACAGAGCAAGGGCTTTCACGGATATACAGGAAATTTACCATGACCGATAAACACTTATGCAGTTCTTACTTAACAGACACGACGCCACACACACGACACATTACACAGACGAAAATAAAAACCCCAGGTGAATCCACAGGGAGCTCGCAGAGCAGGGAGAGAGACGAGCTGGGGTCAGCGGCTCCGGCTGGGTAACGCTGCCGCGTTGGAAGGAGGGGTGCTCCGTGGTGCGGCACCTGCCAATGGTCTGCAGCTCTGGGGCCCGCAGTCACAAACGCGTGGGGCTTGTGTCTGTGGAGAAACCTCGAGCGAGTCCCAGGGCGGGGATCAGGGTCGCGGACAGGACCCAGGAGAGACCCGGTCCGAGTTCGGGTGTCCTTGGTCGTTATCGGAATCGACCAGACCTGATTCGTTCCACAATCGAAGAACAGCTCATGCACCACCTACCCGCACAGACTCGTGAGAAGCCTCAGTTCTGTCCAACCTGCTCGTACACTGACTCAAGACTCCAGGCAAAATGCCCACGAACGCCTCAGCGAATGCAGAACTGACTGAGCTTTTGACTGAACTCCAAGGAACGCGCCGTCTCAGAGAGGGTCCCTTCGTAAACAGTTATCGACCTCTCTCAGCAGGGCGGGGCCTTGGTCAAAACTGACGTCACTGTCCGCCTGATTGGACAGGGCCTCATGGGTCCGGCCTTTCTGGGCTGGGCCTCGGCTAGGCACCGGCGAGCCCCCCTACTCCATGGCGTGTTTGGGGAAAGAGTGAATGACGGTGCATGCCACACTGTGTACGTTTGGGGAAGCCGAGAAGGAACTGGAATGGCGAACGTGGGAGTTTGCCTGCAGAAAAACTAGTCCTGTAGACAGCGGGTGGACAGTGGTATGCTGTGGCCAGCGAACCGAGCTGCAACGCCCGCTAGGAACGTATCCGTGGTTCGCTAAGAGGGGAAATAAAGTTGATTTATTAGGGACGATCACTAACAAAACATTGCAACGCACCCTTCGATTTCCAGCTAAACGCGAGAGGGGTTCTGTCTTACACATATAGCTTAACGGCATAACTAACTTCGGGCACCTGTAATGTTTTGAATGCATACGGTTCCTAGAACCGTAACAATATATTTAAATATATAATATATATATATAGTATATATTATATTTAGTATATATGCATATACATACACATAAATATATGCCTTGACCAAAAGAAGTAGCACCAACCCTAAATGCAACCTGGTCGCTGACAGCTGAAATGTCATGCCCATATATTCCAACAGATTCACCCTCCAAACTAGGATGCCGTCCATGTGCACATCAGGTTTGTGAAAGACCGAGATTTATGGTCACAGTCAATGAAAGGCAGAGCCGCCGATCCAGATTTCACCTTTTATTGAACCATAGTTTGTGGAATTGTTGTTAATCGCCACTGCGGTGTAATCCTTTACTGCGATTTGTACTAAACAATTAATTCACTGTCCACACCCCCACGGAAAAGTACTTTTGATCAGAGAACCTTATTTTTAACATGTACGCTAACGTGGTCCAAAGCACTGAGATGGTAAACATCCACAATGATTTTCACCTAAGCTAAGATTACATTTCCTGCATTTCTTATGCTTTTGTGGGAGTGGAGGGGGCTGCATAAGCAATTAGGCAAAAGAACTCCAACTGCAATACGTGTCCACTAGGTGAAAGAATCATGGCAAAGTTGAAGTGTTTATCAACCAAGGTCACTTTGTTCCATTTGCAAAGACATTCCTTTTATCAACCATTTAGGTCAAAAGACCTGCTTTAAAGGGATAAACATAACTGAAAAACATCAATAGTTCAGCGTACGCCAGCGTTTTACATACATTTTGATACGTTGCCATACGCTGGATAAACGTCAAGGTGTGACAGGGGCTTTAAGTGGCAGTTGTAGTGTTAAGAGTGTACATAGAAAACCGTTCAACGGAGGAAATTTAAACTTTACCACACGTTACATGACCATTTGATACATATTACTTGGATGACGCACATGACCCCTTCAGTACTTACATGGTGAATTAAACAAAGCCGAATGCCCAGAGACAATGGCACTTCCTCGCGTTAGAAATTAGAATCGGTGTAAATCACTTCAGCCATTGTTGAAAAAAGTGAAGAAAAAGAGGAAGAAGAAGAAGAAGTACAATTCGACGTTTTTGACGATCTCCAGATTTATACTTTATCGATCTGTTCTGGCGTCTTTATCAGCCTTGGTAGTTATGAAAACACTCGAGAACGAGAATAAAATCTGCTTTATAAACATTTTTTGAATGTACTCGACAGCAGACTTTTTATTAAAGTATAATTTGTTCACGTTTACCTCAGGAAGTGTCGGTGGATGCAGTTACAAGTTGCCGCCAGAAGAGTTGCTTCACACCAAGTCCTTCCCGAGACTGTGTGGGGTAAGTATCCCATGAATACCATCTCGTTTATAAAATTAACTGATATAATCCAACAAAGCATTCGACTTGCGAATGTGGAAATGTTTTATTTGCCGTTTAAAATTCCATTATCGCTTGGAAAATGAATATATTTCTAAACTAATCATAGTTCACGTCATGAAGCAAAAGTAAATCCACAAACCTGTGAGTTTAATGTTCTTTAACAGCTGTGCTGTGATGCTGATGATTGGGGGGCTGTTGTCAAATTTCTGGTGTTTCTGGTGTATGTTCCCCCTCCATCCCTCCCTTACCTCAAAAGGCCGCACTGCTGATACCGCACGTGAAAAGGCTGAATGCCTAAACTCGGTG
>CM068960.1:128721325-128733250 GCA_035128595.1 Eptatretus atami | reverse complement strand
GCAGGGCCTCTTGGTCAAATCGCCCGATTGGCCATTTGAATTTGATGCTTGTATCATCATTTGCACGATTCCTCTCAAAAATTGCTGTTATCTGCCCCACTAGTAATAACTGCTTTGTGTTGATCCTTAGAATAATTCATGGACCTGTGTTTGTGGGTTTGTGTGTTTGTGTGTTTGTGGGTTTGTCGGGCTACTCCTCCTTCAGTTCCGGGCCAATTACATCCAGACTTGCTACAGAGGATCAGCATGTCCCCAATTAATGTATAGGGGAGTTTTTATATTTGCCATTGGTGTTGATGGGGGTGTGGGGTGGGGGGTAAATTATCGATGTAAATGTGTATCGTGTAGTGCCATCTCCAGGTGGGGGAGGGTATTACAAGTCCCCACTATTTACAGTGTAACAGTATTCCTGTCCCCACGTTTTCCAGTGCTGTGAGATGTTTTGAATTATTAGCAGTAGGTATGTTTTTGCTTCATGCACGTAACCCAGGTTATTTATTTTTCCTATACGAAGCTGTCACTTACCTATACACCGTCCAAATGAAGGTACGTGTCAGAAGAACGTGTTACATGGTTTCAACAAGACCACCCGTCGGGCGCGGGTACCCTGCTAGTCCAAGAAAAACACATCTTCAATCACACAGAAAACATCCCCGGGAAGAACTTTCAAAAAGGTAACAGAAAATCCAGCGTCAAGGAACACACGATGTCGTTTCCGTGGCGATGTTTTTCCTGCCCATTGACTATTTAATGGAGGAGAATAACTTTTCAGAATGGAAGGGTTAACCCATAAAAAGGAGAGAGATGACGTCAATCATCGCGGTTAATATTTGAGGGCCGTTTACAAGGGAGCACATCTCTCCGATGATTTTTGTGTGCATCAAATGGTAGTTACAGTACTGTACTTACAGTATGAAAATGAAATTGAGCGCAATTGAATAAACCCCTGAAAAGGTTCTTTCAAATCTCGACTCTGACTCTGCACTGGACCGGACGGCATCAGCTCACGAGTCCTTCAAACCTGCTCTGGCTGCTCGTTCTCATCCTCTCTCTGTCATTTGCGTTAAGTTCATTTCCATCTGCTTAGAAATCCTTAAACATCACTGTATGAGATTAAAAAGGAAAATGTGCAAAAACTGATCCCTTAACTACAGACCCTATCAGCTTACTTTCAATCATCAGCAAGGTCATGGAATCCATCATCCCAGTTGAAGGAAATCCTTCCTTTTGTCCAACAACCTCATCTCAGATCACCAATTCGGATTCAGACCAAGTCACTCTATCTTGGACATGCTGCTTCCAACAATGGATGGAGGCCCTGAATGTCAGACATGAGATCAGCACCATCTCTGGACATATCTTGTGCTTTTAATACAGTCTGGCATCCCGCCTTACTCTCTAAACTCTCTGCCTATGGCATCCAAGACAACTCACAACATGGCTTATGAATTCCTCTACTCTCGTTCATAGCCAACGTGTGACTCTCAACGGAATCCATTCATCTCCTCTCCCTGTCAAGGCTGGTGTGCCCCAAGGCAGTGTTCTGGGCCAGTCCTATTGCTGATCTTCATCAACGATCTCTCTGACTCGCTGGAAAATCCTCTTTATCTATTGCTAATGACCCCACCCTCGGCCGTGACATTCCTCATCCCTCGGCCTCTTCCTATATTCAGTCCTTTGACAAAATCACAACCAAATCAAACACTTGGAACATGTCTTTCAATCCTGACAAATCACACATACTTATGATCTCTCTCCAAAGGACTATCTGGCAAACCCTCCTATTGTACTTTCTTCACAATCTTCTTCAGGAAGTTCAATTATTCAACTCCTGGGTCTCACGATCAGCCATGATCTCTCTTGCACAAACTCATTTCAAAGTTGGTCTCCAACACCAGCTGCCAACTGGGCATCCTCTATCATATACAAAGTGCTTCCTTGGCACAACTGAACAGGAATTCAGGAGTTCCCTATACACCTACAAGGCCTTCATCTGCAGCTTGATGGAGTGCTGTTTCCCTTCTGCGCTGGCTCCCCTGCCTCACACCAATGCTCAACCCTGATGGTGTGGGAAACCAAGGCCTTCAACATCATTTGGAATTTCCCATGATTAAGCTGAGTCTATGGGATATCAATTCGCCACTCGCAGACAGCTCGGTAGCCTCCCTATTTCCATCTGCCCTCCTTTCAGGTCTCGCACCTTCTGTTCTTTTCCATACTTGTCTCCCCCTCCCTCCGCCCCATCCCCCCCCACAATCTCTTCTGGTGAAACTACCAAAACCAGGATCATTGCTCACCTCCACTAATTCGTTCTTATTTTTCTTACCTTTGGAATCAACTTCCACATTCTCTTCAATCTAATTCTTCACTCCAGTGTCTTCAAGACAGCTGTTCACCACCATCTCAGATCATCCCCAATCCAAAACCATGATTTTTCTGTCCCCGTTAGCGCAACCCCCCCCCCCCGCCGCCCATCACCCCACCGCAATCCTCCGTCAAATTTCCAGTTTTTCCTCATTAGAGTTTTTGTTCTGTCTCCATATTGTCCACCAATGCATTCTCTCCTGCCCCCCATTCCCCCCTCCACACCCATTGTTTGTCTCATTCAGCTTCTATCTTGGCCTTAACTCTACTGTTAGTGTTTCCCCCTTTTCTCAACTGTTTATTTTATCTTGTGTCCTGTCCGTTCCTTGTACTAATTCTAGCTCTTCCACGAGCCTCGACTCTGTATACCAAAATTTTTTTTTTCATGAAAAAACACCTCGTCCAGGTTCGAACCACCGGCATCCCAAGACTCAGAGCGGAAGAATTACAAATCGCAGCTACAACACACATGAACTGGGACTTGGTTTTCTGTCTACATGCCACGATAAGAACGAATAAAAGAACGAAAAGGAAGAAAATGAAAGAAACAAGGAGGATGGATGGATGAACTGAGGGAGGAGATTGGTGTGCAGATTGGTTTATGTTAATCGGAGTAAAAAAGAAATATATATATATATATATATGTATATACACACACACAGACACAGTGTGTTCCAAAAAGACCTGGACAACTTTGGTTGTTAATATTGTTATGTTTTTGGGATAGATGGAGGAATTTTATAGTAAAGTTAGGATGTATAGTGTTGCATGGTCTGTGACGAGCAGGAGACCATCTCTATGTAAATTAAGAAAAAGGAACTGTCAACTTAAGATTGTTTACGCTCACCACATGGGGTTGGTGCTGTGTTAACTAGGTAGGGTCTAACACTAATTCTCCAGTATGTGATTGCCCCCCCCTGACCTTTTCCTACGTTTTGTATTACAAAAAGCCGCAATAAAGAACCACGTTTTTACGCCAACAACAACAACGGAGCCGAACATATTCCGAGCAGGCGAAAACCCCGCCTTCCCGGTTTTGTACCGGCAGGCCATGCCCCATAAGGAGATTGATGATTGGTTGGGACGATGTCAGAGGGGAAGAGGGCAAGAGCGACAAGAAGTGTGAGGACGCAGTTGAGACAGAGGGTCTCGTTTATTTTTTGCGCTCCTGACACGATGAGAAAGCTGGCCGATTTCTCATTGTTCATGCTCTGTGAATTTGCTCGCATGCTAGAAACAGGACGCTGGCGTTGCCTGTTCGGCTGAGTCGTGAAGTTTGTACACTTTATGAGGAGAGAAGAGAAGAAGAGGAGTGTGTCTCAGTGATATCTCGCGGTATCCCGTTGTATGTTCGGGAAGAAAGGGGCGCCATTTGTTGTGAACGGACCTGGTGTTAAGAGAGGAGCGGTGTGTAATCTTGATCGTGATAAGAAACTGTACGAAAAGTTTGTGGCCCTGGTGTTGAATACGCCGCACAAATTACCTCGCTTACGTTTCCCGTCAGAGAGCGACTGGCACCATTTGAGTGCGGTATCCCGCGCAGTTCGATCAACAGGCTCTAAAAGTCATCTCTGGACACAGAGCTAAGTAGCAGAATAAAGGGGGATTTTCTTTCATTTTTATCTTTCCCTTGTCTGCTTTTGTGGTTGAGTGGAAACGTCTCAAATTAGGCTTAGTTTACCTCATGTTTCATCACCTCACGCTTTGATTTGTTTCCATAATTACCCATTGATTTATTTTCATTAAGAATCATTGAAATAATTTTTTTATTAAACCCACATTTGTTAAATCTACTGTGTCTGTCTACTCATTGTGGGTTCGAGAATAAACCCGTGTGCTCCATCTTGGTGCACGCCTCTGTGGCACGCCCTTGCCGCCCTCCATCCCCGCGTCGCTATAAATCTCCGGGGATCTCGGCTGTTTGCCTCCAAGTAGAACCATTCGGCTCTCCATCCAGGTCGGTGTTAATCTGACCGTCCACGACATCTGGGTCAAGATTAACTAATCGGCCATGGACAGGACAATATATATATACAGTAGTACCACAAATGATACGACATACCTTTAGTTTATATGATACAGAAACTAAAAAGTTTTCTATATTTTCAGGTCTGGTGGTTTAATGTAAAATAAAAATTGCGACTCCACAGAAGAAAGCTCAGTGCATCGAATGAATGGTTCATCGAGACAGAGCCGACACGCCAAGTTCAGTGTAATTTCCGTACAAGGTATGGAAGGAATCCGCCATCGTGGACTGGTATCAGAAAGTGGTACAGAGGTTTAAAATAGACTAAAGTTGTCAGAAAACAGAAAAATATCAGTCGACCAAGCACATATGCAGCAGACGTTGAACAGTGATGAATCATTTCAACAAAGTCCCAGAAAAATCAGTGACAACGCATCCAGAGAACTGGGACTACCAACCATCACGATACACAGGATTTTGCTCAAAAGACTGAAGCTTTGACTTATAAAGGTGCAGGATTCTGCAGGAACTCAAACCAAATGACAGACCCAAACCAAGGAGATTGCCTTGGAAATTCTCAGTCGCACAGAGGATGAAAAAGATTATCTGAAAAAGGACATGTTCACAGACGAAGCTTGCTTTCATGTATCGGGTCAACCGGCCAACCAGCACAATGTGAGGATATGGGGCTCTGAAAATCCCCACATGGGTCATTGAAACACGTACGCGACAGTCCAGAAGTCAATGTGTGGTGTGGACTTCCCATGATCACTTGATAGCTCCGTTTTTCCTTGCGGAGGATACAGTGACCTCAACAATTACAGTGCGGAGGATACAGTGCGGAGGAAGGATTCGCCTTTGCACAGATTGAAGGCTGCAACCCAATATCATTTTTCAACAAGACGGCACTCCCCCTCATTGGGCCTTAGTCGTTTGAGCTGTCCTGAAGAAAAATTTCCCAGGTCGCTGGATTGATCGAGAGCGGACAAACCGCCTGACCCCACGAGCAGCAGACATAATCCCCCTTGAACTTTTTTCTGTGAGGGTTTGTCAAAGATGTTGTCTGCAACACCAGGTGGCAAAACCTGCAGGATCTTCTTTCTCGGATCAACAGGTGCATGCGCACTGGTGGACACAAACATGCTGAGCAAAACATGGCAAGAACTCGTGTACCGCCTTGATGTCCTGTGTGTGATGAATGGAGCTCACATTGTAGTGTATTGATGGTGTGCGCAAAACTTTAACGAGTTCTGTATCATATAAACCATAGGGAATTGTGGTATCAATTGTGGTTCTAAATATTGTTGCGGATCCGGGTGGCGGATTATCACCCGGTCCTAGGCGCCACCTCACCACCGCCGTCTCCGGGGTTTATAATGCCCGGCCGCTCAGCACAGGCTCGGGTCACGCGTCTTCAATCGCGATACAACAGTAATCCTTGGTACCTTGCCAGTTGGGAAAATAGAACCCCTGTTACAGACTGGTTTTGTCAGATGCCGAGCGTTTTCTGCCAGTCTGTAACCATTTTGGTGTTATATCACCATCGAATGGATCGCTCCCTCGACGCGCACAAAATTAATCCATAGCGGCAACTTTCATGAATTAACCAGATTTATTGGGGAACATCGGGGATCACAACACAAGCAAAATTCACGACAATGGTTTTATTAACAATCCTCAACCCGTTCTTAACTAGGGAACCACGGACTAAAGGTTTTCGAGGGGGTCGCTACCGAAATATGCCTTAGACAACATGCAGACAAAGACAGACAGACAAACAGCATGCATGCAAGACAAGACAGAGTACTTGGTGATGGCTCATGGACGAGAGAGAAGCATCAAGAAGCACGAATGTCGCTCGTAGCAAGCGGATGTCCACGGATTCGAACTCTCCGCGCTCGAACGTGCTGCGTGGCGAAATGGAGCTCGTCCTCCCTTTGCCCCTTTCGCACCGCACGCGGTCTACGCACGCTCTGACCTGCGCGTAGGGTCGACGATGGGCCTCAGCTGATCTCTCTCACGGTCCAGCATACAATTCAGGCCTGGCCCGTTCACCAGACAAGGCCAAATCGAGGTCGAGCTCCAACAGGCGTATCGACAACGTGTCGATCCGTGAGGTGAGTACGGACGGAGGCTCCACGGCCAGACGCAGGCCGAGTCTGTCAATCACCTCCCCACACGAGTCGATCGTCGACTCCACGTTAGGCAGTCTCTCAAAGCTGACTGCCGTCCTCTCACGGCAGAATCCTCGAGGTGCAGGCAGCCTCTCAAAAGCCCACTGCGTTTCTCAAAACTCAATTCCTTTGTTCCTCTCTCGTTTCGCTCGCTTCGAAGACCCCTGCCATCCATGCAGAATCGCGACTCGACACTCGTGGTTTCTCTCGTTTGCCTCCCTGCCTTTCTTTCGGCTCGTTCCTCACCGAAAAACAACACAGCCTGTCCGGTACAGCCGACCGGCGCCACTACTGCGCGCTCACAAGTTTCACCACAGTTTTCTTTTTCATTCGCTCCCTTACAGTCACAAGCCCGCCTCTCTCGTGAAAACCGACAAACTCCTCCCACCTTTGCCGTCACTTCCCTCCTCTAAGCCACACCCCACTCAGCGGCTGGGAGGGGCTTTATGCCGGAGGGGGTAGGACACAAGAGGGATCTTTGTTTTCACCACCACTGTACGCAACAAAAAACAGTATCTTACACCTCCCGACCACACATATAACGTCCTTATACCACACTAACCTAGGGCTAAACAGGCATTAATGGGGGATCTGAGCTAAATCCTATAATTAGTATTCCATAGGGCCCATTTCCGTAACAATATATTAACAACTTAATTGTCCGAGTCTTTTGGAACACTCTGTACATTTTAATGTAGAGCGGGTATTGCATTCGGTTCGTACATGGAATGAGAGGTGAAGTAACAAATTGTGACGATAACCTTTTCAACACGATCGTTTTAAATTTGATTTGAATAGAGATAAAATTAGCAGATGGAGAGATAAAGATGATTGAAGGGAAGTTTTGGTGGCCTTGTGGTGACGCCGCCTACCATCGGCTTTAACAGTCTGGAGATGGTGGCGCCTGCCAGGGATACAGAGGTTTTGAGGTCTGCGAGAACCAACTGGATCAGGAGAATTATGGTAGTGAAGAAGGGTGGAAGGAGTAGGAATTGGATGAACTGAGGGAGGAGATTGGGTGCAGATTTGGTTTATTTGTTAATTCGGTTGAAATTTTTTTTTTTGTGGTAGGATCAATATCCCAGAAAGAATGTCGGCTTTCTTCACTTGAATCATTGTAAATTGCTTCAGCCATTAATTGTGCTTCGGCGCGGAATGAATATTGGAAGATTTGAGGATTGTAACAAATCGACGATTTTTGTGATCTCTCAATCCCGTAACTCTTGTGATGTATTTTGGCATCTTTTTCAATCTTGGTTCATATGACAAAAGTTCGAAGAATAAGGTGTGGCTGTTTTTTAAAAGCGTTATGACCACCTCCTGGAGTACGTTTTTAAGCTTATCGTTCCATAAAATATTGAATGGGTGCCCATTATTTTCCCGGTGCCATCCAACATATCGAGATCACGCAATACTCAATGATAGCAGCTGTGAAAACTATATAAAGAGGAAGGAAAGGGAATTTTACATAGAGGCCCAGGCAAATAATGAGTAGCAGGAAGTTAAGAAACGGCAAGGAAAGTTAACACATAAATAAAGGCTTCTGTAGAGATAACGATGCTCCAAAGGTATTAAATGGTAAGTAGATGATAAATGTGATGTTAACAGAGTAGATAAGCACGGTGTTAACAAAGTATCTTGCGCGATTCTTGACGGAGCCGGACAAGGCGCGATGTTAACGAGCGGATAAGGGCGATATCTGGGGGAGTGGGACAAGCGCGATGTCGATGGAGCGGATAAGTGTGATGTCGATGGGCGCAAGCGCGATGTCGATGGAGTGGACAAGCGTGATGTTAACAGAGCGGATAAGGCGATATTAACGGAGGCGGATAAGGGTGATGTCGACCGAGCGGAGGGCGAGGCTGCCAAGGGTTGATGTTAACAGAGGGATAAGGGCGATAATTAACGGAGGCGGTAAAGGGTGATGTGCGACCGAGCCGGAAATAGGGTGATGTTAACACGATAGATTAGGGTGATGTTAACAGAGCGGAAAGGATTAACAGAGGGTAGGGTGGATGTTAACAGAGCGGATAAGGGTGAATGTGAACAGAGCGGATAAGGGTGGATGTTAAACAGAGCGGATAAGGGTGATGTTAACAGAGCGGATAAGGGTGATGTTAACAGAGCGGATAGGGTGATTTAAACGCGAGCGGATAAAAGGTGATGTCGATGGAGCGGAAAAGTGCGTGTTAAACAGAGCGATAAGGGTGATGTGAACAGAGCGGATAAGGGTGATGTTAAGGAACAGAGCGGATGAGTGTGCTGCCTCCAAACTTGGATGGCATCCATGTGGCTGTGGAAGAAAAATATTATATTAATGTACTCTCAATTATAATTGTTGCTGGTGCTTATAAATTTAATTTTTATGCTATAAGTCGAATTGGCTGTCAGTTATGTTTCCCTTTACCCAAGAGTCTTTTGACCTAAATGTTGATAAAAGGAATGTCTTGCAATGGAACAAAGTGACCTGGTTGATAACACTGCAACTTTTTGCCATGATTCTTTCACCTAGTGACACGTATTGCAGTTGGAGTTTCTTTGCCTAATGCTTATCAGCCCCCTCCACTCCCACAAAAGCATAGAAATGCCAGGAAATGTAATCTTAGGCTTAGTGAAAATCATTGTGGATGGTTTACCATCTCAGTGCTTTGGACCGTGGTACCATGAAAATAAAGGTTCTCTTGATCAAAAGACTTTCCGTTGTGGACAGTGAATTAATTGTTTAGTACAAATTGAGTAACAGGATTTACACCGAGTGGGTAACAACAATTCCACAACATGGTCAATAAGGGTGAAATCTGGATCGGCGGCTCTGCTTTTCATTGACTTGTGACCATAAATCTCGGTCTTCACAAACCTGAGTGCCACATGGACGGCATCTAGTTTGGAGGTGATCTGTTTGGAATATTTTATGGGCATGACATCAGCTGTCAGCGCCATGTTGGCATTTAGGGTTTGTGGTACTTCTTTTTGTCCAAGGCATATATTTTATGTGTATGTATATGCATATATATATATATATATATATATATAATATATATATATATATATATATATATATATTGTTACGGTTCCTAAGAACGCGTATTGCATTCAACATAACCAGGTGCCCCGAAGTTAGTTTAGCCGTTAAGTATAATGTGTAGACAGAACCCCTCTCGCGTTTAGTGGGAAATCGAAAGGGGGTGCCGTTGCAATGTTTTTTTAAGTTAGGTGGTTAATAAATGACTTTTATTTCCCCCTCTTATGGAAACACGGTACGTTCCTAGCGCTTGCAGCCTCGTTCGCTGGCCACAGCATACACTGTCCACCCGCGTCTACAGAGACCTAGTTTTCTGAAGCAAAATCTCCAGCGTTTCGCCATTCCAGTTCCTTCTCGGCTTCCCCAAACGTACACAGTCGTGGCTGCACCGTCATTCACCTTCCCCAAACACGCATGGATAGGGGGCCTCGCCCCTGCTAGCCGAGGCCCACCCAGAAGGGCGGCCATGGGAGGCCGCCTGTCCAATCAGGGCGGACAGTGAACGTCAGTTTTGACCAAGGGCCCCGCCCTGCTGAGAGAGGTTCGATGAACTACGAAGGGACGCCTCTTGAGAGCGCGCGTTCGTTGGAGTTCAAGTCAAAAGGCTCAGTTCAGTTTCTGCATTCGCTGAGGCGTTCGTTGAGGTTTTGCTGAGTCTTGAGTTCAGTTGTAACGAGGAGGATTGACAGACTGAGAGCTTTCTCACGAGTCTGTGGGTGGTGGTGCATGCTGTTCTTCGTGGGGAGGCGATCAGTCTGTCGATTCGATAACTCGACCACGGACACCCGACCTCGACCGGTGTCTCTCGCTGGGTCCTGTCCGCGACCCTGATCCCGCCCTGGGACTCCGCTCGGGTTCCTCCAACAGACACAAGCCCCACGCGCGTGTGACTGCGGGCCGAGCTGCACGACGCATTGGCAGGTGCCGCACCACGGAGCACCCCCCACCTCCACGGCGCAGGTACCAGCCGAGCCGCGACCCCAAGCTGCGGTCTCTCTCCTGGCTGCGAGGCTCCGCTTGAATTCACCTGGGTTTTATTTTCGTCTGTGTGTGTGGTCCGGTGTGTGTGGGCGTCGTCTGTTAAGTAAGAACTGCATAAGTGTTTTCGGATCATTGTTAAATTTCCTGTATATCGTGATAAGTCGCTCTGTGTCCTTCTTGCTGTAAATAAAAACATTGTAAAATGTTCCCAGTTCGTTTCCGTCCTTGTCTGTCTTCATTGGTCCAGCATGGTTTTCGGATCTGAGTATTAGCCGGGTCTGTTGTTCCCGTTAATCTGCTCATGCTGCGAGCGCGGGCCACGGCCCCCCTTTTTGGGGGGGGCCAGTTCCCCGCTTTTCCCCGAACTGCACCGCCTAGAACCGGAGTGGTAGTCGGTAGTTTGGAACTCTACCGCAGTCGGTAGAGTGACCCGGTTCGAGCAAGATGTGCCGAGGGCTGTAGTTCCCCGGTAGCGACACAGCGTGGTTAATTAGGTAAATTGGTTTTGAGACAAAAGACCCCTCGCTATGCAGTGGAGGTCTTGGCGTCCACGGTCGGTTTAAGACGACCCGCACGCCTCACGGAGTTATCCGTGAGCGACGGCCAAAAATTCGCGGGAGTTCTGGTGGGAGAAACGATGTAACTTCCCACCACCTAGCGTCGTTCTCCGCGCACCGTCCCGACCCGCAACAATATATATATATAATATATCAGCATCTTTCTGATGACGCCCATTCTCATTCGCCACCCTACCCCCACCCCCACATTGCCAACGTTCCACTCAAGAAACAGAGTTCAGCTTGACCAACGACACTAAAGGAGTTGCGGGGGGGGTTCCATTGGGAGAGTTGAAATAATAGTTCGATTATATAACGATGGTTTTAGTTGCAAGGTGATATTACAAAAATTCATTATACCTCATAATAAAGATAGTAACTCGGAGCTAAAATCATCGTTATATCATCAAATATCGGAGCAGGAACACAGCATTACATGACGGGACAGGAACATGGTGGAGGTGGTGGTTATTTGTTGGTGAAGGGAGGAGGTAGGAGGAGGTGGAGCTGATGATGTGCTTGGCAACTGCGTTCCTACGGTGGATGGAGCAATGGTGAAGGCTTCAAGTAGCTTGCTGAGAGTAGACTGTTGACAGTTTTAAATCAATTTCTGCCTCAATAGTCCCTGCATGTAAAGCAAGCAATTAGCAGCGGAAATGTAAAAACACGACAGCAACGGATCCCAGAAATGCTTTTTTTTGGTCATCAGCTTTCTCCACCAATTGGAAGCAGCTTTCACAAGTTACGCAGGGCCATTGTGCATTGTAGGAAAGGTCATGATTCGTTCCTTTGGTTTTTGATGTCAGGTTAAACTCATTTGCATACACTGTCTCGGCCAACGATGGTAGGGTCCAACGTGCT
>CM068960.1:128663296-128676456 GCA_035128595.1 Eptatretus atami | reverse complement strand
ATATATATATATTTCTTTTTTACTCCGATTAACATAAACCAATCTGCACACCAATCTCCTCCCTCAGTTCATCCATCCATCCTCCTTGTTTCTTTCATTTTCTTCCTTTTCGTTCTTTTATTTCGTTCTTATCGTGGCATGTAGACAGAAAACCAAGTCCCAGTTCATGTGTGTTGTAGCTGCGATGTAATTCTTCCGCTCTGAGTCTGGGATGCCGGTGGTTCGAACCCTGGACGAGGTGTTTTTTCATGAAAAAAAAATTTTTGGTATACAGAGTCGAGGCTCGTGGAAGAGCTAGAATTAGTACAAGGAACGGATCAGGACACAAGATAAAATAAACAGTTGAGAAAAGGGGGAAACACTAACAGTAGAGTTTAAGGCCAAGATAGAAGCTGAATGAGACAAACAATGGGTGTGGAGGGGGGGAATGGGGGGCAGGAGAGAATGCATTTGGTGGACAATATGGAGACAGAACAAAACTCTAATGAGGAAAAACTGGAAATTTGGACGGAGGGATTGCGGTGGGGTGATGGGCGGGGGGGGGGGGGGGGTGGCGCTAACGGGGAGCAGAAAAGATCATGGTTTTGGATTGGGGATGATCTGAGATGGTGGTGAACAGCTGTCTTGAAGACCTGGAGTGAAGAATTAGATTGAAGAGAATGTGGAAGTTGATTCCAAAGGTAAGAAAAATAAGAACGAATGAGTGGAGGTGAGCAGTGATCCTGGTTTTAGGTAGTTTCACCAGAAGAGAGTTGTGGGGGGGAGTGGGGCGGAGGGAGGGGGAGACAAAGTATGGAAAGAACAGAAGGTGCGAGACCTGAAAGGAGGCAGTGGAAATAGGGAGGCTACCGAGCTGTCTGCGATGGCGAATTGATATCCCCATAGACTCAGCTTAATCATGGGAAATTCCAATGATGTTGAAGGCCTTGGTTTCCACACCATCAGGGTGAGCATGGTGTGAGGCAGGGGAGCCAGCGCAGAAGGGAAAACAGCACTCCATCAAGCTGCAGATGAAGGCCTTGTAGGTGTATAGGAACTCCTGAATTCCTGTTCAGGTGTGCCAAGGAAGCACTTTGTATGATAGAGGATGCCCAGTTGGCAGCTGGTGTTGGAGACCAACTTTGAAATGTAGTTTGTGCAAGAGAGATCATGGCTGATCGTGAGACCCAGGAGTTTGAATAATTGAACTTCCTGAAGAAGATTGTGAAGAAAGTACATAGGAGGGTTTGCCAGATAGTCCTTTTGGAGAGAGATCATAAGTATGTGTGATTTGTCAGGATTGAAAGACATGTTCCAAGTGTTTGATTTGGTTGTGATTTTGTCAAGGACTGAATATAGGGAAGAGGCCGAGGGATGAGGAATGTCACGGCCGAGGGTGGGGTCATTAGCAAATAGATAAAGAGGATTTTCCAGCGAGTCAGAGAGATCGTTGATGAAGATCAGCAATAGGACTGGGCCCAGAACACTGCCTTGGGGCACACCAGCCTTGACAGGGAGAGGAGATGAATGGATTCCGTTGAGAGTCACACGTTGGCTATGAACGAGAGTAGAGGAATTCAATAAGCCATGTGTGGAGTTGTCCTTGGATGCCATAGGCAGAGAGTTTAGAGAGTAAGGCGGGATGCCAGACTGTATTAAAAGCACAAGATATGTCCAGAGATGGTGCTGATCTCATGTCTGACATTCAGGGCCTCCATCCATTGTTGGAAGCAGCATGTCCAAGATAGAGTGACTTGGTCTGAATCCGAATTGGTGATCTGAGATGAGGTTGTTGGACAAAAGGAAGGATTTCCTATCAACTGGGATGATGGATTCCATGACCTTGCTGATGATTGAAAGTAAGCTGATAGGGTCTGTAGTTAAGGGGATCAGTTTTTGCACATTTTCCTTTTTAATCTCATACAGTGATGTTAAAGGATTTCTAAGCAGATGGAAGATGACTTAACGCAAATGACAGAGAGAGGATGAGAACGAGCAGCAGAGCAGGTTTGAAGGACTCGTGAGCTGATGCCGTCCGGTCCAGTTGCAGAGTCAGAGTCGAGATTTGAAAGAACCTTTTCAGGTGTTTATTCAATTGCGCTCAATTTCATTTTCATACTGTAAGTACAGTACTGTAACTACCATTTGATGCACACAAAATCATCGGAGGAGATGTGCTCCCCTTGTAAACGGCCCTCAAAATATTTTACCGGATGATGACGTCACTGGCATCCAGATTGGAAAAAAATAGAGTTGAACAAGTCAGAAAAAAGTAAAACACGTGGGGATGGAATCCAGAAAAAACAACCAAACAATTTTTCTGACTTGTTTACTAAATAGATTCTGATGGTTAGATCATCCCTTGTTGTATTCCTTGTGACTATTTTGTGTGCCCCTGCCATGGTTCCTGAGCGAGCAGGCTGGAATGAGCTCATGGGAGGCGGTTCTGTGCTTGATGCCGTGCATGCCGGCTGTGCCCAATGTGAGGTGGACGCATGTGATGGGACAGTTGGACCAGGGGGAAGTCCCGATGACCACGGGGAAACGACGCTCGATGCAATGATAATGGATGGGTGAGACACTGATATGTGATTTTACTGAAACCCCAGCTTATGTACCTATTATTGCAGTACTTAATTTACCTGTGTTACTTGAGCATCCACATCAGATTTGCAAGATCAAAAAAAAATTCTCCCATTAAACTTGCTTGAATGAGACTGGAGAACGAAGGATTTACATTTTTATGGAAAATATTGTCGGCTGAGAGAAGCAGAAACAAATCTATGTTTGCAGGACAATTGATGCGCAGTTTGTCGATCAAAAGCCGTTATTCAGCCTCGTTTGGCCGAGCGTTGCAGGTGCTTCTCAAATGTATGATGGTGTAACGAAGTTCCTCAACCAAGCATTGACAGAAGTGTTCTAACCCTTTGCTTCACTGTCTTTCCCCTTCTGATCATTGCACCTCTGTCAACACTTAATTGGTCGAGAAAATTAATTCTGCGTATTTCGGCGCCGACCCAGACTGATTCTAGTCCTTTCACGGACTAATTTGCCGTTGTATGATAGTGTATCCTCCCGGATCTATCAAAACTGTAACAGATGGTGACCACGAGACTCGATGCTTGAGGACGCGTTTCCATGTGCACACCTTTCTGAGAGCTCGCGCGTTGCTTCACTTCACGTTGCTTCACTTCACAGCTCGCGCGTTGCTTCACTGTTTTTGATTTGCAGTTTATCATGACTGGTGCTCTCGTTGCCGACTGTGTGGAGAAATGACACGTGTTTGTCATGTTAAGCGACCAGTCTTCATCCAACTCGCTCGTGGAAACAAAGCATCACTGATTGGCATCGCCGCAGATATCGATTGCCTTTCCATCAAACTGTCGGTAGAAGGTACAAGGTCTCCAGAGCTATCAGTTCCGTTGAGAATCCGTAATAATTACAATTTACATTTAAATG
This sequence comes from Eptatretus atami, assembly GCA_035128595.1. Lineage (NCBI taxonomy): Eukaryota > Metazoa > Chordata > Myxini > Myxiniformes > Myxinidae > Eptatretus > Eptatretus atami. The sequence goes on along the minus strand of CM068960.1, from coordinate 128,673,018 downwards.
TAGAGAAGTTGCATATCAAGGGAAAATATTGACAATTTCCAACACCTGTAAACTTTATAATTGCCTTCTCGGACATCGTGGTGACAGTGACAGTAAATTTTTTACTTCCTTACGATTCGATGTTCTACTTCCTTATTCTCACGAGCATTTGGAAAACTTTATCAAACCCTCTGGAAAGGTGAGTGTTACATATGGGTATTCTAAATTTCCTCGTATAGTTCTGCATCTTTAACCGCCCTGTAAAAATGGTATCACTTCCCCCACCAGGTAAATTGCAGGTGACGACTGGAACGGCACTCGGTAGAGCGCATACCTCCTCCAGGCTGAACAGTTTACGTTCTGTATCCCATCGTTTTCAAAATAACTTCGATATTGAAAATACAATTCCAGAGCAATTTTCGGTTGTCCATACTTTTACCTTTGCTACTTACAGAGAGCAATTCTTCATCAAAAGCTTAATTATTCTTAATTTGTATTGGCTTCGCCTTGGTGGCACAGGAAAGGTGCAAAGCCATGAGGTTAGAGGTGGTAAGCTTTGTCGTACATATTGTACATGAGGAAGCATTGCAGAACGGAAACGCACTTCGTCGGCTTGTCACGATGTGGTTCATCTTTGTGCACCTGTCCTGTCCCCTTCACCTCCCTTTTCCTGTTAGGTCCTTCCCTTCCACCAGTTGCGCCATTGTCTTTCCTTTTATCCTTCTATCACCTCGCTCTTCCATGACACCTAGATATTGTATAAAAAGAACAGTTACAAGTAGGCGAAATACTGCGATTAATTTGTATTAGATTTCCGACCTTAACACGTTGATAGGCCAATTGACATCAGTGTGACTCAATCGCTTTGTGCGGCATGGCAAGGTGGAAAAGTATTTGGCCTAAAGAAGAATAAGAATACGTCCATTTGGCCCATCATACCTGTCTGTCTATAGCGTAGCATTCTCCCGTATCTAATTCCTTGTATCCACTAACAAGTTGTGGTTGATTTCGTGGTCACCAACGATGTTTGCGGTCCAATGTGCGTGGGCGAAAGGAAGGCGTGGTCTTTCATTTGCAGAGACACGTATGATGTCGGTGCCGTGGCAGGACTTCGACGTGTACCGAGTGCCATCGGGGTGGCACGTGCCATTATGGATCATACCACACATACACTATTGGTCGGAGAGGCTGGTTCGTATAACTTATGTCACTCAAACTCTTCGTTCACTTCACGTGTTTCTCTCAGTCAGCTTTACTGTGTGGAGACTCTATGCAAAGGTTGTTGTTCATAGAATGAAATGTGGTACGATGAAACTTATATACACAGGTGGACACCATTTGGCCCAACGTGGCAGTGCCGTATCCACATCCTGTTAACTGAATATATCGATTTACTTCTTTCTTTTTAATAAACCTCTATTTTCAATATCTGTTTGTTTAACAAAACATCCACATCCCTATACTTAACCTGCATACCATAGTTTAATCGTGTAAGCAGGTAATTTGGTCAGGGTACTGGCAAAGCATGGTTTCATCCTTTAGAGATAGACGGTGGGGTTTTTATGTCTACAGTACAAATACAGATTGGCCAGCCGGACTTGCTTCCCCATTAGGATATTACGTCTCAAGTTGCATTGTCAGCTGAAAGCCGATATAGGTCATATGAAAACTAAAGGCCTCAATATTTATACAATATGTAGACACTGTGTGTACACAAACACTCTGAAACGTTTGAGGAAAATGCACTTTCCTTTGTACACAAGTGTACAAGTGCCACCTGATACTGGGAGAACCATACATGCCGATGAGCTCTCCATTCACACACACAGCCAGTTGGTGAATGCACACATGCTTTATGTTATATATAACTAATAGCAGGGGTACCCGGCGTTGCCGGGCAACACCAGGTCCCTCGTTCTGCTCCTTCCCCCCTCCCTCATCCCACCTCCTTCCCTCTGGTATCCCACCCCACCCCTTCCTACTCCCTCAAAATTCCCACCCAACCCGTCTCTCCTCCCACAAAGGAATTTTCGCAGGGTTTTTAACCACGTCTGGGAAAAATTAAGAATTAAAATAAAACCCGCTTTCGATTCCTACCAACCTCTAACTTGCCTCGTGTCATGTCGAAATCTGCCCCGAGGGACGAATTCATCGATATAACCGATAGAAGTGATGGTATCGATGTGTATCCTCGTCGCCATGTTATGAATCTGGAGTGTGGTCAGTTACCAACTTTCTTGTGGAGCGCTCGCCAAGTGGTTTAAGCACTTATGCAAGCACTCCATTCAAAACCATCAAAACCATTCAGAAGGAACGGCCGGATGGTAAGTGGACATCTCGACAGCATACAGTACATACAAAAGACCGACAAAAGAACGGATTTTTAATTGAAGGTTTCAAATATTAATCATGACGATATTCGATGTCATGAAAACTTACTTTATTCAGGTTTCAATGCGTTTTAGTTTTTAAAATGTACATAAACTCAGAGATGATGTTCAGTGTACAAAAGTGGACGTGGACATTTCATACAGAACTTTAAAGTGTAATGTGTGCATCATATATATATATATATACTGAAACGCAAAATAAACTTACCACCTTTTAAACCTTCAAATATCAACAATAACACTGCGTGTAGTAAATGTGTGAACTTATTTGTGGACAATAGTGTCCTCACTGTCAGACAAAACGGTCACGGATGGTCACTTGAACCTTCAATGTTCACTTCATAGCACAGCTGTTGAACAGCCGTTTTGACTGTCAGTGATTAGGCAAGAGGTATGGGATGATTTTAATGAGCTGCACGTGATGTCTTGATATTGGCTTTAAAAACGCCAGTGCAAAATGGGCATTTCAATCAACATGCCACGATTGTCAAGGGATCAACGGCAGTGTGCCTTGGGCATACTGCAAGGCGGATTGAGCTACCGTGAGGTGGCACGTCACCTTGGCTGTTCACACCAGACGATATCGGCCCTGGTGGACAGAGACACCCTCCACAACTCTGCAGATGACAGACCTCGATCAGGCAGGCCAAGAGTCACCACTGCAAGGCAGGACAGGCAAATGGTCCTAAGTCAGATGGCTTCAGACATTGAGGACTGAGTAGGACAGAATCCAGCAGCAATCCATCCAAAGACTGGTAGGCAGTATGTGCCGACGATGCACTGCCTGTATCCAAAACAATGGTGGCCACACATGCTATTGAAAGGGGACTGACATTGCACCCTGTGCTGTTCTGTACTGTAGAACAAACTTATGAGATGGTGTATCTTGGTCAAAAACTTGACATGTCATCAATAAAATGCCAATGTTTCAATTAGCAATTGTTGGTTTGTTTTATTTTGAACTGTTACAATTTTATTACATTTCAAACAAGTGGTAAGTTTCTTTTGCGTTTCAGTATATATATATATATATATATATATATATATATATATATATATATATATATAATATATATATATATCTCGTGAATTTACCCGGCCTCCCGACGAATTACTGATGGACGAGTAATTACTCACGACCAAGACGATTATTTACTTCACATAATATGATAATTACACGTCCATCAGTTTGTTTATAAGCCCTCCCCCCCCCCCCCCCACACCAGGTCCAAATACGTTGGTGCGTAGGTAGCTCACTTACCTTTGAGCTGTCTACCCAGGTTCGATTCCCTACCACATTAAAACTGTTGGATCGGTGTTTAGCGCGCAGGGCCATTTAATCGCAAGGTGCACCGTCCTCGATGAACTTTAAACCGGGCATCCGGTCTTCTAACTTTGTTTGATGAACGTTAAATAGGAAGTTAGGGAACCTTGAACAATTACAAATTCCTGTCCAAATTGGCTTCTAGTCGTTGAAAGACTAGAGCTAAAAACTGTCCCTGACAAACCCCACAAGAGATGTCAATAATAAGGGCCATAGTAATAGTAGTAGTAGTAGTAGTCATAGTAGTAGTCATCCACATGACATTGTTTGATGGCTGATTTTTGTCTGGTGCCACAGTTTCTCCCATGTATTGTCCACCGAATCCCCAGCATCCCGGTTTGCTGTCTCCATGGGCTTTCCTGATCTCGATCTAACGTCCAATCGTTCACGAAAGATTTTCACAGATTGGCTCCAGGCCGCCTGTCAGCCCAACTTTTACAAGGTAATTAGCAACTCGAAACACATTGCTGTGTTCATTGAGAGAATTGATGTATTTTTTTTATCATTATCAACCACCTATTTACTTCATTGCATGTTTTTCGTGGTGTTGGCTTAATGGTTATGGGCGGGCTGGAGCCTCGGTCCTGGTTCAAATCATGCTTGGCCGTTGAATTAATACGAGGTGGGTTTACTCAGCCCGTCATCCTTCCAAAGTCGGAAAAATGAGTACCGGCTTGCTGGGATGATTGAGCCATTCGAGTATCCTGTGTCGGAGTGGTGACCCATCCAGGATTGTGCCCAATAGCCCAGGAGACTGCTTCGGCAGCACCGACGCTCTGTACAGAGCATGGTTCCAATGGATGGATGCATGAGTTTAAAACGTATAAAATATAACCAATATCCAAAGGGATTGGAGAAGGAGTAATGGCAGCTTTCTTTGCAGAATGTTGTCCCAAATCCCACCAAGTACTGTGGCCCTTACAAGCCACTCGTTAGGATGACGAGTGGAGAGTCAAGACCCTCTGCACAGCCTTCCTGGAGTTGGGGTCACGACACTGTTGGTAAAACTTCAGAGTTCTCACCTTGAATGTAAACACTGTGCGATGGAGAGAAACTGGAATGGTTAAATACAGGGTACCTCTCAATAATTTAATATATCAGAAAAAAAAATACTTAAATAGCAGATGGATGGAGGGATGTTGAGGGGTACTAATACCGAACAGATGGTGTGTAGAGTGTGATGAATGATTGCACGTCATCGGTCAGCTGTTACTGTGTGTGTGTGTGTGTGTGTGTGTGTGTGTGTGTGTGTGTGTGTGTGTGTGTGTGTGTGTGTGTGTGTGTGTTTTTCACAATAAGTTTGCTGTTTGGACATTTGCTCTCTTCTTTCTTGGTGTTCTTGTTACAGGAATAATATTTGCTGCGTTAAGTTTAAATCCCTTTTAACGGTTGTTTACTTATTTGGTACTTGACATGTAGATTGGAGAACACTTGTGCAGTTGGTGGTACAGGGTAGAGGTTCGTATATTGTGGAAATCGGACCAAGCGGAGGAGCGTTTTTGTTCATCGTGAGGGCACAGAGAACCATGAACTAAAAACCGCACGCTCCATGTGCACGCCACGTTAATTACCATGGCAACCACATTCCTTGAGTTTGTCGGATCACTGAGGTGACCGTGCAGGATTTGCCATGCACGGCCATAGGGCCCACCACGGAGCATCTTCTAAAAGAGACTTTTACTTGGTGTTGAGTCTGTGAGCAGATGAGCGAATGGATGGCCTCTCACTAATTGGTTTGGAACGCAAGAATGCTCTAGAAACATGGGCGTGGGAAAATGAAAGGCGACGGAGAGTTTGGCGATGCAGAGAGGTTAGTTTGTGTTTGGAAAGCTGAGGTGAGGTCATCAGTGATGTATGTGCATATGTAAGTCGTTCAAGGTTGAGATGGACCCTGTATTTATTAATTTTTTTTCATTTGTGTACACGTGTATGGACGTTGCTCAAATATCCATTGTCGTCATTAAGAATTTACCATGTTCCTAAACTTGTTTCATATCAGGGTCTTGTCGACAGATCTCTTTTTCATAAATGAGGGTGTTTGAGCTTCATGAAAGATCTTGTTCATACTTCGAACCCACATGCACCATTTGAGTTCTTTGCTGCTCATGGTGGTCGTGCACCACTTTAAGATGAAGGTACAATGTTGAGGTCATGCCCTGATACCTGTGAACCATTTGAGGTGATGTTCTGATTATTGCACTCAGGTATGCTTGCAGTTGATGGCAATGGTCACATTGCTGTTGCTACATCGAGCAATGGAGCTGTACACAAGATATCCGGGTAAGACGGTCACATGATCAGGTTGCAATATAGTATCGTAAGTGAGTAAACAAAGGACCAGAGAAAACCCTCAACATTATTAACTTGAAATACTTCAAGGCCGTGTAACACAGGCATCATCAGCACAGTTTTCTAGAGTAAAAAGTAAGATAATTATTTTTGGTGGTTTTATTGTTTGATTGAAAGAACCGTGCCATTTGGTTTTGACATGACTTGCTCCTTCCTCGACATCACTGTAAGTCACCAGTCATTCTGAGCAACAACTTGTCCCATCACAATGATAATCGCCACCACGTGAAGATGGTTGATTCCCGGTGTTTTAAGAGTCAGTCACGAACTTATAACCATCTCCACGCGCGTTGATGAGTTACAAAACACGAAATGGGACTTGCATACGAAAATAGTCCTCCACGAGGAGGAGCGTTGGAGAAACTTCCCGATGGATCTTTGATGAGGTGGTGCACCAGGTACCAGGTGTTTTATGGGTAAAATAAACCCTGCAGATTTTTTTGCAACTTTAATATTGCATCGGGTAATTGCCTTCATAATTATGTTGAAGAACTTGACATTTGCACTTTGGAATAAAATGATCGATGTCACCTCTTTCTGGTACCCTGGACACCCACCTAGGCGTGTTGGAGACTCACCCATTCCTGGTGCAGGAGGTTATGCAGTGGGTGGAGTTGGAGGTGCGGTTGCTACAGGAGACGGTGATACAATGATACGCTTTCTCCCAAGGTGAGTTCTTGGTTTCTTTAAATTGCATAATGAGAGGTAAATTTATATTAGAAACTCCGACTAGTTATTGTGGCTTTGCAGCTACCAAGCGGTGGAAAGCATGCGGAGGGGAATGTCACCACGAGGGGCCTGCAGGGATGCAGTGGCACGGATACAGAAGGTCAGGCCAGGGTTCTTTGGTGCCTTGGTCTGTGCCAATACCACCGGGAACTTTGGTAAGTGGTGATTGTACCCCTTCATACTGTGTTCAGTTGTACATCCCTTCAGCACTTCCTAGAATCAAACCTGCTTCTCCTCAACACCACTTTAATTGATCGATGCCCGACAGTGTGCTTTATTCTGGAACGGGCAAGTGTAAATGGCCAATTAATGTGACTTGCTGCAAGACCTGGACTTAGTCCTTTGACGTGGACCATTATTGAAATATGTCCTATGTTTCTAGGTGCCGCCTGCAGTCGTCACGGGTCTTTTACTCGATTCACCTATATGGTGTGCACGGCAACTGCCTGTCCAGCAGCGCACACCATCTCCTGCGAGTAAGAGGCTGTCAGACCAATCATCTAGGCAACGTCTGTGCTTGTTTGCAAGAGAATGTGTCCCCAAAACGTCCGTCCAACAGTCCAAGACTCTTGACTTGTGTCTGAAAGCAGGCAGGTGGTGAGAGCTCAAGAGCCACTTATTTTGAACGCAAGGAGAGTGGGAAAATTTTTCACGTAACTTTTACATGAGAGTCAAATGATCGTGAAATATATAAATGATTCCAAAATAAATTATTTCACAAAGACAGTTCACAGAACACCTTACCCCATGCAGTCTTGACAAAAAAGGACATTGGCGGGGCCTGCGAGCGATAAATTTGATTTTGATTTTGATGTATTTATTACCAAATACTGCTCAACGGAAGGGTTTTGAAAGTGCTAAAAAGGGGATTTGTGTTCTTCAGTGTTCAGGTATGTAATGAAATTGAAATAAAATAAACATTTTAAAGATTGTAGAAAAAAAATAATTTCAGAAGTTAACTGCCATTGATGGAGATATACATGTAGATATACATGATTGATGGAGATATACATGTAGGCGTCTTTTACGCCACCCTGTTCAACACGTTATATTAATCATTCATGTTTGTTTGTGTCCTTCAAAGCAGGAAGTTACTTTGGAATCAATTTCAATTTTGTTTGGCTGCCAGGCAGACAGAGTAAAAATTAAATCATCTCACTCCTCTGTGCGCATGCGTGATCGGGACAAATTCAGAGCCAAAGTAGGGTAAAACTACAGGTTAGTTTTCCGATTTGTGTTCGATGAACAACCTATTTAAATTGAATGTTGTATTTTGATCATAAAGTGAAGCCTGGTGTTGGCTTAGTGGTTAGAGTGGATGGCTTGGGATCCTAGGGTCCTGAGTTCGAGCCCCGTTGGCCACTGAATTTACACCAGGGGGTTGACTCAGCCTGTCATCCTTCCGAGGTCGGCGAAATGAGAACTAGTGTACTGGTCCCGGTGTATTCCCCGGTTAGAATAGGTGTCCCATATCCCTGTGTGCCGTAAGAGGCGATCATGGTTGGCGTCAGGAAGGGTATCCGGCCATAAAACATTGACTCAAGAAGGGAACCATGATTGCATGGAGCCCGCAAAAAGCTAACCCCTGCTCAGCAGGGAAAATGGCTGTTCAAAGGCTGTTTTTTTATTTTTATTTTTTTAATTTTTGATCATAAAGTGACATTTGCAGGCAGACAGGCAGACAGACAAAGTGAACCAATTGCTTGACCACACTTTTTGCTTTGTGTGCTTGGGTTAAAAAAAAAGAAGCTCACTAGACAGGTAGAAATGCCGATGGTTTAGTTCAGCCTATGTTGTGATCCAGGTTTCCTGAAACCAGGAACACATGTGCAAACTAGAAGGGCATTCGTTAGAGTGCATACCTCCGCCACGTCATGCCTGATCCACGAGAACATATCGGACCCAATATATTTTTGAATTAGAAGAGCACTGATTGGGATGGTTATGAGACATGCGTTGGTCCCCATGGGTCTGGAACTGTGAACCAGAATAGCACCAAGTTCTTTGACTTTGCAAGAAGTCATGGACTGAGGGTGGCTGGTTCATGGTTTCAGCGCCCACAAGTTCATCGCTGGACTTGGTTGTAAAAAGGCTGTTTTCAACGCTGGTGGTGGTGTGGCAAAGGGGATTGACCATGTGATCGTTGATGGTCCCTGGATGATGATTCAGAACTGCAGGGTCTACCGGAGTGCTCAATTCCTCAGTACTGACCACAGGCTTGTGGTAGCAACTCTGAAGTTGCAGCTTAATTCTGGGAGAATGGCACCATCCAAACCTAGGCTGGATGTTGGCAAGCTCAAGGATGAGAGGGTCGTTGAGGAATTTGTGAACAGGCTGAGTAGAGATTTGGGGACTGGGTGCTTTGGGGAATCCTGAAGAGTTGTGGAGTGCCTTCAAGACCACCATCCTTGATGTTGCCGTTGGATGTCTTGGAACTCACCGAAGGGCGAAGAAGAATTTTGTGTCTCAAGGGACACTGGATACCATTGACCAGAGTCGCAGGGCCAGGCTTAATGGCAGAGCTGAGCTGTTCAGGGAGTTGAGGCATAAAACTGTACGTGCGCTGACGATGGAGAAAGAGGCCTATGTGCGAGGAATCCGTGAGGGAGTAGAGCATCACCTGTGGTCAGGTGATTCTCATCCTGTTTGCAAGGTAATTCGCACATTGCGTTCCTCCAAGCCAATCCCTTGGTGTACTGCAGTTAGGGCGGAGGGGGTGGGCTCTTGACAGGGGAGTCCAAATTGAAGGCCCGCTGGGCCGGTTACTTTGAGCAGCTGCACCAGGCCGATCCACCAGCTGTTGAGGCAGATGTCAGGGGTGTTTTTATCCCCATTGCTGATCCTCCAATCAAATATGATTCACCTTCATTTGTGGAAACGCAGGATGCGGTGAACCGGTTGAAACAGGGTGAAAGCTCTGTGGCATCCATGCTGAACTTCTCAAGGCTGGT
>CM068960.1:128615081-128627130 GCA_035128595.1 Eptatretus atami | reverse complement strand
CTTCCTAGAAAAAAAGTTGCGTCATAATTATCGCCGCTAATGGAAATCGGCATCTTACATTATCTCCGAAAACTAGGCCAAGCTTTTTTGAATTTCTTGTTTGCGGGAATCGAAAACAGGCATTAGCAGAGAGAATATACCGCACATAAATGATACATCACTATGACGCTCATATCAATTTTTTATGACGTCTTCCTATTTTTTTTGAAATTTTTTGTTTCACAACCCAGAGTTTTTCATCGCGATTCTTCCGTGAAACTGCCATGTATATGCAAAAGCCACGCGCGGGCAGTAAACCATCTCCGATTTTGGAAATTCCTTCCGTAGAAAAAAAAGTTGACGTCATAATATCGCGCTAAGGAAAATCGCCTATACATTATCTCCGAAACTAGGCAAGCCGTTTGAATTTGTTTGCGGGACATCAAGCCGGGCATTAGCACAGATGATTATTTATCGCCAAACCTGATTACATCCAATGACTCATATTCGTTTTTATGAGCGTCAGTCATATAGAGGACGAGGACTTTAGCTCATTTGAGCTTGTTTAACACAGTAGGTTGGATTGACAGCCCTTCAGAAAGGTGGAGCACAAGCTGCATGTGAGTTAAAGCAAATAAACCTTTCTCATTTATGAGACTGTGAAAAAGGACTTTGTTGGGAACCACATTCCTTATAATCATGCACACGTTAACGGAGCTGGGTCCGGCGGAAGCCGACATCTGATTTCTCTGCGTTCCATGGGCAAAGACTGATAATAGCTTAGTTGAGTGTTTGTTCAGGTGATTCATTGTGTAATCAATGTTAAGTGCACACGACTGTCTTCCTGTTCCTCGAGACAACCGACCCTCATGGCAAGGATCCGTACACAAGGTTGGCCCACACGGTGCTGCGAGCAGCACTTCAGGTGATCCGAGCAATCCCGTCGTGGTGACAGAACTCTGCACATAGGCCGGTCGCTTGGGGTCGGGAACATCGGCTCGTTTTCACGGAGCACATCAAGAGGACGGGAAGGTGTACATGGTGGAACGTGGGAGGTGTACATGGATGGGACAGTGGGAGGTGTATCATGGATGGGACAGTGGGAGGTGTACATGGATGGGACAGTGAGGTGTACATGGATGGGACAGTGGGAGGTGTACATGGATGGGACAGTGGTGTGCATGGATGGTGACAGTGGGCAGGTGATGTTTACATGAGATGGGAACGTGGGAGGTGTGCATGGATGGGACAGTGGGAGTGTGCATGTACTGGGACAGTGGGGAAGTTGTATGGATGGGACAGTGGGAGGTGTACATGGATGGGACAGTGGGAGGTGTACATGGATGGACAGTGGGAAGTGTACATGACTGGGACAGGGGAGGGTTACATGGATGGACAGTGGGAGGTTACATGTGATGGGACAGTGGAGGTGTACAGGATGGGACAGTGGGAAGTGGTCACATGATGGGCAGTGGGAGGTGTACATGGATGGGACAGTGGAGAGGTGTACATGGATGGGAACAGTGGGAGTGTACAGGATGGGACAGTGGGAGTGTAACATGGATGGGACCAGTGGGGAGTTGTACTGGATGGACAGTGGGAGGTGTACATGGATGGACAGTGGGAGGTTACAGGATGGGACAGGGAGTGTCATGGATGGGACAGTGGGAGGTGTACATGGATGGGACAGTGGGGAAGGGTGCATGGATGGGCAGTGGGAGGTGTACATGGATGGACAGTTGGGAGGTTGTGCTGGATGGCATGGGTGTATGTGGGACAGTGGAGGTGTACATGGATGGAGCAAGTGGGGGAAAGGTTTTTTGTACTCCATGGATAGGAAAACCAAGTGGAGTGTACATGGATGGGACAGTGGAGGTGTACATGGATGGACAGTGGGAGGTGTTAGCTATGGGCAGTGGGAGTGCAGGATGACAGTGGAGGTGTACATGGATGGGAGTGTGGACGGTGTGCATGGATGGGAACAGTGGGAAGGTGTGCAGTGATGGACAGTGGGAGGTTGTACATGATGGGACAGTGGGAGGTGTACATGGATGGCGACAGTGGGAGGTTGTACATGGATGGGACAGTGGGAGGGTCAGTATGGGCTGGAGGTTCATGGATGGGACAGTGGGAGTTCAATGGATGGGACAGTGGGAGGTGTGTACATGGATGGGACAGTGGAGTGTACATGGATGGAGACAGTGGAGTGTACATGGATGGGGACAGTGGGAGGTGACATGGATGGCGACAGTGGGAGTGTACAGGATGACCAGTGAGGTATGATGGGACAGTGGGAGGTGTAATGGTGGGACAGTGGGAATTGTGGATGACAGTGGAGTACGGGACAGTGGGAGGTGTACATGGATGGACAGTGGGAGGTGTACATGGTGGGACAGTGGGAGGTGTACAGGATGGGCACAGTGGAGGTGTAATGGATGGGACAGTGGAGTGGTACATGGATGGACAGTGGGAGGTGCATGGATGGACAGTGGGAGGTGTAGCATGGATGGGGACAGTGGGAGTGTGCATGGAGGGACAGTGGGAGGTGTGCATGATGGGACATGGGAGGGTGTGGACGAGTATGGATGGGACAGTGGGAGGTGTACATGGATGGGACAGTGGGAATGTCATGGATGGAACAGTGGAGGTGTACATGGATGGACAGTGAGAGGTGTAACATGGATGGGACAGTGGGAGGTGTACTGATGGGACAGTGGGAAAGTGTACATGGATGGACAGTGGGAAGGTGTAACAGGATGGGACAGTGGGAGTGTACATGGATGGCGGGAGGGTCATGGATGGCAGGGAGGTGTACATGGATGGCAGTGGAGGTTACATGGATGGGACAGTGGGAGGTGTACATGGATGGGAGCAGTGGGAGGTGTACATGGGAATGGAGTGTACAGATGGCAGGGGAGGTGTACATGGATGGGACAGTGAGGAGTGTCATGGATGGACAGTGGAAGGATGTACATGATGGGACAGTGGAAGTGTTGGCATGGATGGGACAGTGGGAGGTGTACAGGATGGGACAGTGGGAGGTGTGACATGGATGGGACAGTGCGGAGGTGTACATGGATGGACAGTGGAGGTGTACGTGGATGGGACAGTGGGAGGTTGTACATGGATGGGACAGTGGGAGGTGTACAAACTGGACAGTGGGGGTACATGGATGGCAGTGGAGGTTGTACATGGATGGAAGGAGGTTACATGGAGGACTGGGAGGTGTACATGGATGGACAGTGGGAGGTGTGCATGTGGGACAGTGGGAGGTGTACAATTGGATGGGACAGTGGGAGGTTGTGCATGGATGGGACAGTGGGAAGGTGTGCATGTAATGGTACAGTGGGAGTGTACATGAATGGGACGTGGGAGGTTGTACAGTGGATGGGACCAGTGGGAGGTGACATGATGGGACAGTGGAAGTGTACATGGATGGGACAGTGGGAGTGTACATGGATGGGACAGTGGGAGTCGTATGGATGGGACAGTGGGAAGTGTACATGGATGGGACAGTGGAAGTGTACATGGATTGGACAGTGAGAAGGTTAACAGATGGGACCAGTGGGGGTACATGTGGAAGTGGAGGTGTACATGGATGGACAGTGGGAGGTGTAACATGGATGGGACACGTGGGAAGGCTGTACATGGATGGACAGTGGGAGTGTACATGGATGGCAGTGGGAGGTGTTACATGGATGGGACAGTGGGAATGGTGTACATGGATGGGAACAGTGGAGTGTCTGGATGACTGAGTAAGGATGGGACAGTGGGAAGTGTGCATGGATGGCACAGTGGGAGGTGTTACATGGATGGGACAGTGGGAGGTGTGGCATGGATGGGACAGTGGGAGTGTGTACATGGGCTGGACAGTGGGAGGTGTACATGGATGGGACAAGTGGAGGTGTACAGGTTGGGAACAGTGGGAGGTGTACATGGATGGGAAGTGGGAGGTGTTACATGGAGGGACAGTGGAGAGTGTGCATGGATGGGACAGTGGGAGGTGTACATGGATGGGACAGTGGCGAGTGTGGCATGGATGGACAGTGGGAGGTGTGCATGTATGGCGACAGTGTGGATTGGTGTACATGGATGGGACAGTGGGAGTGTACATGATGGACAAGGGGAGTGTACATGGATGGGACAGTGGGAGGTGTACATGATGGACAGTGGGAGGGTACATGGATGGGGGACAGTGGAGGTGTGCATGGATGGGACAGTGGAGAGTGTACATGGATGGGACAGTGGGAAGTGTACATGGATGGGACAGTGGGAGGTGTACATTGGAATGGGACAGTGGGAGGTGTTACAGGATGGACAGTGGGAGGTGTACGTGGATGGGACAGTGGGAGGTGTACATGGATGGACAGTGGGAAGTGTGCATGGATGGGACATGGGAGGTGTACATGGATGGCAGTGGGAGGTGTACATGGATGGACAGTGGGAGTGTACATGGATGGGACAGTGGAGTGTACATGGATGGGACAGTGGGAGTGTACATGGGATGGGACAGTGGGAGGTGTACATGGATGGGACAGTGGGAGGGTGCATTGGATGGGACAGTGGGAGGTGTACATGGATGGGACAGTGGGGAGGGGTGCATGGATGGGACATGGGAGGTGTGCAGTTGGAGACAGTGGCGAGGTGTCAATGGATGGACAGTGGGAGGTGTACAATGATGGGACAGTGGGGGTGTACATGATGGGACAGTGGGAGGTGTACAGGGATGGGACAGTGGGAGGTGTACATGGATGGACAGTGGGAGGTTGTCATGGATGGACAGTGGGAGTGTACATGGATGGACAGTGGGAGGTTACATGATGGACAGTGGGAGGTTGTACATGGATGGGACAGTGGAGGTGTACATGGATGGCAGTGGAGGTGTACATGATGGGACAGTGGGAGTGTACATGGATGGGACAGTGGAAGTGTGCATGGATGGGACAGTGGGAGGTGTACAGGATGGGACAGTGGGAGGTGTGCATGTGGACAGTGGGAGGTGTACATGGATGGACAGTGGGAGGTGTACATGATGGACAGTGGGAGGTGTACATGGATGGGACAGTGGAGGTGTACATGGATGGGACAGTGGGAGGTGTGCATGGATGGACAGTGGGAGGTGTACATGGATGGACAGTGGGAAGTGTACATGGATGGGACAGTGGGAGGTTGTACATGATGGGACAGTGGAGTGTACATGGATGGGACAGTGGGAGGTGACATGGATGGACATGGATGTGCATGGATGGGACAGTGGGAAGTTGTACATGGATGGGACAGTGGGAGTGTTACATGGATGGGACAGTGGGAAGTGTACATGATGGACAGTGGGAGGTGTACATGGATGGGACAGTGGGAGGATGTACAGGGATGGGACAGTGGGAGGTGTACATGGGATGGACAGTGGGAGGTGTAGCATGGATGGGACGGAGTGTGCATGGAGGCATGGGGTGTACATGGATGGGACAGTGGGGAGGGTGTACATGGATGGGACAGGGGAAGTGTGCATGGATGGGGACAGATGGGAGGTGTACATGGATGGACAGTGGAGGTGTACATGGATGGGACAGTGGGAGGTGTACATGGATGGGACATGTGGAGGTACATGGATGGGACAGTGGGAAGTGTGCATGGATGGGACAGTGGAGGTTTGTGCATGGTGGGACAGTGGGAGGTGTACATGGATGGGACAGTGGGAAGTGTACATGGATGGACAGTGGGAGTGTGTAACATGATGGGACAGTGGGAGGTTGTACATGGATGGGACAGTGGGAGGTGTGCTAATGGATGGGACAGTGGGAGGTGTACATGGATGGACAGGGGCGTGTACATGGATGGACAGTGGGAGGTGACATGGATGGGACAGTGGGAGGTGTACATGGATGGGACAGTGGGAGGTGTGCAGTGGATGGACAATGGAGGTTACAGGATGACGGGAGGGTACATGGGGACAGTGGGAAGTGTGCATGGATGGGACAGTGGGAGTGTACATGGATGGGACAGTGGGAGGTGTACATGGATGGGACAGGCGAAGTGTACATGGATGGAACAGTGGGAGGTGTACATGGATGGACAGTGGGAGGTGTACATGGATGGGACAGTGGGAGGTGTGCATGAGGACAGTGGGAGGTGTACATGGATGGAGACAGGAGTGTGCATGGATGGACAGTGGGAGGTGTACAGGATGGGACAGTGGGAATGTGCAGGGATGGGACAGTGGGAAGTGTGCATGGATGGGACAGGGAGGTGTACAGGATGGACAGTGGGAGGTGTACATGGATGGACAGTGGGGGTGTGTACATGGATGGGGACAGTGGGGAAGTGTAGGATGTGGACGTGGTAGACAGTGTGTACATGGATGGGACAGTGGAGGGTCATGGATGGACAGTGGGAGGTGTACATGGATGGGACAGTGGGAGGTGTACATGGATGGGACAGTGGGAAAGTGTGCATGGATGGACAGTGGGAGTGTACATGGATGAGACAGTGGAAGTGTGCATGGATGGGACAGTGGGAGGTGTGCATGGATGGGACAGTGGGAGGTGTACATGGAGGGACAGTGGGAGGTGTACATGGATGGGACAGTGGGAAGTGTGCATGGATGGAGAGTGAGGTGTCATGGATGGGACAGTGGAGGTGTACATGGATGGGAGTGGAGGTGTACATGGATGGACAGTGGGAGGTGTACATGGATGGACAGTGGGAGGTGTACATGGATGGGACAGTGGGAGGTGTACATGGATGGGACAGTGGAGGTGTGCATGGATGGACAGTGGGAGGTGTACATGGATGGGAAGTGGGAGGTGTCATGGATGGACAGTGGGAGGGTACATGGATGGGACAGTGGAGGTGTGCATGGATGGGACAGTGGAGGTGTACATGGATGGACAGTGGGAGGTGTGCAATGTATTGAAATATAAAACTATGTTCAGACAAGTTGCGTTTAAAGGACTTTGATTTGAGGTTACCAAGTAGGGGTCAGTGCACTGGTGCCCACAGGTCGTGGCACAGCACTTCTGCACTCCGGGACACTCGGAGTCGTTGGCACAGTATTCGGCACACACTCCTCCACTGCCAGTGATGGAGGGCACACACCGTGTTTAACTGCACACCGGAACGAGTGGACGCAGACACATGCTTGTTAGCCTGAACCTGGTATGTGGAGTGAATTGACTGAACGATACATTCACATCCTTTAACGGACAACTCGTTCACTCACTGATCTTTCATCGTCATTACTCTCCCCAGAGTGTATTGCATTTGGTCTGTTTTCTACTTGTTTATTTGTTTACCTTGTTTATTTGTTTACTTGTTTACTTGTTATTTGTTTATTTGTTTTATTTGTTTATTTGTTACTTGTTTACTTGTTTATTTGTTTACTTGTTTACTTGTTATTTGTTTACTTGTTTACTTGTTTACTTGTTTATTTGTTTACTTGTTTACTTGTTTATTTGTTGGTATGTCTGTCTGCTGTACATCATGTGCTAATGTTCGCCAGAAATGCCACCTGGTGTGGACAGTATTACACGTATCCTTTCAACCGAGTCCCGACATAAAGTACGACGATTCGAATGTGAGTGTGTCTATGTAGGATGTACTATTAGAATGTGAGTGTGTCTATGTAGATGTACTATTAAATGTAGTGTGTCTATTAGGATGTACTATTAGAATGTGAGTGTGTCTATGTAGATGTACTATTAGAATGTGAGTGTGTCTATTGTAGGATGTACTATTAGGAATGTGAGTGTGTCTATGTAGGATGTACTATAGAGATGTGAGTGTGCTATGTAGGATGTACTATTAGAATGTGAGTGTGTCTATGTAGGATGTACTATTAGAATGTGAGTGTGTGTCTATGTAGGATGTACTATTAGAATGTGAGTGTGTCTATGTAGGGATGTATGATTAGAATGTGAGTGTGTCTATGTAGGATGTATGATTAGAATGTGAGTGTATCTATGTAGGATGTACTATTAGAATGTGAGTGTGTCTATGTAGGATGTATGATCAGAATGTGAGTGTGTCTATGTAGGATGTATTGATTAAGACTGTGAGTGTGTCTATGTAGATGTACTATTAGAATGATGAGTGTGTCTATGTAGATGTACATTAGAATGTGAGTGTGTCTTAGTTAGGATGTATGATTAGAATGTGAGTGTGTCTATGTAGGATATATGATTAGAATGTGAGTGTGTCTATGTAGGATGTATGATCAGAATGTGAGTGTGTCTATGTAGGATGTACTATTTAGAATGTGAGTGTGTCTATGTAGGATGTATGATTAGAATGTGAGTGTGTCTATGTAGGATGTAGATCAGAATGTGAGTGTGTCTATAGGATGTATGATTAGAATTGAGTTGTCTATGTGGATGTATGATCAGAATGTGAGGTGTCTATGTAGGATGTATGATATTAGAATGTTGAGTGTGTCTTGTAGGATGTATGATTAGAATGTGAGTGTGTCTATGTAGGATTGTACTATTAGAATGTAGTGTGTCTTGTTGCATGTATGATTAGAATGTGAGTGTGTCTATGTAGGATGTACTATTAGAATGTGAGTGTGTCTATGTAGGATGTATGATTAGAATGTGAGTGTGTCTATGTAGTAGTATGATCAGAATGTGAGGTGTGTCTATGTAGGATGTATGATTAGAATGTGAGTGTGTCTATGTAGATGTATGATCAGAATGTGAGTGTGCTCTATGTAGGATGTATGATTAGAATGTGAGTGTGTCTATGTAGGATGTATGATTAGAATGTGAGTGTGTCTATGTAGGATGTACTATTAGAATGTGAGTGTGTCTATGTAGGATGTATGATTAGAATGTGAGTGTGTCTATGTAGGATATATGATTAGAATGTGAGTGTGTCTATGTAGGATGTATGATCAGAATGTGAGTGTGTCTATGTAGGATGTACTATTAGAATGTGAGTGTGTCTATGTAGGATGTATGATAGAATGTGAGTGTGTCTATGTAGGATGTATGATCAGAATGTGAGTGTGTCTATGTAGGATGTATGATTAGAATGTGAGTGTGTCTATGTAGGATGTATGATCAGAATGTGAGTGTGTCTATGTAGGATGTATGATTAGAATGTGAGTGTGTCTATGTAGGATGTATGATTAGAATGTGAGTGTGTCTATGTAGGATGTACTATTAGAATGTGAGTGTGTCTATGTAGCATGTATGATTAGAATGTGAGTGTGTCTATGTAGGATGTACTATTAGAATGTGAGTGTGTCTATGTAGGATTATGATTAGAATGTGAGTTGTCTAGTAGGATGTATATTAGATGTGAGTGTGTCTATGTAGGATGTATGATTAGAATGTGAGTGTGTCTATGTAGGATGTATGATTAGAATGTGAGTGTGTCTATGTAGGATGATTATGATTAGAATGTGAGTGTGTCTATGTAGATGTACTATTAGAATGTGAGTGTGTCTATGTAGGATGTACTATGATAGACTGTGAGTGTGTCTATGTAGGATGTACTATTAGAATGTGAGTGTGCTATGTTGTAGGATGTATGATCAGAATGTACCATTGGCTCGGACAGGTGTTGTTGAAGACGTTTTATGACATTGTCCTGCATTGTTTGACTCCTCACGAGTTGGGAGTGGAAACGTCCAGCGAGTGTGAATGAACGCGCCGAGACCACGACGGACAAACTTTCAACGTTCTCTCTCCGTCGGTTTTTCTTCCAAACTCCACTTCGTGTTTAAGACTCCGAATTGTGATGAAAATTGTGAAAACCTCAAATTGATGAGTCGGATCGGAGAGATTTGTTTTTGCCCTTTATTTTCCCAACAAGTCGACACAGGAGGTGAGTAGTGAGTGACGAGCTTCATTGAGGTCCCCGCACGTGATTATTAACTTCTGTTTTATTTTATCCAAGATCGAGGCTCATGGAGGAGCTTGGGAGGGTCGTCGGGCAGAGGTGAGCAGGACTCGAGGAGAGGAGGCCAAGTTACCTGCAGTGCACTGCTAGTCATTTTGCCAACCTCAGAAGGATGACAGGTTGAGTCAACCCACCTGGTGTTATTTCAACGGAGAAAAAAGATGGGCTGGAACCCTAAGATCTTGAGATCTAAACACTAAGATGCCACGTGTGGTGTACATTGTGGTCCACATGTCTCGTCAGTCCCGCAAGCAAACCTTTGTGTTCAAGTGTTATCTTTAGTCAGTTGCTGTAATTACAGGTAGCGGACAAAAAAAAAGTGGAAACACCTGGGTAAATGAAGGGCACCAAGGAACACCTTCCACACAGGTGTGGTCCATGTGTTAATGAAGCAAATAACATCCCAGCATGCTTAGGGCCATGTGTAAAACTGCTGCACAGGCCTGGTTGCCTAGAATTATGACTAGCATGTCTGCAAAAGAAGACTCCCCTCATCCACAGAGCACGGTGTGGTCACCCAATGGCTTGATGAGCATGACACTGATGGTGTCCAGATGTCATGGCCTTCTCAGTCACCAGATCTGAACCCAATCGAGCATTTATGGGATATTCTGGAACGACGCCTGAGACGGCGTCTTCCACCTCCATCAAACACGTGTGAGTTGATTGAGTTTCTCTTGGAAGAATGGTGCCGCATCCCTCTTGCAGAATTCCAGATGCTGGAGGACTCCGTGTGCCACGGCGCACACAGGCCGTAATGGCCGCACGTGGTGGCCCAACGCCCTATTTGACTTGACATTGGCGCTTGCACTTTTTTTTGTCCACTACCTGTATGTTCACGAGGTTTGTTTGTGTTGTGAATAAAATGGGTAATCAATCTAATGATGGCCGTGCAACAACATTCAATATATACGGACAACTGCGTAATGATCCCACTCCGCATGGCCTTCCATTGCTCCCCCCATGTACATCAAAAAACTGTCCCTACCACAGTGTGTACGTGGCACACAGACTGGACCACAATCCAATGTACAGCAGTGCGTCTCCTCTGGGCAGTCCCCATCAGATGCACAGCCATGCTTGGCAGGTTTGCCACTCAGGTGATGAGAACATTGTCCACTCACACCTGCACAAGGAACAGTTGGTACACAATGGAGTTAATAGTTGAAAACAGTTCAATAATAAATCAATGATTCCTGTAATCAAAACATCTAACTGATGAACTTGACCAAAAGCAACACCAGATTGGAGCGCACGCTCCATGTTAAAATGGGACAACCATGGCGGACAACCACCACTTCGAAGCAAACACCAAAGGTCAGACTCACCAACAGGTAGGCCCATGGAACTGGTGGCCTTGCAATTTAATGCAAGTATTGTGAACACCAGGGAAACGGCGAGTAGGGTCTGCATGGCGATCCGTTGCTGTATGCTCTTCGAGTTGGTTATTTCCGTCCCTTTGCTGAGCAGAGAACCAGCAGCACGTTGATTGGCAGCAGCAGGTGGGACATGTATGTAAGGGGTCGTCGTCATGTGGTGCAGGGGGTTTCCCTGGTTTGGAACCGGTGAGATGCGATGACAGAGTTGAAAACAAAGGGAAAACGTGAACATGATGCAGGAAAAATAGGAATTCCGACCGATTATGCCCCACGGTCAAATGTCCTAAAAATTTTTCCCAGGGTGGTGCTTTGGGTAGTGGCATCACACTCTTGAGGAGGGACTTCGCAATGCAAAAGGTTGCAGGGCAGGAAAGTTTGGAGAGTCAGTAAATGAGGGTAAAAGTGGTGAGCAAGAGAGAAGGAAGAGAGGATGGGGGTTATTAGGGATGAGGCAGGTAAGGGAGTTAAAGCAGGTAGGAAAATTCAAGCACTGTAGCTGGATTTTATTTTGGAGGACGGGGTAGTTGAGAGGATGAGAGAAGGAGGTGAGCAGTGTTTTCTAGGGTGGTGGAAGACCGAAAGATTCTGCTTACGTTGAGAGTGAACATTTACAAAATGGTGATAAGACCACTTATGTTTATGGAGTGTAGGCTTGTGCTTTGGGGAGGGAAGAGAGGATGGAGATTGGGATGCTCAGAGGCCTGATGGGGATCTCTCTGAAGGAAAGGATCAAAGAGAACATCAGGAGGTGGGCAGGTGTAAGAGATGCACATCTGTGTTGGTATAGGCAC
>CM068960.1:128592682-128610022 GCA_035128595.1 Eptatretus atami | reverse complement strand
CTTCCAAAAAAAAGTTGGCGTATAATTATCGCCGCTAATGGAAATCGGGCCTATACCATTATCTCCGAAAACTAGGCAAGCTTTTGAATTTCTGTTTGCGGGAATCGAACATGGCATAGCAGAGATGAATATACCGCACATAATATGATACATCACTAATGACGCCCTCATATCAATTTTTTATGACGTCTTCCTATTTTTTTGACATTTTTTTTTCACAACCCAGAGTTTTTCATCGCGATCTTCCGTGAAACTGGCCATGTTATATGCATAAAGCCCACGCGCGGGCAGTAAACATCTCCGATTTTGGAAATTCTTCCTGTAGAAAAAAAAACGGTTGACTCATTAATATCGCGCTAAATGGAAATCGCCTTATACAATTATCCCGAAACTAGGCAAGCCGTTTGAATTTGTTTGCGGGAATCAAGCCGGGCATTAGCACAGATGATTATTTATCGCCAAACCTGATTACATCCAATGACTCATATTCGTTTTTTATGAGCGTCAGCATAAGAGACGAGGACTTAGCTCATTTGAGCTTGTTTTAACACAGTAGGTGGATTGACAGCCCTTCAGAAAGGTGGAGCACAAGCTGCATGTGAGTTAAAGCAAAATCAAACCTTCTCATTATGAGACTGTGAAAGGACTTGTGGGAACCACATTCCTTATAATCATGCACACGTAACGGAGCTGGTCCGGCGGAAGCCGACATCTGATTTCTCTCGCGTTTCCATGGCGCAAAGACTGATAATTAGCTTAGTTGAGTGTTTGTTCAGTGATTCATTGTGTAAATCAATGTTAAGGCACACGACTGTCTTCTGTTCCTCGAGAACAACCGACCCTCAATGGCAAGGATCCGTACACAAGGTTGGCCCACACGGTGCTGCGGCAGCACTTCAGGTGATCCGAGCAATCCCGTCGTGGTGACAGAACTCTGCACATAGGCCGGTCGCTTGGGGTCGGGACATCGGCTCGATTCACGGAGCACATCAAAGAGGAGGGAACGGGTACATGGATGGAACGTGGAGGTGTACATGATGGGACAGTGGGAGGTGTACATGGATTGGGACAGGGGAGGTGTACATGGATGGGACAGTGAGGTGTACATGGATGGGACAGTGGGAGGTGTACATGGATGGACAGTGGGAGGTGGTAGCATGGAGGACAGGTGGCGAGGTGTTTACATGAGATGGGAACAGTGGGAGGTGTGCATGGATGGGACGAGTGGGAGGTGTGCATGTATGGGACAGTGGGAGGTTGTCTGGATGGGACAGTGGGAGGTGTACATGGATGGACAGTGGGAGGTTACATGGATGGGACAGTGGGAAGTGTACATGGACTGGGACAGGGGAGGGTTACATGGATGGACAGTGGGAGGTTACATGGATGGGACAGTGAGGTGTACAGGATGGGACAGTGGGAAGTGGTCATATGATGGGCAGTGGGAGGTGTACATGGATTGGGACAGTGGGAGAGGTGTACATGGATGGGACAGTGGGAGTGTACATGGATGGGACAGTGGGAGTGTACATGGATGGGACATGGGAGCTTGTACATGATGAGACAGTGGGAGGTGTACATGGATGACATGGGAGGTTACATGGATGGGACAGGGAGTGTCATGGATGGGAAGTGGGAGGTGTACATGAGATGGGAACAGTGGAAGAAGGGTCCATGGATGGGCAGTGGGAGGTGTACATGGATGGACAGTTGGGAGGTCGTGCATGGATGGGGACAGTGGAGGTGTACATGGATGGGAAGTGGGAGGTGTACTATGATGGCAGTGAGTGTACATGGATGGGACAGTAGGTAGGTGTACGATGGATGGACAGTGGGAGGTGTTACATGGATGGGACAGTGGGAGGTGTGCATGGATGGACAGTGGAGGTGTACATGGATGGGACCGATGTGGAGTGTGCATGGATGGGAACAGTGGGAAGGTGTGCAGTGATGGACAGTGGGAGGTGTACATGGGATGGGACAGTGGAGGTGTACATGGAATGGACAGTGGGAGGTTGTACTATGGATGGGACAGTGGGAGGCTGTTACATGGATGGGACAGTGGGAGTTACATGGATGGGACAGTGGGAGGTGTGCATGGATGGACAGTGGAGGGTACATGGGATGGAACAGTGGGAAGTGTACATGGATGGGGACAGTGGGAGGTGTACATGGATGGACAGTGGGAGTACATGGATGGACCAGTGGGAGGGTACATGGATGGGACAGTGGGAGGTGTAATGGATGGGACAGTGGGAAGTGTGCATGGATGGGACAGTGGAGTGTACAGGATGGACAGTGGGAGGTGTACATGGATGGACAGTGGGAGGTGTACATGGTGGGACAGTGGGAGGTTACATGGATGGGCACAGTGGAGGTGTACATGGATGGGACAGTGGGGAGTGTACTGGATGACAGTGGAGTGTGCATGGATGGGACAGTGGGAGGTGTAATGGATGGGGAGCAGTGGGAGTGTGTGCATGGAGGGAACAGTGGGAGGTGTGCAGTGTATGGGACATTGGGAGGTGTACATGGATGGGACAGTGGGAGGTGTACATGGATGGGACAGTGGGAATGTACATGGATTGGACAGTGGAGGTGTACATGGATGGGAACAGTGGAGGTGTACATGGATGGGACAGTTGGGGAGGTGTACATGATGGGACAGTGGGAAAGTGTACTGGATGGACAGTGGGAGGTGTACATGGATGGGACAGTGGGAGTGTACATGGATGGGATCAGTGGGGAGGTGTACATTGGATGGCATGGGAGGTTACATGGATGGGACAGTGGGAGGTGTACATGGATGGGACAGTGGGAGTGTACATGGGAATGGGACAGTGAGAGTGTACATGATGGGACAGTGAGGTGTACATGGATGGACAGTGGAGGATGTACTATATGGGACAGTGGAAGTGTTGCATGGATGGACAGTGGGAGGTTGTACAGGATGGGACAGTGGGAGGTGTGGCATTGGATGGGACAGTGCGAGGTGTACATGGATGGACAGTGGAGGTGTACGATGGATGGGACAGTGGGAGGTTGTACATGGATGGGACAGTGGGAGGTGTACATTGGAACTGGACAGTGGGAGGTGTACATGGATGGACAGTGGAGGTTGTACATGGATGGACAGGGAGGTTACATGGATGGGACATGGGAGGTGTACATGGATGACAGTGGGAGGTGTGCATGGATGGGACAGGGGGAGGTGTACATGATGACAGTGGAGGTGTGCATGGATGGGACAGTGGGAGGTGTGCATGTATAATGGTACAGTGGAGGTGTACATGAATGGGACGTGGGAGGTGTACAGGGATGGGACCAGTGGGAGGTGACAATGAGGGACAGTGGAAGTGTACATGATGGGACAGTGGGAGTGTACATGGATTGGGACAGTGGGAAGTACATGGATGGGACAGTGGAGTGTACATGGATGGGGACAGTGGAAGTGTACATGGATTGGACAGTGAGAGTTACATGGATGGGGACAGTGGAGGTGTACATGGATGGACAGTGGGAGGTGTAACATGGATGGGACAGTGGGAAGGCTGTACATGGATGGACAGTGGGAGTTACATGGATGGACAGTGGGAGGTGTTACATGGATGGGACAGTGCGGAATGGTGTACATGGATGGGACAGTGGAGGTGTACATGGATGGGACAGTGAGGTGTACAGGATGGGACAGTGGGAAGTGTGCATGGATGGCACAGTGGGAGGTGTTACATGGATGGGACAGTGGGAGGTGTGCATGGATGGGACAGTGGGAGTGTGTACATGGATGGACAGTGGGAGGATGTACATGGATGGGACAAGTTGGAGGTGTACATGGATGGGAACAGTGGGAGGTGGTACATGGATGGGACAGGGGAGGTGTTACATGGAGGGACATGGAGGTGTGCATGGTGGGACAGTGGGAGGTGTACATGGATGGGACAGTGGCGAGTGTGCATGTGATGACAGTGGGAGGTGTGCATGTATGGCGACAGTGGGATTGTGTTGTACATGGATGGGACAGTGGGAAGTGTACATGGATGGACAAGGGGAGTGTACATGGATGGGACAGTGGGAGGGTACATGATGGACAGTGGGAGGGATACATGGATGGGGGACAGTGGAGGTGTGCATGGATGGGACAGTGGAGGTGTACATGGATGGACAGTGGGAAGTGTACATGGATGGGACAGTGGGAGGTGTACATTGGATGGGACAGTGGGAGGTGTTCAGGTGGACAGTGGGAGGTGTACTGGATGGGACAGTGGGAGGTGTTACATGGATGGACAGTGGGAAGTTGTGCATGGGATGGGACAGGGAGGTGTACATGGATGGACATGGTGAGGTGTACATGGATGGACAGGGGAGTGCTACATGGATGCGGACAGTGGTAGGTATACGATGGATGCGGACAGTGGGAGTGTACATGGATGGGACAGTGGGAGGTGTACATGGATGGGACAGTGGGAGGTGTGCATTGGATGGGACAGTGGGAGGTGTACATGGATGGGACAGTGGGGAGGGGTGCATGGATGGGACATGGGAGGTGTGCAGTATGGAGACAGTGGCGAGGTGTCAATGGATGGACAGGTGGGAGGGACAATGATGGGACAGTGGGGAAGTGTACATGAATGGGACAGTGGGAGGTGTACCAGGATGGGACAGTGGGAGGTTGTACATGGATGGACAGTGGGAGGTTGTACATGGATGGGACAGTGGGAGTGTACATGGATGGGACAGGTGGGAGGTTGTAATGATGGACAGTGGGAGGTTGTACATGATGGGACAGTGGTAGGTGTACATGGATGGCAGTGGAGGTTGTACATGATGGGACAGTGGGAGTGTACATGGATGGGGACAGTGGAAGTGTTGCATGGATGGGACAGTGGAGGTGTACCAGGATGGGACAGTGCGGAGGTGTGCATGTGGACAGTGGGAGGTGTACATGGGATGGAACAGTGGGAGGTGTACATGGATGGACAGTGGGAAGGTGTACATGGATGGGACAGTGGGGTGTACATGGATGGGACAGTGGGAGGTGTGCGATGGATGGACCAGTGGGAGGTGTACATTGGATGGGACAGTGGGAAGTGTACATGGAATGGGACAGTGGGAGGTTGTACATATGGGACAGTGGAGGTTGTACATGGATGGGACCAGTGGGAGGTGTACATGGATGGACATGGAATGTGCATGGATGGGACAGTGGGAAGTGTACATGGATGGGAAGTGGGAGGCTGTTACATGGAGGGACAGTGGGAAGTGTACATGGATGGACAGTGGGAGGTGTACATGGAGTGGGACAGTGGGAGGTGTACAGGGATGGGACAGTGGGAGGTGTACATGGGATGGCGACAGTGGGAGGTGTGCATGGATGGGACAGTGATGGTGTGCATGGAGGGACATGGGAAGTGTACATGGATGGGACAGTGGGGAGGGTGTACGCATGGATGGGACAGGGGAAGTGTGCATGGAGGGCGACAGATGGGGGAGGTGTACCTATGGATGGACAGTGGGCAGGTGTACATGGATGGGACAGTGGGAGGTGTACTGGATGGGACATTGGGGTACATGGATGGGACAGTGGGAAGTGTGCATGGATGGGACAGTGGAGGTTTGTGCATGGTGGGACAGTGGGAGGTGTACATGGATGGGACAGTGGGAAGTGTACATGGATGGACAGTGGGAGGTGTAAACATGATGGGACAGTGGGAGGTGTACATGGATGGGACAGTGGGAGGTGTGCTATGGATGGGACAGTGGGAGGTGTACATGGACTGGACAGGGGACGTGTACATGGATGGACAGTGGGAGGTGACATGGATGGGACAGTGGGAGGTGTACATGGATGGGACAGTGGAGGTGTGCAGGGATGGACAAGGTGGAGGTTACAGGATGGGAACAGGGAGGGTACATGGGGACGTGGGAAGTGTGCATGGATGGGACAGTGGGAGGTGTACATGGATGGGACAGTGGGAGGTGTACATGGATGGGACAGGGAAGTGTACACTGGATGGAACAGTGGGAGGTGTACATGGATGGACAGTGGGAGGTGTACATGGGATGACAGTGGGAGGTCGTGCATGAGGACAGGGAGGTGTACATGGATGGAGACAGGGGGAGTGTGGCATGGATTGGACAGTGGGAGGTGTACAGGATGGGACAGGGGAAGTGTGCAGGGATGGGACAGTGGGAAGTGTGCATGGATGGGACAGGGAGGTGTACAGGATGGACAGTTGGGAGGTGTACATGGATGCGACAGTGGGGGTGTGTACATATGGGGACAGTGGGAAGTGTGCAGGATGGGACGTGGTAGCGTGTGTACATGGATGGGACAGTGGAGGTGTCATGGATGGACAGTGGGAGGTGTACATGATGGGACAGTGGGAGGTGTAACATGGATGGGACAGTGGGAAAGTGTGCATGGTGGGACAGTGGGAGTGTACATGGATTGAGAACAGTGGAAGTGTGCATGGATGGACAGTGGGAGGTGTGCATGGATGGGACAGTGGGAGGTCTGTACATGGAGGGACAGTGGGAGGTGTACATGGATGGGACAGTGGGAAGTGTGCATGGATGGAAGAGTGGGGAGGTGTCATGGATGGGACAGTGGAGGTGTACATGGATGGGCAGTGGAGGTGTACATGGATGGACAGTGGGAGGTGTACATGGATGGACAGTGGGAGGTGTACATGGATGGGACAGTGCGGAGGTGTTACATGGATGGGACAGTTGGAGGTTGCATGGATGGACAGTGGGAGGTGTACATGGATGGGAAGTGGGAGGTGTGCATGGATGGGACAGTGGGAGGGTACATGGATGGGGGACCAGTGGAGGTGTGCATGGATGGGCAGTGGAGGTGTACATGGATTGGCGACAGTGGGAGGTGTGCAAATTGGTATTGAAATATAAAACTATGTTCAGGACAAGTTGCGTTTAAAAGGACTTGATTTGAGGTTTACCAATGTAGGGGTCAGTGCACTGGTGCCCACAGTCGTGCGCACAGCACTTCTGCACTCCGGGACACTCGGAGTCGTTGGCACAGTATTCGTCACAACTCCTCCACTGGCCAGTGATGGAGGGCACACACCCGTGTGTTAAAACTGCACACCGGAACGAGTGGGACGCAGACACATGCTTGTTAGCCTGAACCTGAGTATGGTGGAGTGAATTTGACTGAACGATACATTCACATCCTTTAACGGACAACTCGTTCACTCATGATCTTTCATCGTCATTACTCTCCCCAGAGTGTATTGCATTTGGTCTGTTTTTCTACTTGTTTATTTGTTACCTTGTTTATTTGTTTACTTGTTTACTTGTTATTTGTTTATTTGTTTATTTGTTTATTGTTACTGTTTACTTGTTTATTTGTTACTGTTACTTGTTATTGTACTTGTTTACTTGTTTACTTGTTTATTTGTTACTTGTTTACTTGTTTATTTGTTGGTATGTCTGTCTGCTGTACATCATGTGCTAATGTTCGCCAGAAATGCCACCTGGTGCTGGACAGTATTACACGTATCCTTTTCAACCGAGTCCCGACATAAAGCTCGACGATTTCGAATGTGAGTGTGTCTATGTAGGAATTGTACTATTAGAATTGAGTGTGTCTATGTAGGATTGTACCTATTAAATGTTGAGTGTTGTCTATTAGGATTGTAGCTATTAAGAATGTGAGTTGTGTCTATGTAGATGTACTATTAGAATGTGAGTGTTTGTTCTATTGTAGGATTACTATTAGGATGTGAGTGTGTCTATGTAGGATTGTACTATAAGATGTGAGTGTGTAATTGTAGGATGTACTATTAGAATGTGAGTGTGTCTATGTAGATGTACTATTAGAATGTTGAGTGTGTGTCTATGTAGGATTACTATTAGAATGGTGAGTGTGTCTATGTAGGATGTGATGATTAGAATGTGAGGTGTGTCTATGTTAGGATGTAGATTAGAATGTGAGTGTATCCTATGTAGGATGTACTATTTAGAAATGTGAGTGTGTCTATGTAGGATGTATGATCAGAATGTGAAGTGTGTCTATGTAGGATGTATTGATTAAGACTGATGAGTGTGTCTATGTAGGATTACTATTAGAATGTGAGTGTTCTATGGTAGGATGTACGATTAGAATGTGAGTGTGCTCTTGTAGTTCTAGGATTATGATTAGAATGTGAGGTGTCTATGTAGATATATGCATTAGAATGTGAGTGTGTCTTGTTAGATGTATGATCAGAATGTGAGTGTGTCTATGTAGGATGTGTACTATTTAGAATGTGAGTGTGTCTATGTAGGAGTATGATTTAGAATGTAGTGTGTCTATGTGAGGATGTAGGGATCCAGAATTGTGAGTGTGTCTATAGGATGTATTGATTAGAATTGAGTTTGTCCTATGTGGATGTATTGATCAAGAATGTGAGGTGTCTATGTAGGATGTATATATTAGAATGTTGAGTGTGTCTTGTAGGATGTTATGATTAGAATGTGAGTGTTATGTGTCTATCGTAGGATTTACTTATTAGAATGTAGTGTGTCTAATGTTGCATGTATGATTAGAATGTGATGTTGTCTATGTAGGATGTATATTAGAATGTGAGTGTGTCTATGTAGGATGTATGAATAGAATTGTGAGTGTGTCTATGTTAGTAGTATGATCAGAATGTGAGGTGTGTCTATGTAGGATGTAATTGATTAGAATGTGGTGTGTCTATTGTAGATTGTATGATCAGAATGTGAGTGTGTCTATGGTAGGATAGTATGATTAGAATGTAGAGTGTGTCTATGTAGGATGTATGATAGAATGGAGTGTGTCTATGTAGGATGTACTATTAGAAGTGAGTGGTCTATGTAGGATTTGTATGATTAGAATGTGGTGTGGTCTATGTAGGATATATGATTAGAATGTGAGTGTTGTCTATGTAGGATGTATGATCAGAATGTGGAGTGTGTCTATGTAGGATGTACTATTAGAAGTGGTGTGTCTATGTAGGATGTATGATAGAATGTGAGTGTGTCGTATGTAGGATGTATGATCAGAAATGTGAGTGTGTCTATGTAGGATGTATGATTAGAAATGTGACCTGTATTGTTGTTCTATTGTAGGATGTATGATCAGAATGTGAGTGTGTCTATGTAGGGATGTATGATTAGAATGTGAGTGTTCTATGTAGGATGTATGATTAGAATGTGAGTGTGTCTATGTAGGATTGTACTATTAGAATGGAGTGTTGCTATGTAGCAATGTTAATGATTTAGAAGTGTGAGTGTGTCTATGTAGGACTGTACTATTAGAATGTGAGTGTGTCTATGTAGGATTAATGAATTAGGAATGTGGAGTGTGGTCAGTAGATGTATTATTTGAGTTGTCTATTCATGTGGATGATTAGAATGTGAGTGTGTCTATGTAGGATGATGATTAGAATGTAGTGTGTCTATGTGGATGTATGATTAGAATGTGAGTGTGTCTATGTAGGATGTATGATTAAATGTGAGATTGTCTATGATATAGATTGATGGTTTAATGGACTAGTTACTGTGAGTGTGTCTATGTAGGATTGTACTATTAGAATGTGAGTGTGCTATGTAGGATGTATTGATCAGAATGTACCATTGGCTCGGACAGGTGTGTGAAGACGTTATGACATTGTCCTGCATTGTTTGACTCCTCACGAGTTGGAGTGGAAACTCCAGGAGTGTGAATGAATACGCGCCGAGACCACGACGGACAAACTTTCACGTTCCTCTCCGTCGGTTTCTTCCAAACTCCACTTCGTGTTTTAGACTCCGAATTGTGATGAAAATTGTGGAAAAACCTCAAATTGATGAGTCGGATCGGAAGATTTGTTTTTGCCCTTTATTTCCCAACAATCGACACAGGAGGTGTGAGTAGTGAGTGACGAGCTTCATTGAAGTCCGCACGTGATAATTAAACTTCTGTTTTATTTTATCCAAGATCGAGGCTCATGGAGGAGCTTGGAGGGTCGTCGGGCAGAGGTGAGCAGACTCCGAGGAGAGAGGCCAAGTTACCTGCAGTGCACTGCCTAGTCATTTTCCAACCTCAGAAGGATGACAGGTGAGTCAACCCACTGGTGTTATTTTCAAACGGTGAGAAAAAGATGGGCTGGAACCCAAGATCTTGAGATCTAACCCTAAGATCCACGTGTGGTGTAACATTGTTGGTCCATATGTCTCGTCAGTCTCAAGCAAACTTGTGTTCAAGTGTTATCTTTAGTCATTGCTGTTAAATCTACAGGTAGCAGACACAAAAAAAGTGGAAACACTGGGTATAAATGAAAGGGCACAAGGAAACACTTCCAACAGGTGTGGTCCATGTGTATTGAAGCAAATTAACATCCGGCGCATGCTTAGGGTCATGTTGTTTTAAACTGCTGCACAGGCCTGGTTGCCTAGAATTATGACTAGCATGTCTGCAAAGAGAAGACTCCCCTCATCCACAGAGCGCGGGTGTGGTCACCCAATGGCTTGGCATGAGCATGACAGCTGATGTGTCCAGATGTCATGGCTCTCAGTCACCAGATCTGAACCCAATCGAGCTTTATGGGAATTCTGGAACGACGCCTGAGACGGCGTCTTCCACCTCATCAAACACGTGTGATTGATTGAGTTTCTCTTGGAAGAATGGGCCGCATCCCTCTTGCAGAATTCCAGATGCTGAGGGATCCGTGTGCACGGCGCACACAGGCCGAATGGCCGCACGTGGTGGCCAACGCCCTATTTGACTTGACATTGGGCTTGCCACTTTGTTTGTCCACTACCTGTATGTCACGAGGTTTGTTTGTGTTAGTGAATAAATGGGTAATCAATCCTAATGATGGCCGTGCAACAACATTAATATATACGGACAAAACTCGCGTAATGATCCCACTCCGCATGCCTTCCCATTGCTCCCCCCGTATGTACATCAAAAAACTGTCCCTACACTGTATGTGTACGTGCACACAGACTGGACCACAATCCAATGTACAGCAGTGCGTCTCCTCTGGCAGTCCCCATCAGATGGCACAAGCCATGCCTGGCAGGCTTGCCACTCATGATGAGAACATTGTCCACTCACCCTGCACATGGAAACAGTTTGGGTACACCAATGTGGATTAAATAGTTGAAGAAACAGTTCAAAATAATTCAATGATTCCTGATCAAAACATCTAAACTGATGAACTTGACACAAAAGCAACACCAATTGGAGCGCACGTTCCATGTTAAAATGGACAACATTGCGGACAACCGCCACTCGAAGCATACACCAAGGTCAGACTCACCAACAGGTAGGCCCATGGAACTGGTGGCCTTGCAATTTAATGCAAGTATTGTGAACACCAGGGAAACGGCGAGTAGGGTCTGCATGGCGATCCGTTGCTGTATGCTCTTATGAGTTGGTTATTTCCGTCCCTTTGCTGAGCAGAGAACCAGCAGCACGTTGATTGGCAGCAGCAGGTGGGACATGTATGTAAGGGGGTCGTCGTCATGTGGTGCAGGGGGTTCCCTGTTTGGAACCGGTGAGATGCGATGACAGAGTTGAAAACAAAGGGAAAACGTGAACATGATGCAGAAAAAATAGGAATTCACCCGATTATGCCCCACGGTCAAATGTTCTAAAAATTTTTCCCAGGGTGGTGCTTTGGGTAGTGGCATCACACTCTTGTAGGAGGGACTTCGCAATGCAAAAGGTTGCAGGGCAGGAAAGTTTGAGAGGTCAGTAAATGAGGGTAAAAGTGGTGAGAAGAGAGAGAAGAGAGGATGGGGGTTATTAGGATGAGGCAGGTAAGGGAGTTAAAGCAGGTAGGAAAATCCAAGCACTGTAGCTGGTTTTATTTTGGAGGACGGGGTAGTTGAGAGGATGAGAGAAGGAGGTGAGCAGTGTTTTCAGGTGGTGGAAGACCGAAAGATTCTGCTTACGTTGAGAGTGAACATTTACAAAATGGTGATAAGACCACTTATGGTTATGGAGTGTTAGGCTTGTGCTTTGGGGAGGAAGAGAGGATGGAGATTGGGATGCTCAGAGCCTGATGGGGATCTCTCTGAAGGAAAGGATCAAAGAGAACATCAGGAGGTGGGCAGGTGTAAGAGATGCACATCTGTTGTTGGTATAGGCACTGTGGGTGGGGGGGGGTATGTGCTCAGGAGAGAGGACGGGAAGTGGCCAGGCAGGTCTTTGCGTATAGCAGGAGGAGGAGGAGAAGAAAATAGAGGGTGGAAGGAGGTGGTGGAGAGGATCATGATAGAGGTGGAGGTGAAGGGATGAGGGGGTGGAAAGGGAAAATTGTGGACCGGAACGAACAAGGTGGGATCAATTGCACCATTGTCGTAGTAGTACGAATAGTAGTAGTAGTGGTGGTGTAGTTAGTAGTAGTAGTAGTCGTCTGTCAGGATGGCCTTGAGGTACATACACTCACCTCCAAGCTGTTAGCTTGGTTTCAAGGCCGACCTGACCCAGCTATAAACTGTCATACCTGTTGGAATGTTAAGCTGGTGGGTGTCTCGTCTGCTAGCATTCACTGACATGCAGGATACATATATCATTCTTATACTGTATGAAGCTTTTTTGAGCGTTTATGAACATTGATACAAATGATGGACTGAGCAGCTGAGGATGACAGGCTGAGTCAACCCACCTGGGGTATTTCAACGGCAAGATGGGCTGGAACCCTAAGATCTAAGCCAGCTACCTTAACAGTAAAGCCAACACCAGGCTTGTTGACAAAGTAATAGGACATTAACTCAGCTTCATCGCGAGAGATTTCAATGATCTTGAAGGCCTTGGTTGTCACGGCCTCAAGCGCTGAGCAAGATATCAGAGGAAAGCAGTCCTTCATCAAGCTGTGGATGAAGACCTTGCAGGTGGGTAGGAGTTCAGGTGTGCCAAGGAAGGACTTTGTGCGACGGAGGATGCCCAGTCGGCAGCTGGTTTTGGAGGCCAACTTTGAAATGTGGTTTGCCCAAGAAAGATCATGGCTGACAATAAGACCCAGGGTTTGAATGATGAACTTCCTCAAGAGGACTGTTTAAGAAAGTAGATAGGAGTGTTGTCAGACAGTCCTTCCAGAGAGAAGACATGTCAGGATGGAAAAGACATATTCCAAGTGTTTGACCAACTTGTGATTTTTTAAGTTCTGAAGAGAGAAGAGGCTGTAGCCTACATATCTGAAGGATTGACCAGGTTGAACTTCCACCAGGTTGAACAGTTTACGTTTTGTATCTCACTGATGGGCTGGATCTGAACAAAAATCGAATGGGCTTGTTCTCGTCACCAAACCAACTCATCCACCTAGTCTTGTCATAACTCATCCACAGCTTTTTGAGATATCATGATATATGTCATTTTTGATCCATTTCTCAATTTTAGAAATTAGGTCTATGCGAACTTTTTGACCTTAAAAGAATTGTGGGTTCAATTCAGTGACCTGACGTGCAAATTACGTTCAGATTTCAAGTCCATCAGATGAAAAATGAGGATTCTAGAGGAGACAATGACCGGGGGAGAGACACTCAGGAGTCAGGGATGTCCTGTGGGAGAAGGACTCTGTTAAACAGATGACGTCCGGTTTATCGGTAGCAGCCCTGGATTGAGAGATATGTCAGGTTGGAGATCTTAGCCATCGGTTTCGATTTCGTTCTTTAGGTCTTTCAATATTACAGGGTCTCGTTGTATCAACCACTGATTTCAGGTGTCAAAAACAAAGAAGTAAGTGAAAATATATCTATCGCGTCCATGAGGTCCTATTCACCTCAAAGACATCGTCTCAAAAAAAAAAACACAGAAAAAATTGAAGATGATTCTGGAATTTGAAACACCCTGTCCGGTTTGACGACTGATCTTTGAAGATTCTCGAGACCAGTGACCTTCATTATTTTAGACCCTCGTGGAGGATCTCTAAGTCTTACTCACGTTGTTGTTCTTGTGGACTTTTTTGTTCACAGCCTACAGTTTCATCGAAACTTCCTGAAACTTGGCATATATATGTAAAAAGACCCTGCGCAGACAGTGACCATCTCCGATTTTGAAAATTCCTCCTAGAAAAAAAAGTTTATGACGTCAAAATATCTCCGCTAATGGAAATCACCTAAAAATTATCTCCGAAACTAGGCAAGCTGTTTGAATTTTTTTTGCGGAAATCAAGCCGGGCATTAGCACAAGATTAATTTATCGCAAACCTGATACATCACAATGACGTCATATTCGTTTTTATGACGTCACATTAAGAGGACGAAGATCTTAGCTCATTGAGCTTGTTAAGACATTGGTGTGTTAGCCGCCGCACTGCTGCAAGACAAATAATGCAATCCTTAATCAGTTATGTTATATAACAGCTATGTTAACTAAATAGAAGTCTGCATGCGCAACAAAACATCATAGGCTTAATTATTAGAAACAAAAAATGTAATACGAAGCCACCGACTTCAGGTACGTGTTTAGAGCAAAATAATACAAATATTACAATAATAACTAGAAGGGCACTCGGTGGAGCGCATACTCGTCCACGTAATGCCTGATTCACGAGAACATTAATTTTTGAGATATTTGCTCTTCAGTACTATTCGTTTTTGGCCCACTATCTCTCAATGGGTGAAGAATCACTTAAAAAATTAAATAATTCTCATATCAGATCCGGATTCAGATCTGCACCAAAATCGAACCAGTTTTTCCTTGTCACACACCCAACCTGTTCACCAAATTCATCCGGATCCCGTCTTCAACTTTTTGAGATATCCTGCACACAGACAGACAGACAGACAGGGGTGAAAACATACCTCCTTCACCTTTGGTGGGAGGTAATGATGATACAATAAGTTGGATTTAGCCTGATGCTCCATGACCCTCTTTCACACAGTATTTGTAATCCGTCACGCAATCCTTGTGAGAACCTTTCACTGCCTTTTGCGCACAATTAATTTTGTCCATCGTTTTACATTTGGGCGCCATTATTCAAACCGTCGTGCGTCTACTAGATCTTGTAGATCTACTCTTACAGGATGTCCGTACCGTCATTTCCTGTTGGATGACGATTCGTTAATAAAGTTAACTTCGTTGCAGCGTGCTGGTCCGATATATACGCACGTGTCGGAGGTGAGGAGGTAGGCGGAGCTACAAACGCCTCCGATCGGGATTCCACCCAGAAGGGTGGGATTGCCCCGCCTACCGTGGGCCTGTCCAATAGAGATGGCCAGGGAATCGCGCGATGGTCCGAGCAATCAGGAGGCGAGTGGCCAGGAGAAAGAGCGGCTCCCTCCTAAAGAGGGAGAGTGGTTGTCGGGACGAGGGTGGAGAGACGGAGATCGTGGCGATAGCGGTCTGCAGTCTTGGTGCTGGCAACGCCAAGGTCGTGGGTTTGAGACCCACCGTGGATGTTCGGGTCGGTGTGACCGCACGAGGCAGGACAGGTAACCCGGCCCGGCTCTACTGATTGAAGACCCACTGAGGTCCATTTTCTGGGTATTTGTGTGTGTGTGTGTGTCTGTGTCCGTGGGCCCCGTCTGAAAGTAGAATTGTTAAGTGCTTTTTGTTGTACATTATTTGCCTTGCTTATTTGGTTAACTCTTCCCTTACGTGTCCCCTCCCCCCCCCCCCCCCGACTATTGTTAATAAATTCCCCTCTTGTTGAATGTACCAGCTCGTCCTTGTCCTTTCTACCATTGGTTTTGCCACGGTGCGTGTTGGAAAATAGCGAAGCAGCAAATTGTTCATTTGGTCCGGCGGCGGCTCTGGTAACTCCGCTCGGTTACGCCGGATCCGAGCCGTTACCTGCGACTCGGATCGGACAGAGTCGGCGAGGGTGTGGTTCCCGGTAGTTAGACTGCGTGGGTATTTAGGTATATTGAAATTGGCAATTGACCCTATCCCACGTGGTCGACCTATTGGCGATCTTCGGTCCGATAAGGGACCCGTGACCTTCGGATTTATCTGAAAGGTACGACCTAAATTTCCCGTGTTCAGTGGAGCCGACTCTACTGCTCCCCCTAGCGGTCGTGCTCACCACCGAGACCGGCCCACACAATTGCATTTATTGTGGCCGATTAGGATGGGGCGTGTTCACAGTTTGTGTATTATCGGCTGCACATCAGGGGCGCGCTTGAGGGGGGGGGGGGGGGGGGGGGGGGGGGTCACCAGGGGCCAACGGCGGCCCGCAGGCCGTGCAATGAAGAACGTGGCGTCGAGACAATCACAGCAGAGAAACAGCCATGAGCGGGGAACCGCAAGCAGGGTCATTCCGTGCCAACTCACCTAAATCTCAAAAACCTCCCAGGTCACCTCCTCAGATT
The DNA here is from genome assembly GCA_035128595.1 of Eptatretus atami. NCBI lineage: Eukaryota > Metazoa > Chordata > Myxini > Myxiniformes > Myxinidae > Eptatretus > Eptatretus atami. The sequence continues at coordinate 128,593,750 of CM068960.1, read as the reverse complement.
TTGCTGGAAAAATTCTTAAATGTAGATCTATAGGCTCTACCCACCATGCAAAGATTAGCTTTCACAATTCCTGATAGTTTAAAAAATATCTATCTCTAGAGACCTTTGAAATTTTGCCCTAAAAATGCCAAATGTGAAAAACGCATTTTTTTTTTCAACTTCGGGGCTTATAATTTATAATGGACTCCTCTAGAAGTTTATATTTGCAAAATTACTAATTGGCATCCAAATTTTTTTTAAAATAAATTTTTATTTACATGCACGTTTTTTAAATAATTATTCACTTTTTTCATATTCATGAGCTTATAAATCTGAAACTGAACACTCTTGCAAAGTGATACTGCAGATATTTATAAACTGGCATATGAAATTTAAGGATCTGTTATCAGAATGCCTGATAAATGCATATGTTTCTATCTGTAGGAAGTTGAAAATGCCACTTGACCAAAAATGGTGAATATGCAGGGGAATTAACTAGGTTATGTAACAACTAGATTATTCTTCTCATTAAATTAATAATTATAAGTACATTTTTTTTATTCAAAATAAAATCTTGTAATGATAATCCAAACATATGCTTGGGTTTTAATTAAAAAAAACATGTCCTACAGTTCTCTATTGAAGTCATTAGTTATGACATACACCACTAGACGGAGTAATGGATGGATTGGAGGCACTGTGAAGCGCCTTGTTGCAAGGGCAAGTTTGCAGGCTACTCTACAGATCAGATTCTGACGGCTGAAGAGATGTTCCAGTGGGCAGAGAAAATATTAGAGGGATCAAATTTCTTTGTGACATCACAAGAAATCCAACAAAAATGCAAGAGTATGACCTTGAGAAGCGCTTCAGAGCAGCAACAACCATTGCTGGTACACGTCACCACGGTCACACCATGGTTTCCTGCCAATCTCCTCAACACGTCTGGAGATGAGAAGGGTTTCTCCTGATGCCGTATCATCAACAGTATGCACAGGACCGGAAACCACACAAGCTCATCCGTCCCAGTTATTAGTCCCAACCCTAACTGAACTGGATGTATACCAGGCTGGGAAATATATTGCTTGTGTT
>CM068960.1:128577145-128592657 GCA_035128595.1 Eptatretus atami | reverse complement strand
TGTCTATGTAGGATTGTACTATTAGAAGTGGAGTGTTGCTATGTAGCAATGTATAATGATAGAAGTAGAGAGATGTGTCTATGTAGGATGTACTATTAGAATTGTGAGTGTGTCTATGTAGGATATATGAATAGAATGTGGAGTGTTGTCTTGTAGATGTACTATTAGAATGTGAGTGTGTCTATGTAGGAGATGATTAGAATGTGTGTGTCTATGTGGATGTATATTAGAATGTGAGTGTGTGTCTATGTAGGATGTATGATTAAATGTGAGTGATTGTCTAGTAGATGTACTATAGAATTGATGGTCTATGAGATGGTACTATGATTAGCTGTGAGTGTCTATGTAGGATAGTACTATTAGAATGTGAGTGTGTCTATGTAGGATGTATTGGATCAGAATGTACCATTGGCTCGGACAGGTGTGTGAAGACGTTATGAACATTGTCTGCATTGTTTGACTCCTCACGAGTGGAGTGGAAACGTCCAGCGAGTGTGAAATGAAACGCGCCGAGACCGAACGACGGACAAACTTTCACGTTCGCTCTCCGTCGGTTCTTCCAAACTCCACTTCGTGGTTTAGACTCCGAATGTGTGATGAAAATTGTGGAAAACCTCAAATTGAATAGTCGGATCGGAAGATTTGTTTTGGCCTTTATTTTCCCAACATCGACACAGGAGGGTGAAGTAGTGGTGACGAGCCTTCATTGAAGGTCCGCACGTGATAATTAAACTTTGTTTATTTATCCAAGATCGAGGCTCCATGGAGGAGCTTGGAGGGTCGTCTCGGGCAGACGGTGAGCAGACTCCGAGGAGAGAGGCAAGTTACCTCAGTGCACTGCTAGTCATTTTCCCAACCTCAGAAGGATGACAGGTTGAGTCAACCCACCTGGTGTTATTTCAACGGTAGAAAAAGATGGGCTGGAACCCAAGATCTGAATCAACCCTAAGATGCCACTGTGGTGTACATTGTTGGTCCATATGTCTCGTCAGTCTCAGCAAACTTTGTGTTCAAAGTGTTATCTTTAGTCTTGCTGTTTAAATTACAGGTAGCAGACAAAAAAAAGTTGGAAACACGGGTAATGAAAGGGCACAAGGAAACCTTTCCAACAGGTGTGGCCATGTGTAATTGAGCAAATTAACAATCCGGCCATGCTTAGGGTCATGGTTGTTTTAAACTGCTGCACAGGCCTGCGTTGCCTAGAATTATGACTGCATGTCTGCAAAGAGAAGACTCCCTCATCCACAGAGCGCGGGTTGGTCACCCAATGGCTTGGACATGAGCATGGACACTGATTGTGTCAGATGTCATGCTACTCAGTCACCAGATCTGAACCCAATCGAGCTTTATGGATATTCTGGAACGACGCCTTGAGACGGCGTCTTCCACCTCCATCAAACACGTGTGAATTATTGAGTTTCTCTTGGAAGAATGGTGCCGCATCCCTTCTTGCAGAATTCCAGTGCTGAGGGATCCGTGTGCCACGGCGCACACAGGCCGAATGGCCGCACGTGGTGGCCAACGCCATATTTGACTTGACATTGAGGCTTGCACTTTGTTGTCCACTACCTGTATGTTCACAGAGGTTTGTTTGTGTTAGTGAAATAAATGGGTAATCAATCTAATAATGGCCGTGCAACAACATTAATATATACGGACAAAAACTGCACGCGGAATGATCCCACTCCGCATGCCTTCCCATTGCTCCCCCCGTATGTACATCAAAAAAACGTCCCTACCACTGTATGTGTACGTGCACACAGACTGGACCACAATCCAATGCTACAGCAGTGCGTCTCCTCTGGGCAGTCCCCATCAGATGGCACAGCCATGCTGGCAGGCTTGCCACCAGGTGATGAGAACATTGTCCACTCACTCCTGCACATGGAAACAGTTGGTACACCAATGGGATTAAATAGTTGAAAAACAGTTCAATAATAAATCAATGATTCCTGTATCAAAACATCTAACTGATGAAACTTGACAAAAAGCAACACCAGATTGGAGCGCACGTTCCATGTTAAAATGGAACAACATTGCGGACAACCGCCACTTCGAAGCAAACACCAAGGTCAGACTCACCAACAGGTATGGCCATGGAACTTGTGGCCTTGCAATTTAATGCAAGTATTGTGAACACCAAGGGAAAACGGGCGTAGGGTCTGCATGGCGATCCGTTGCTGTATGCTCTGTAGAGTTTGGTTATTTCCGTCCTTTGGCCTGAGCAGAGAACCAGCAGCACGGTTATTGGGCAGCAGCAGGTGGGACATGTATGTAAGGGGTCGTCGTCACTGTGGTGCAGGGGGTTTCCCTGTTTGGAACCGGTGAAGATGCATGACAGAGTTGAAAAACAAAGGGAAAACGTGAACATGATGCAGGAAAAATAGGAGATTCCGACCGATTATGCCCACGGTCAAATGTCCTAAAAATTTTCCCAGGGTGGTGCTTGGTGGGTCAGTGGCATCACACTCTTGTAAGGAGGGACTTCGCAATGCAAAAGTTGCAGGGCAGGAAAGTTTGGAGAGTCAGTAAATGAGGGTAAAAGTGGGTGAGCAAGAGGAAGGAGAGAGGAGGGGTTATTAGGGAATGAGGGCAGTAAGGGAGTTAAAGCAGGTAGAAAAATTCAAGCACTGTAGCTGTGTTTTATTTTGGAGGACGGGTAGTTTGAGGGATGAGAGAAGGAGGTGAGCCAGTGTTTCGTAGTGTGGAAGACGCGAAAGATTCCTGCTTCGTTGAGAGTGAACATTTACAAAATGGTGATAAGACCACTTATGTTTATGGAGTGTAGGCTTGTGCTTTGGGGAGGGAAGAGAGGATGGAGATTGGGATTGCTCAGAGGCCTGATGGGGATCTCTGCTGAAGGAAAGGATCAAAGAGAACAATCAGGAGGTGGGCAGGTGTAAGAGAGTGCACATCTGTAGTGGGTATTAGGCACTGTGGGTGGGGGGGTAATGTGCTGCAGAAAGAAAGGAGAGGACGGGAAGTGGCCAGGCAGGTCTTTGCTATACAGGAGGAGGAGGAGAAGAAAAATAGAGGTGGAAGGAGGTGGTGGAGAGATCACTGATAGAGGTGAGGTGAAGGGATATTGAGGGTGTGGAAAGGGAAAATTGTGGACGGAACGAACAAGGTGGATGCAATTGGCACCATTGTCGTAGTAGTACGAATAGTAGTAGTAGTGGGTGGATGTAGTAGTAGTAGTAGTAGTAGTCGTCTGTCAGGATGGCCTTGAGGTACATACACTCACACCAAGCTGTCTAGCTTGGGTTTTCCAAGGCCGACCTGACCCAGCTATAAACTGTCATACCTGTTGGATGTTTAAGCTGGGTGTTGTCGTCGCTGCTAGCATCACTGACATTGCAGATACATATAATCATTCTTATACTGTATGAAGCTGGTTCTTGGAGGCGTTTATGAACATGATACAAATGAGTGGACTGAGCAGCTGAGGATGACAGGCTGAGTCACGCCACCTGGTGTATTTCAACAGGAAGATGGGCTGGAACCCTTAAGATCTAGCCAGCTACTTAACAGTAAAGCCACACCAGCTTGATTGAACAAGTAAAGGACCTATTACTCAGCTTCATCAGCGAGAGATTTCAAATGATCTTGAAGGCCTTGGTTGTCACGGCCCTAAGCTGGAGCAAGATATCAGAGGAAAGCAGTCCTTCATCAGTGTGATGTAAGACCTTGCAGGTGGGTAGGAGTTTCAGGTTGGCAAGGAAGGACTTTGTGCGACGGAGGATGCCCAGTCGGCAGCTGCGTTTTGGAGGCCAACTTTGAAAGGTGGTTTGCCAAGATAAGATCATGGGCTGACAATAAGACCCAGGGTTTGATATGCATTGAATTCCTCAAGAGGACTGTTAGAAGTAGATAGGGAGTTTTGTCAGACAGTCCTTCCAGAGAGAGGACATGTCGGATGGAAAGACATATTTCCAAGTGTTGACCAACTTGTGATTTTTAAAGTTCTGAAAGAGGGAAGAGGCTGAGCCTACATATCTGAATGGATTACCAGGTTGACTTTTCCACCAGGTTGAACAGTTACGTTTGTATTCTCACTGATGGGCTGGATCTGAACAAAAAATCGAAATGGGCTTGTTCTTCGTCACCAAACAAACTCATCCACCTAGTCTTGTCATACTCATCCACAGCTTTTGAGATATCATATATATGTCATTTTTGATCCATTTCCATTTTAGAAATTAGGTCTATGCGAAACTTTTTGACCTTAAAAAGAATTGAGTGGGTTCAATTCAGTGGACCAGTGACGTGCAATATTACCGTTCAGATTTCAAGCTCCATCAGATGGAAAATTGAGGATTCTAGAGGGAGACAATGACCGGGGGAGACACCTCAGGAGTCAGGGATGTCCGTGGGACGGAAGGACTCTGTTAAACAGCATGAGGTCCCGGTTTTATCGGTAGCAGCCCTGGATTAGAGAGATATGTCAGGTTGGAGATCTTAGCGCATCGGTTTCGATTTCGTTCTTTAGGTCTTCAATATTACAGGGTCTCGTTGTATCAACCACTGGATTTCAGGTGTCAGAAACAAGAAGTCAAGTGAAAATATATCTATCCGGTGCCATGAGGTCTATTCACCTCAAAGACATCGTCTTCAAAAAAAAAACACAGGAAAAATTGAAGAATGATTCTGAATCTTGAAACAACCCTGTCCGTTGACGATGATTCTTTGAAGATTCTCGAGACCAGTGACCTTTTCATTATTTTTAGACCTGTGAGGAGATCTCTAAGTCTTACTCACGTTGTTGTTCTTGTGGACTTTTTTGTTCACAGCTACAGTTTCATCGAAACTTCCTGAAACTTGGCATATATATGTAAAAAGACCCTGCGCAGACAGTGACCATCTCCGATTTTGGAAAATTCCTCCTAGAAAAAAAAAAGTCATGACGTCAAAATAATCTCCGCTAATGGAAGATCACCGTAAAAATTATCTCCGAAACTAGGCAAGCTGTTTGAATTTTGTTTTGCGGGAAATGCAAGCGGGCATTAGCAAAGATATATTTATCGCAAACCCTGCATACATCACAATTGACGTTCAATATTCGTTTTATGACGTCTATCATTAGAGACGAAGATCTGCTCATTTGAGCTTGTTAGACATTGGTGTGCTTAGCCGCCGCACTGCGTGCAAGAAAATAATGCAATCCTTAATGGGCAGTTATGTTTTAACAGCTATTGTTAACTAAATAGAAGTTCTGCATGCGCAACAAAACATATAGGCTAATTATTTCGAAACAAAATGTAATACGAAAGCCACCGACTTCAAGGTAGTGTTTAGAGCAAAATAACTACAAATATTACAATAATAACTGAAGGGCACTCGTGGAGCGCATACTCGTCCAGTAATGCCTATTCCACGAGAAACATTAACTTTATTTGAGATAATTTGACTTTCAGTATATTCGTTTTTGGCCACTATCTCTCAATGGTGAAGAATATCACTTAAAAAAATTAAATAATTCTTCATATCCAGCATCCGGATTCAGATCTGCGCACCAAAAATCGAACCAGTTTGTCCGTTGTCACACACCCAAACCGTCCACCAATTTCATCCGGATCCGTCTTCACTTTTTGAGAATCCTGCACACAGACAGACAGACAGACAGGGGTGAAAACATACTCCTTCACCTTTGGTGGTGGAGGTAAATGATGATACAATATAAGTTGATTAAGGCCGATGCCTCATGACCCTCTTCACACAGTATTTGTAATCCGCTCACAGCAATCCTTGTGAGAACCTTTCAACTGCTTTTGGCAACAATTATTTTGTTCCATCGTTTACATGGGCGCCATTATTCAACCGTCGTGCGTCTTACTAATGACTTGTAGATCTACTCTTACAGGATGTCCGTACGTCATTTCCTGATTGGATGGCGATTCGTTAATAAATAACTTCGTTGCACGCGTGCTGGTCCGATATATACGCACGTGTCGGAGTGAGGAGTAGGCGGAGCTACAAACGCCTCCGATCGGGATTCCGACCCAGAAGGTGGGAGTGCCCCGCCTACCGTGGGCCCTGTTCGCAATAGAGATGCCAGGGAATCGCGCGATGGTCCGACGCAATCAGGAGGCGATGGCCAGAGAAGAAGCGGCTCCCTCCTAAAGAGGGAGAATGTTGTCGGGACGAGGGTGGAGAGACGGAGATCGTGGCGATAGCCGGCTGCGTCTGGTGTGCTGGCAACGCCAAGGTCGTGGGTTTGAGACCCACCGTGGATGTTCGGGTCGGTATGTGACCGCACGAGGCAGGACAGGTAACCCGGCCCGCTCTACTGATTTGAACGACCGCACGAGGTCCATTTTCTGGGTATTTGTGTGTGTGTGTGTGGTTGTGTCCGTGGGCCCGTCCTGATAGTAGATTGTTAAGTTGCTTTTTGTTGTACATTATTTGCCTTGCTTATTTGGTTAACTCTTCCCTTACGTTCCTCCCCCCCCCCCCCCGACTATTGTTAATAAATTCCCTCTTGTTGGAATGTACCCAGCTCGTCCTTGTCCTTTCTACCATTGTTTTTGCCAACGGGCGTGTTGGAAAATAGCGAAAAGCAGCAAATTGTTCATTTGGTCCGGGCGACGGCTCTTGGTAACTTGCCGCTCGGTTTACCGCCGGATCCGAGCCGTTACCTGCGACTCGGATGGACAGAGTCGGCCCGAAGGGTGTGGTTCCCGGTAGTTAGACTGCATGTGAGGTTATTTAGGTATATTGAAATTGGCAATTGACCCCTATCCACCGTGGTCGACCTATTGGGCCGATTTCGGTCCGATAAGGGACCCCGGACCTTTCGGATTTATCTGAAAGGTACGACCTAAATTCCCGGTGTTCAGTGGAGCCGACTCTACTGCTCCCCCTAGCGGGTCGTGCTCACCACCGAGACCGACCACACAATTGCATTTATTGTGGCCGATAGGAGGGGCGGTTCACATTTGTTTGCTATTATCGGCTGCCACATCAGGGGCGCGCTTGAGGGGGGGGGGGGGGGGGGGTGGGGGGGGGGGTCACCAAAGGGGCCCAACGGCGGCCCGCGAGGCCGTGCAATGAAGAACTGGGCGTCGAGACAATCACAGCAGAGAAACAGCCAGAGCCGGGGAACCGCTAAGCAGGCGTCATTCCGTGCCAACTCAGCCTAAATCTCAAAAACCCCCCAGGGTCACCTCCTCAGATTTTGCTGGAAAATTCTTTAAAGAGATTCAATACTGCTCTACCCACATTGCAAAAGATTAGCTTTCACATTCCTGATAGTTTACAAAAATATCTACTCTCTAAGACCTTTGAATTTTGCCCTAAAATGCCAAAATGTGAAAACGCATTTTTTTTTTCACTTCAGGGGCTTATAATTTTATATGGACTCCTCTAGAAAGGTTAATATTGCAAACCTTTACTAATTGGCATGCCAAATTTTTTATTAAATAATTTTTATTTAGCATGCACGTTTTTAAAAAATTATTCACTTTTTCATATCATGAAGCTTTATAAACTGAAACTGAACACTCTTTGCAAAGTGATACTGCAGATATTATAAACTGGCATATGAAATTTAAGGATCATGTATCAGAATGCCCTGATAAATGCATATGTTTCTATCTTTAGGAAGTTGAAAATGCCCACTTGCCAAATGGTGAATATGCAGGGGGAATTAACTGGGTTAGATGTAACAACTGTTAGATTCTGCTACATAAATTAATAATTAAAGTAATTTTTTTATTCAAAAATAAATTCTTGTAATGATAATCACAAACATATGCTTGGGTTTTAATTAAAAAAACATGTCCTACAGTTTCCTATTTGAATCATTAGTTATGACATACACCACTAGACGGAGTAATGTGATGGGATTGGAGGACACTGTGCGCGCCTTGTTGCAGGGCACAGTTTGCAGGTACTCTGACAGATCAGATTTCTGACGGCTTGAAGAGATTGTTCCAAGGTGGGCAGAGAAGAAATATAGGAGGATCAATTTCTTTGTGACATCACAAAGAAATTCCAACCAAAAATGCACCGAGTATGACCTTGAGAAGCGCTTCAGAGCAGCAACAACGCATTGCTGGTACAAAAACGGTCAACACCATGGTTTCCTGCCATCTCCTCAACACTTCTGGAGAATGAGAACGGGTTTTCCTGATGCGTATCATTAAAGTAGCCACAGGACCGGAAACCACACAAGCTCATCCGTCCCATTATTAGTCCCCTACGCCAACTGAACGTGGATGTATACCAGGTGGAATATAATGCTTGTGTTTATGACAGAAATGGTAATTTGGGAGCATTGTCACAAGAAATGATGATGAAAATGATGTGTTTGTGAACTTCATGAAGCAAGGAAGGGGTTACAACATTCTCATGGCTTTCCAGAAAAAAAGAAAGATCAATGCTGGGTGCCATTACTCGACATTCTTTGTGTGGTTGAGGCCCCTGACATAAAATCTAGTGGACGTCAGTACTAGATAATGCTAGATAATCATAATGCCTCTGAGTGCTAGATAATCATGATAATGAATGTCATAAAAGATGAAAGGTCATTAAAGAGTTTTCTTTTTCCTCATAAACACAGTGTATATAGGGTCATTATCTATCCTAGATACATTTTTGTTTGATAATAACAGTTAGGTGATGAATTATAAAAGTTTAACATAAGCCCTTCCTCCAGGGCTCTAAAATGGACCAATTTTGTCCCCTGGGTTGACCATGTGGCTAGGGTTTAGGATCTTCATTTTTTTTCTAAGATTGCCTCATACAAGATGTGTCTACTGACCGAATAATTTATCTAACGGCCCATGGCTTCATAGTAAAATAAATTTTATTTACATGCACGTTTTTTTTATAATTATTCACTTTTTTCATATTTCAGAGAAGTATTTAAAATCTTAAATGGAACTTTCCAGAAAGAGTTACTAGCAGAATTTATAAACTGGAATACAAATTTCAGATTTGGCATCAGATGTCTCTAGAAAGCACATACTCCAGTTTTAGGAAGCCAAATATGGCAATTTGGCCCACGTTGTACAAAACAAGGTGAACTTGCCCAGGGTGTGCATGAGGCTAAATTATGCTTCTTATTAGACATTAGTGAAGGAGTATTTTATTCATAAATACATGCTAATGATTACTTTCGTAAGTGATTGCAAATTATAAATTTTAGAACAAATTTGATTAGTTGAGTAGCAGCTTTTTTATTTACAGATATACAGAGACAATGAATATTAGTAATTTTTATACCTATAGAAAACTCTTTAATGACCTTTCATCTTTTATGACATTCATTATCATATTATCTAGCACTCAGAGGCATTATGATTATCTACATTATCTAGTACTGACGTCCACTAGATTTTATGTCAGGCGGCCTCAACACACAAAGAATGTCAGTAATGGCACCCAGCATTGATCTTTCTTTTTTTCTGGAAGCCATGAGAATGTGTACCCTTCCTTGCTTCATGAAGTTCACAAAACATCATTTTCATCATCATTTCTTGTGACAATGCTCCCAATTACCATTTCTGTCATAAACACAAGCAATATATTCCCACTGGTATACATCCAGTTCAGTAGGGTGGACTAATAATGGGACGGATGAGCTTGTGTGGTTTCCGGTCCTGTGGCATACTGTTGATGATACGGCATCAGAGAAAACCCTCTCATCTCCAGACGTGTTGAGGAGATTGGCAGGAAACCATGGTGTGACCGTGTACCAGCAATGGTTGTTGCTGCTCTGAAGCGCTTCTCAAGGTCATACTCGTTGCATTTTTGTTGGATTTCTTGTGATGTCACAAAGAGAATTTGATCCTCCTATATTTCTTCTCTGCCCACTGGAACATCTCTTCAGCCGTCAGAATCTGATCTGTAGAGTAGCCTGCAAACTTGCCCTTGCAACAAGGCGCTTCACAGTCCTCCAATCCCATCACATTACTCCAGTCTAGTGGTGTATGTCATAACTAATGATTCAAATAGAGAAACTGTAGAACATGTTTTTTTTAATTAAAACCCAAGCATATGTTTGGATTATCATTACAAGAATTTATTTTTGAATAAAAAAAATGTACTTATAATTATTAATTTATGATAGACAGAATCTAAGTTGTTACATTAACCTCAGTAATTCCCCCTGATATTCACCATTTGGCAAGTGGGCATTTTCATTCCTACAAGATAGAAACATATGCATTTATCAGGCATTCTGATAACAGATCCTAAATTTCATATGCCAGTTTATAAAATATCTGCAGTATCACTTTGCAAGAGTGTTCAGTTTCAGATTTATAAGCTTCATGAATATGAAAAAGTGAATAATTATTTTAAAAAACGTGCATGTAAATAAAAATTTATTTAAAAAAAAATTTGGATGCCAATTAGTAAAGGTTTGCAATATTAACTTTCTAGAGGAGTCCATATAAAATTATAAGCCCGAAGTGAAAAAAAAAATGCGTTTTTCACATTTGGCATTTTAGGGCAAAATTTCAAAGGTCTCTAGAGAGATAGATATTTTTTAAACTATCAGGAATTGTGAAAGCTAATCTTTTGCATGGTGGGTAGAGCCATATAGATCTACATTTAAGAATTTTTCCAGCAAAATCTGAGGAGGTGACCTGGGGGGGTTTTTGAGATTTAGGTGAGTTGGCACGGAATGACCCTGCTTGCGGTTCCCCGCTCATGGCTGTTTTCTCTGCTGTGATTGTCTCGAGCCACGTTCTTCATTGCACGGCCCGCGGGCCGCCGTTGGGCCCCTGGTGACCTCAAGCGCGGCCCCTGATGTGCAGCCGATATACACAAATGTGAACACGCCCCATCCTAATCGGCCACAATAAATGCAATTGTGTGGTGCCGGGTCTCGGTGGTGAGCACGACCGCTAGGGGGAGCAGTAGAGTCGGCTCCACTGAACACCGGGAATTTAGGTCGTACCTTTCAGATAAATCCGAAAGGTCACGGGTCCCTTATCGGACCGAAGATCGCCAATAGGTCGACCACGTGGATAGGGTCAATTGCCAATTTCAATATACCTAAATACCCACGCAGTCTAACTACCGGGAACCACACCCTCGGCCGACTCTGTCCGATCCGAGTCGCAGGTACGGCTCGATCCGGCGTAACCGAGCGGAGTTACCAGAGCCGCCCGGACCAAATGAACAATTTGCTGCTTCGCTATTTTCCAAACACGCACCGTGGCAAACCAATGGTAGAAAGGACAAGGACGAGCTGGTACATTCAACAAGAGGGAATTTATTAACAATAGTCGGGGGGGGGGGAGGGAGAACGTAAGGGAAGAGTTAACCAAATAAGCAAGGCAAATAATGTACAACAAAAAGCACTTAACAATCTACTTATCAGACGGGGCCCACGGACACAACCACACACACACACACAAATACCCAGAAAATGGACCTCAGTGGGTCGTTCAATCAGTAGAGCCGGGCCGGTTACCTGTCCTGCCTCGTGCGGTCACACCGACCCGAACATCCACGGTGGGTCTCAAACCCACGACCTTGGCGTTGCCAGCACCAAGACTGCAGACCGCTATCGCCACGATCTCCGTCTCTCCACCCTCGTCCCGACAACCACTCTCCCTCTTTAGGAGGGAGCCGCTTCTCTCACTGGCCACTCGCCTCCTGATTGGTCGGACCCATCGCCGATTCCCTGGCCATCTCCTATGCGACACGGCCCACGGTAGGCGGGGCAACTCCCACCTTCTGGGTGGAATCCCGATCGGAGGCGTTTGTAGCTCCGCCTACTCCTCACTCCGACACGTGCGTATATATCGGACCAGCACGCTGCAACGAAGTTAACTTTATTAACGAATCGCATCCAACAGGAAATGACGTACGGACATGCCTGTAAGAGTAGATCTACAAGTCTTAGTAAGACGCACGACGGTTGATAATGGCGCCCAAATGTAAAACGATGGACAAAATAATTGTGCAAAAGGCAGTGAAAGGTTCTCACAAGGATTGCTGTGACGGATTACAAATACTGTGTGAAGAGGGTCATGGAGCATCAGGCTTAAAATCCAACTTATTTGTATCATCATTACCTCCACCACCAAAGGTGAAGGAGGTTATGTTTTCACCCCTGTCTGTCTGTCTGTCTGTGTGCAGATATCTCAAAAAGTGAAGACGGATCCGGATGAAATTTGTGGAACAGGTTGGGTGTGTGACAAGGACAAACTGGTCGATTTTGGTGCAGATCTGAATCCGGATCTGATATGAGAATTGATTTAATTTTTTAAGTGATTCTTCACCATTGAGAGATAGTGGCCAAAAACGAATAGTACTGAAAGCACAAATATCTCAAAAAAAGTAATGTTCTCGTGAATCAGGCAATTACGTGGACGAGTATGCGCTCCACCGAGTGCCCTTCTAGTTATTATTGTAAATTTGTATTATTTTGCTCTAAACACTACCTGAAGTCGGTGGCTCGTATTACATTTTGGTTCAATAATTAAGCCTATGATGTTTTGTTGCGCATGCAGACTTCTATTAGTTAACATAGCTGTTATATAACATAACTGCATTAAGGATTGCATTATTTTTCTTGCACGCAGTGCGGCGGCTAACACACCAATGTCTTAACAAGCTCAAATGAGCTAAGATCTTCGTCCTCTTAATGATGACGTCATAAAAACGAATATGACGTCATTGTGATGTATGCAGGTTTGCGATAAATTATCTGTGCTAATGCCCGGCTTGATTTCCGCAAAACAAAATTCAACAGCTTGCCTAGTTTCGGAGATAATTTTTAGGTGATTTCCATTAGCGGAGATATTTTGACCGTCATAACTTTTTTTTCTAGGAGGAATTTTCCAAAATCGGAGATGGTCACTGTCTGCGCAGGGTCTTTTTACATATATATGCCAATTTTCAGGAAGTTTCGATGAAACTGTAGCTGTGAAACAAAAAAGTCCACAAGAACAACAACTGAGTAAGACTTAGAGATCTCCACGAGGTCTAAAATAATGAAGGTCACTGGTCTCGAGAATCTTCAAAGAATCATCGTCAACGGACAGGGTGTTTCAAGATTCAGAATCATTCTTCAATTTTCTGTGTTTTTTTTTTGAAGACGATGTCTTTGAGGTGAATAGGACCTCAGGACCGATAGATGATATTTTCACTTGACTTCTTTGTTTTTGACACCTGAAATCAGTGGTTGATACAACGAGACCTGTAATATTGAAGACCTAAAGAACGAAATCGAAACCGATGCGCTAAGATCTCCAACCTGACATATCTCTCAATCCAGGCTGCTACCGATAACCGGACTCATCTGTTTAACAGAGTCCTTCCGTCCCACAGGACATCCCTGACTCCTGAGTGTTCTCCCCCGGTCATTGTCTCCCTCTAGAATCCTCAATTTTCATCTGATGGACTTGAAATCTGAACGTAATTTGCACGTCAGTCACTGAATTGAACCCACCAATTCTTTTTAAGGTCAAAAAGTTCGCATAGACCTAATTTCTAAAATTGAGAAATGGATCAAAAATGACATATATCATGATATCTCAAAAGCTGTGGATGAGTTATGACAAGACTAGGTGGATGAGTTGTTTGGTGACGAGAACAAGCCCATTCGATTTTTGTTCAGATCAGCCCAATCAGTGAGAATACAAACGTAAACTGTTCAACCTGGTGGAAGTCAACCTGGTAATCCTTCAGATATGTAGGCTACAGCCTCTTCCCTCTTCAGAACTTAAAAATCACAAGTTGGTCAACACTTGGAATATGTCTTTCCATCCTGACATGTCTCTCTCTGGAAGGACTGTCTGACAAACACTCCTATCTACTTTCTAACAGTCCTCTGAGGAAGTTCAATCATTTCAAACCCTGGGTCTTATGTCAGCCATGAATCTTATCTTTGGCAAACCACATTTCAAAGTTGGCCTCCAAAACCAGCTGCCGACGGGCATCCTCCTCGCACAAAGTCCTTCCTTGCACACCGAACTCCTACCACCTGCAAGGTCTTACATCACAGCTTGATGAGGACTGCTCTTCCTCTGATATCTTGCTCCAGCTTGAGGCCGTGACAACCAAGGCCTTCAAGATCATTGAAATCTCTCGCGATGAAGCTGAGTAATAGGTCCTATTTACTTTGTCATCAAGCTGCGTGTGGCTTTACTGTTGAATAGCTGGCTTAGATCTTAGGGTTCCAGCCCATCTTGCCGTTGAAATACACCAGGTGGGGTTGACTCAGCCTGTCATCCTCAGCTGCTCAGTCACTCATTTGTATCAATGTCATAAACGCCAAAGAAAGCTTCATACAGTATAAGAATTGATATATGTATCTGCATGTCAGTGAATGCTAGCAGACGAGACAACACCCAGCTTAACATCCAACAGGTATGACAGTTTATAGCTGGGTCAGGTCGGCCTTGAAACCCAAGCTAGACAGCTTGAGGTGAGTGTATGTACCTCAAGCCATCCTGACTAGACGACTACACTAACTACTACTACTACACCACCACTACTACTACTATTCGTACTACTACGACAATGGTGCCAATTGATCCACCTTGTTCGTTCCAGTCCACAATTTTCCCTTTCCACACCTCTATCCCTTCACCTCCACCCTATCATGATCTCTCCACACCCTCCTTCCACCTCTATTTTCTTCTCCTCCTCCTCCTGCTATAGCAAAGACCTGCCTGGCCACTTCCCGTCCTCTCTCTCTGAGCACATACCCCCCCCCACGCCACAGTGCCTATACCACACAGATGTGCACTCTCTTACACCTGCCCACCTCCTGATGTTCTCTTTGATCCTTTCCTTCAGCAGAGATCCCCATCAGGCCTCTGAGCATCCCAATCTCCATCCCTCTTCCCTCCCCAAAGCACAAGCCTACACTCCATAAACATAAGTGGTCTTATCACCAATTTTGTAAATGTTCACTCTCAACGTAAGCAGAATCTTTCGCGTCTCCACCACCCTAGAAAACACGGCTCACCTCCTTCTCTCATCCCTCAACTACCCCGTCCTCCAAAATAAAATCCAGCTACAGTGCTTGAATTTCTACCTGCTTTAACTCCCTTACCTGCCTCATCCCTAATAACCCCCATCCTCTCTTCCTTCTCTTGCTCACCACTTTTACCCTCATTTACTGACTCTCCAAATTTCCTGCCCTGCAACTTTTGCATTGCGAAGTCCCTCCTCAAGAGTGTGATGCCACTACCCAGAAGCACCACCCTGGGAAAAATTTTAGGACATTTGACCGTGGCATAATCGGTCGAATTCCTATTTTTCCTGCATCATGTTCACGTTTTCCCTTTGTTTTCAACTCTGTCATCGCATCTCACCGTCCAAACCAGGGAAACCCCCTGCACTCACAGACGACGACCCCTTACATACATGTCCCACCTGCTGCTGCCAATAACGTGCTGCTGGTTCTCTGCTCAGCAAAGGGACGGAAAATAACCAACTCGACAGAGCATACAGCAACGGATCGCCATGCAGACCCTATCGCCCGTTTTCCCTTGGTGTTCACAATACTTGCATTAAATTGCAAGGCACAGTTCCATGGCCAC
>CM068960.1:128565684-128576968 GCA_035128595.1 Eptatretus atami | reverse complement strand
GGATGCCAATTAGTAAATATTTACAATATTAACTTTCTAGAGGAGTCCATTATAAAAATAAAAGCCACTGAAGTTGGAGAAAAATGCGTTTTCCACATTTGGCATTTTTAGGGCCAAATTTCAAAGGTCTCTAGAGATAGATAATTTTTAAACTGAGGAATTGAAAGCTAATCTTTGCATGGTGGGTAAGCCATATTAGATTACATTTAATTTTTCCAGCAAAATCTGAGGAGGTGACCTGGGGACCCTTAGGTGAGTTGGCACGGAATGACCCAGCAGTCTTGGGACCCATGTTGTGGAATTGGGTGACATGACCTCTTTTGATGAAGAGTGAAGGTTTTTTGAGGAGGACTTGCAGAGTATAAAACAGAGAGGTGAACCCAGGGAAATCGTACTGTGGCCTCCATGATCATCCTGATGTCCCGACTGGAGTCAAAGCCGGTGCGTTGAGGGGGTTAAGGATGCCTGTGACACCTGACGGGTGCTTGTTGCGTTGATGCCATCGATCCATCACGTCGCAGGTCTGAATCTGGTGGGTCTTCCACTCCCGTTTCATCGGATCAAAGTTTAAAATGATTGTCTTGTGCAAGTTGGTAAGGCATTCGAGACGATGACCACGTGACCATGTTGTATTAATGACATATCGCTGTTTGTGTAAGCTTGTACTGCACGATGAGCTAAGGAAAATTAGTCATCGGATTGTGGTGTCGTCTATAAATTACATACCGACAGGGGAGAGTGGGGGTGGTTGCAAGACAGGAGAGAATGAATGTGTTAGTGAGTTAGTTAGTGAGTGAGTGTATGTGTCACTATTAATAGGATGGACTGCTGCCTGACGGCATGCTCCGCGATGCACGACCCTCCTGACGTCGACCAAGCGGAGACGGATCAGATTGGCTCCTCTCCCTGAGATTGGCTCCTCCCCCTGAGATTGGCTCCTCCCCCTGACATTGGCTCCTCCCCCTGAGATTGGCTCCTCCCCCTGTGTCCTGCTCATGGAGTGCACGTGACGGTCACGCCTCAAGCCGGGCTGGTGGCGGCTCGAGCGGCCCGTTGGATTTTTTCCCTGTTCGATGAAGTGTTTGTGAACGTCCGAAACGGCCGGTTGATGTTTTATTTTTAAACTCGTGGTTTGTGGACGCACCAGGGTTTAATTTATTTGCACGGGAGAGCCTTTCGTCGATGAGTTTACGGAAGAGAATCCGCGACCGGAGGAGGTGTCACGGCATGTGGGTTGAGGTGTTCGTTAAAATAAACATGGAGGACACGAGGGTGAGATCGTGCGAGCTTATCCTGACCATGGACGCAAAGCAGAGCGGAGGTAATATATATATAATATATATTGTGGTGTGTCATGGGGTGGGGTGGTGTGGGATGGTGTGGTGTGGCATAGGATGGGTGGTGTGGCATGGGGGGGTGGTTTTCGGTGTGGGTGGTGTGGCATGGGATGGGTGGGGTGGTGGTGTGTCATGGGATGGGGTGGTGTGGCATGGGTTGGTGTGGCATGGGTGGGGTGGCATGGGGTGGGGTGGGATGGGGTGGGGTGGCATGGGGTGGGGTGGGATGGGGTGGGGTGGCATGGGGTGGGGTGGGGTATGGGTGGGTGGTGTGCATGGGGTGGGGTGGGATGGGTGGGGTGGCATGGAGTGGTGTGGCATAGGATGGGGTGGGGTGGCATGGGATGGTTTGGTGTGGCATGGGATGGGTGTGGTGGTGTGCATGGGGTGGTGTGTGGGCATAGGATGGGGGTGGTGTGGTGTGGCATTGGGTGGGTGGTGTGGCATGGGATGGGGTGGTGTGGCATAGGATGGGTGGGTTGGTTGGGTGGGGTGGTTTTCGGTGTGGGTGTGTGGCATGGGATGGGGTGGGTGGGTGGTGTGTCATGGGATGGGGTGGTGTGGGTGTGTGTGTGGCATAGGATGGGGTGGTGTGGCATGGGTGGGGTGGTTTTCGGTGTGGGTGGTGTGGCATGGGATGGGGTGGGGTGGGGTGGTGTGTCATGGATGGGGTGGTGTGCATGCGGTGGTGTGGCATGGGGTGGGTGGTGTGGGATGGTGTGGTGTGGCATAGGATGGGGTGGTGTGGCATGGGGTGGGGTGGTTTCGGTGTGGGGTGGTGTGGCAGGATGGGGTGGGGTGGGGGTGTGTCATGGGATGGGGTGGTGTGGCATGGGTGGTGTGGCATGGGGTGGGGTGGCATGGGGTGGGTTGGGATATGGGTGGGTGTGGCATGGGGTGGGGTGGGGTGGGATGGGGTGGGGTGGTGTGGCATGGGGTGGGGTGGGATGGGGTGGGGTGGCATGGAGTGGTGTGGCATAGGATGGGGTGGGTGGCATGGATGGTTTGTGTGGCAGGGATGGGGTGGGTGGTGTGGCATGGGGTGGTGGGTGTGTGGAGTGGCATAGGATGGGGGTGGTGTGTGTGGCATTGGTGGGGTGGTGTGGCATGGGATGGGGTGGTGTGGCGTGGGGTGGGGTGGCATGGGATGGGGTGGCGTGTCATGGGATGGGGTGGGGTTTCATGGGATGGGGTGGGGTGGCGTGTCGTGGGGTGGCGTGGTCATGGGGTGGGGTGGCGTGTCATGGGGTGGGTGGCGTGGGGTGGTGTGGGATGGTGTGGTGTGGCGTGGGATGGTGTGGTGTGGCATAGGATGGGGTGGGGTGGTGTGGCATGGAATGGTTTGGTGTGGCATGGGATGGGGTGTGGTGTGGCATTGGGTGGGGTGGGGTGGTGTGGCATGGGGTGTGTGTGGCATAGGATGGGGTGGTGTGGTGTGGCATTGGGTGGGTGGTGTGGCATGGGATAGGTGGTGTGGCATGGGATGGGGTGGTGTGGCGTGGGGTGGGTGGGGTGGCATGGGATGGGGTGGGTTTCATGGGATGGGGTGGGGTGGGGTGTCATGGGTGGTGGGTGGTTTCATGGATGGGGTGGGGTGGGGTGTCATGGGTGGGGTGGCGTGTCATGGGTGGGGTGGCGTGTCAGGGGTGGGGTGGCGTGTCATGGGGTGGGGTGTCGTGGGGTGGTGTGGGATGGTGTGGTGTGGCATAGGATGGGGTGGGGTGGTGTGGCATGGGATGGTTTGGTGTGGCATGGGATGGGGTGTGGTGTGGCATTGGGTGGGGTGGGGTGGTGTGGCATGGGGTGGTGTGTGGCATAGGATGGGGGTGGTGTGGTGTGGCATTGGGTGGGGTGGTGTGGCATGGGATAGGGTGGTGTGGTGTGGCATGGGGCTGGGGTGGTGGTGTGGCATGGGATGGGGTGGTGTGGTGTGGCATAGGATGGGGTGGTGTGGTGTGGTGTGGCATGGGGTGGGGTGGTGTGGCATGGGGTGGTGTGGCATGGGATGGGGTGGTGGTGGTGTGGGGTGGGGTGGCGTGGGGTGGGGTGGGGTGGGGTGGTGTGGCATGGGATGGGGTGGGTGGTGTGGCATGGGTGGGGTGGGGTGGTGTGGCATGGGGTGGGGTGGTGTGGTGTGGTGTGGCATAGGATGGGATGGGGTGGTGTGCATGGGGTGGTGTGGTGTGGCATGGGGGGTGGTGTGGCATGGGGTGGGGTGGTTGGCATGGATGGTTTGGTGTGGCATGGGATGGGGTGGTGTGTGGCATAGGATGGGGTGGTGTGGTGTGGCATTGGGTGGGGTGGGGTGGTGTGGCATGGGTTGGCGTGTGGCATAGGATGGGGGGTGGTGTGGCATGGGGTGGTGTGGTGTGGCATGGGGTGGGTTGGTGTGGCATGGGGTGGGGTGGTGTGGCATGGATGGGGTGTGTGGCGTGGGGTGGGGTGGGGTGGCATGGGATGGGGTGGCGTGTCATGGGATGTGGGTTTCATGGATGGGGTGGGTGGGGTGGCGTGTCATGGGGTGGGGTGGCGTGTCATGGGGTGGGGTGGCGTGTCATGGGTGGGGTGTCGTGGGGTGGTGTGGGATGGTGTGGTGTGGCATAGGATGGGGTGGGGTGTTGTGGCATGGGATGGTTTGGTGTGGCATGGGATGGGGTGTGGTGTGGCATTGGGTGGGGTGGGGTGGTGTGGCATGGGGTGGTGTGTGGCATAGGATGGGGGTGGTGTGGTGTGGCATGGGTGGGGTGGTGTGGCATGGATAGGGTGGTGTGGTGGTGCATGGGGCTGGGGTGGTGGTGTGGCATGGGATGGGGTGGTGTGGTGTGGCATAGGATGGGGTGGTGTGTGGTGTGGCATGGGGTGGGGTGGTGTGGCATGGGATGGGGTGGTGTGGCATGGGGTGGTTGGGCATGGGGTGGGGTGGGGTGGTGTGGTGTGGCATAGGATGGGGTGGTGTGGGTGGTGTGGGGTGGGTGGTGTGTCATGGATGGTTTGGTGTGGCATGGGATGGGGTGGTGTGTGGCATAGGATGGGGTGGTGTGGTGTGGCATTGGGTGGGGTGGGGTGGTGTGGCATGGGGTGGTGTGTGGCATAGGATGGGGGTGGTGTGGTGTGGCATTGGTGGGGTGGTGTGGGGTGGCATGGGGTGGGGTGGCGTGTCATGGGATGGGGTGGGGTTTCATGGATGGGTGGGGTGGCGTTTCATGGATGGGGTGGGTGTCATGGGGTGGGTGGCGTGTCATGGGATGGGGTGCGTGTGATGGGGTGGCGTGTCATGGGGTGGGGTGGCGTGTCATGGGATGGGGTGGGTTGGGGTGTCATGGGTGGGTGGCGTGTCATGGGGTGGGTTGGGGTGTCATGGGGTGGCGTGACATGGGATGGGGTGGCGTGTCATGGATGGGGTGGCGTGTGATGGGGTGGGGTGGCATGTCATGGGATGGGGTGGCGTGTCGTGGGGTGGCGTGTCATTGTGTGGGGTGGCGTGTCATGGGATGGGTGGCGTGGCTTTGGATGGGGTGGCATGGGATAGGGTGGCGTGGCATGGGATGGGGATGGGGTGGCGTAATCATGGGATGGGGTGGCGTGGCATGTGAGAAGGGATTTGGTGGTGTTGCGTGGAATGTGGTTACATGGGGTGGCATGTCATAGGATGGGATGGTGTGGTGTGTGGTAGGATAGGATGGGATGGTGTGGTGTGGTAGGATAGGATGGTGTTGTATGGTGTTGGATGCGATGGGATGGTGTGGTGTGGATGGGATGCCATGTTGTATCGTGGGATGGTGTGGTGTGTTGTTTATCATCATCGTCATTAATTATATGCAAGGTAAGTATCTTTGTTGTCTTATGGAGTCTTGCAGCATTTGTGTTAGATCGCTGCTGTACTACACTGTACTGTACCGTACCGTACTGTGCGACGTGTTTTTAAGAGGTACATGCCAGAGAGGTCACAGAGTGTTGCATCAAATTGACCGCCAGTTAGAGATTGACTCTGTTCCTGAAAGTTTGCACAGGGGAAATGAGTCAGAGATGACACGTTCATGAAGGTTTCTTCAGTCTTCAATCGCTCTATGATTGAAGAAGGAGCTCCTGACGTTCGGTCTGCTTCCCTTTTCCGATTGGCTTCAAGTGATGACCTCTGGTTGGTATTAACCTCTGGTGAAGAAATGATCTGGACTTGAGTTGTCTATACCATCGAGGATTTTGTACATTTGCATCATGTCGACACGTTTGTATTTGTAGTGCTTGTAGATCTTGTAACTTATCCTGGTATGGATGATCCTTAAGGGTGAGCATGAGTCCCTCTGTGTATATTATTTCTCAATCTTCTGTATATCTGCGATGGATCTGGGCTGCCATGCCGAGTTTCCATATTCCAGGAGTGAGAACGAGTGCTTTGAGCAAGTGAAGTGGGGTGTCTCTGCTCACCTGCGAAAGTACTTTTTTTTTTTAATGAGGCCTACCATTTGACTGTCTCTGTTTACTGTATTTGCCATATGTGGGTTGAAACTCAGGTTCCCGTTTATGATGACACCCAGGTCATTTATTAGGATGGCTGTTCCACAGTCTGGTTCAGATCCATCCATCCATCCATTGGGACCATGCTCTGTACAGAGCGTCGGTGCTGCCGAAGCGGTCTCCTGGACGGGTCGCCACGCCGACGCAGGATCCTCAAATGGATCAATCATCCCAGCAAGCTGGTACTCATTGTGCCGACCTCGGAAGGATGACGGGCTGAGTCGACCCCACCCCTGGTTCAGATCCTCCTGCAGCATCTCATGATGGTGTTTGTCGTGTACTCTGTATATCACGGAGGGGTCGGCGTAGATCCGGACGGCGTTCTGCATGCCGCTCGGCGAATCGTTGATGTGCATAACGAATGGAGAAGGACCGGGACACTGCCTCGGGGGTATGCCACTGGCATCACATGCTCATTCTGATGTCATTCTGTTCACAACCACTCTTTTGAGTTTTACCCATTGGAAAACCTTTCAGCCAGGTGAAGAGAAGGCCTCTCTCATGCCCACGTGTCTTTACATCGTTTTGCTTCGGCCTCTTAACGTGCACGTGACTCACTGTGCTTTGGTTCTCTGAATATCTCTTCCAGGTCTGGTTTTCCCTCCTAATTTGACTTCCTTGTTATGTAAATGCTCATTTATAAATTATTTTTAAAAAAAAATTCTTCATTTTTCTGTTTTGACTACTTTTGGGGATACATTTCTGTCGGCAATGACACGATGTCCCTGAAGACGTCTTCAGGCTTGTTTACCGTCGACGTCCTGGTTACCGAAGCCCGCATGTTGCACCTGGAGCGGTTGCCCGAACACACTCGTGGCGTATGAAGGGAAGTCGATGCCCGACACCGGGCGTAGTTACAGCAACAATTTCAATAAGTTTTGCTTCTTTTGGAAATTATGGGGTGTGCTTTTTGGGATTAGAGTTGAGTTGAACTCTTGTCCAGTTGAAGGAAATCTATTAAGTTCAGTTATGATAATTATAAGTATCACCTTGTGGTACCTACATGATGGTTTAACGCCATATTAAACTCTGAACCCAGGTCGTTCAGTACTTGCACCGGTGAGTGAAATACAATTATTTGTACTCCTGCAGGATAAACGTTATGTTCACTGTTTTCAAAGGAAAATTATCGACCGAACAAGTAACTTATTCACAGCCTTGAGTGCTGGTTTGTGTTAGGATTAGGTTGACAAAGGGTAATCCATTCTTCTTCTTCTTGCCTATGGCAGCTTGGCTGCCGGGATAGCTGTCATTTCTTGGAAGCGTGGCTATGCCGTTGATGCAGTGTCCACCCCCCCCCCTTCCAACCAGTACACTGGTACTCATTTCGCCGACCTCCGAAGGATTCCAGGCTGAGTCAACCCCACCTGGTGTTCATTCATCGGAAAATGGAGCTCGAACTTAGGACCCTAAGATCCCAAGCCAGCCACCCTAACCGCTAAGCCACCACCCTAATCTAGTAATCTATTAGGATTGGGGTTATAAAGGGTAATGTACCCATATTAGTACTAAAATGTGATGTAATGAGAACACACTGTCTGTCTGTCTGGGTTTGTTTGTTACTTGCGAAAATCGAAGAATTTTCAAGTATACTGGTTAGTCGCATGTGTTGGTCTGTCTTTGTTCGTTTGTTAATTGCATTTTCATCCGATCTTCCCGAAACTTCACCACCTGGTCGAGTTGGTCATAAGTAAGAAGCCTGTTGTGTTTGATTTCCAAAGGTCAACAACTTTGTTGTATTTCTAAAGTCATCAATTTTCATCTGATTAACTTGAAATTTGAACAGGATTTTCATATCGGGTCACTGAATTCAAACGCCAATTATTTTTAAGGTCAAAATTTGTTTTCAGGATTTTGTACGTATCGTGCTATGCACGACGTCCTTGTTTGTTTGTACGTCAGTCGCCTACAGGTCGCATTTTTAAACCGATCTTCACAAAACTTCACAAATCGGTGGAGTTGCTCATAAGCAAGAAGCCTATCGATGTTGAGGTCAAAAGGTCAACAACTTTGTCAAATTTCTAAAATCCTCAATTTTCATCCGATTAACTTGAAATGTGAAAAGGATTTGCATATTTGTTCATTGAATTCAACCACTATTATTTTTAAGGTCAAATTTGTTTTCGGGATTTTGCAAGTATCTTGCGCTGCATGGCATCTTTGTTGCTTGTTTGTCTGTTTGTTTGTTTGTTCTCGATCTGGATACGAGAATTAATTTTTGAAGTGATTGATTCTTCACCATTGAGAGATGGGGCCTAAAACGATATATAGCACGATATTTCAAATAGTTGTGGCAGAGTTGTGACAAAACTAGGTGGATGAGTTGGTTAGGTGATTAGAACAAGCCGATTTGATTTTGCTTCAAGTCCGGATTCAGATCCTACCTATCAGTGGGATGCAAAACGTAAACTGTTCAGCCTGGCGGAGGTATTCGCTCCACCGAGTGCCCGTTCTAGTTTTGTTACGTGTTATATCTGTTGGAGTTTTACTATCATTGTGTTTGTTTGAGAGTTTTATTTGGTTATACAATGTTTATCAGAAAATTTTGATCCACTTTACCACTTTGCTACAGTATGTTGTGATGATAATTCGTTTTATTGATAAACAAAAGCAGCTTTGTAGGAAATTTTTCAATGTTTATCTGTTGTAATTACCCACCTCTGTTCTGTGTATTTGCTAATCGTCATCGGCATCACAAAAAGAACATATCCGAAAATCATTCAAAAGGACAGTTTGTTTCTAATCCACACCTGATCATTTCCTGAATGTGCAGTACTCATGCTGGCCCTAGCGGATGCGGCGTGGGATCGTGACGACTTGGTCCGGGACCGAGTTTTTGTGGCCCTGCAGTCGCTGGGCGCTCGTCAGCCGCGGACGCTGATCGAAACGCTTCTCGGATATCTAGACCGTCATCCAAAGGTGAGGAGAAGCCTTGAAAACAAGGTGGAAATGATGTGTGCAAGAGCAGTGTCGTTTTTGTACCTGCACTCTGGAGTGTGGTCATAATGTGAAATACCAAAAAAAGTGGGAAATTTTCAAATATTTTTAAATGAAACTTTGTATGTGCAATCAGAATTAGAGGATGTATGAAATATGTAAAATTTTTGCCGTATGTTCGGGTCAAAACATGTCGACTTAGTCACAGGGGTCAAAACGGGGGGAGAAAAAATGTTTTAACTCAAAATTTGATCTTGGGTTATTCCGAGTGAAACCTTTTGCCACCTTTCAACTTTGCTTTCGGTGGGAAGTGTGGGGATCTGCGATGGCACACCATCGACTTTGCTATAGTTTAAGGAATTTGATTAAAAGTGTTTCCTTGCTTATCCTCCTTTCTAATGGTGAACATACCCAGCTTGAAATCCAAGTGGAACACCGAAAACATTTCCATCGTCTGGACTCGAGTACTCTCCCTTTTATGCTCGTTTATCTGATGAACTATTTAGGTATTCTTGGACAAGTAATAAGACTCGCTGTCTGGTAAAAGCCCCCCTATGGTAACATGGTAGCCAAAAAATAAATTTCCAACTAGCTGTGTTTTTACATTTTCGTCGATCACCCCGCACACGTAGTGCAACGTGGGTCTAAACAATCGGTTCACTCTGTCTGTCTGACAGACTTCAGTCGATGAACGAGGAACTACTTCATTTCAATTGAATTGTATATCTTGAACATGAATCGGAACACAAACCTGCAGTTTAGCAGTACTTTGGCTCTGAATTTGGCAAATTGTACGGAATGTCATCTCACGTGCGCACGCCTGCTCTCGGTAAAATGATTGCTCGCGTCTGTCAGTCACCCGAAATTGAAAATCATTCCAAACAGGAAACGTACTGTTTTTATGGATGTCATAAAGGACACAAACAACAGACACGGATAACTAATTTAACATGTTAAATAAGGTGGTGTAAAAGAGGGTGCATTGACAGTGGTAAACTTCTGATTCAATGGTTTTTTCTTTTCGTTCTTTATTTCCAACATCCTGTAAAACTTTTCTTTTATTTCAATTGAATTATATATTTGAACACTGCAGAACACAAATCGCCTTGTTTGAACTTCCCAAAACGTTCAGTTTAGCAGTATTTGGGCAAAATGTTACGCTGTCTCAACCAAGCAAATTCGCCACGCTTTGAGGGTGGAGTGACCGCGAGATGCAGACAAAAATGGCGGCACCTAGCGATGCACCGACGGCGATCTTCGTCCAAAAGATCTTCGTTTAGTGCATCTTTTTTTCTCAAAGATCGTTTCCAAATCGTCAGTTTCTTCAAGAAGAGTCGGCAGAAGGTTCAGCTCTGGACTGTCCAGTTTGACCAATCGGCTTTGTATGGTTGTCATCACACCTGTTATTCAAATTTCATGAACAAAGCTAATACAGATCGTGCTCGGAAACGCAAGGCAAGACATGAAAAAGACCCTTCTCATGACCTTTTTCTCACGACTGTACGGGGTAAGTTTTTCTATGAGCTCCCTAGTTTCAAATGTACAAAATTCTTATCGATAGAAGGCTCTTCAATTTTTCACGTATCTGCACTGCTTGTGGTTCCATAATCACTTGCAATACCATGTGATGTGCTTTGTGCTTAATCCTTTATGTTTTTATTTATTTTGAAGCATCCTTGTTTGGGTTGTGTGCTGCAGTTACCTTCGGGCCACCGGACTTGTCTCTTCTTATGCATGGAGGGCGCCATGAAAGATCGAGGAGCTGAACTCTCGGAGAACCTCGCAAAGGACCTTGTTTCTTTAGCAACAAACGAAATGCTTTACTCAAAGGTCAACTGACTAATTAGTATATCTAAATCGAGTGAACGATGAGCAAGTAAAAATGTAGGTGTAAAGTAGCATCAACGGCCATTTTTGATGTTTGTGCTCAGAAAGACGGACATTTCAAACTCCTTTTTGAGCGATGTACTGTACACTTCCTGCTGCTATGAAATTATTTTTAAAGATTGCTTCGAAAGGTTGCATTTTAGATTTTAAGGTGATTAAAAAGAAACAACTTTTGTGTATTTTCGCATTTACTCGCTGATTGGTCACATGTCTTGCAGGATGTGAATGTAGCGGAAGCTGCTGCTGGCCTGGCCGTCACTCTGGGCACAGCGTGGTTGCCGGATTTGATGGTGATACTGATGCAGAATTTCCTTCCAGGCACATCTCCAAATCACCACGTCGTCCTCACGTTGGGCCGATTAGCTTACAATCAAGGTCATAACACTGGGGAACAAATTGTTTCTTATTATCTGTTGCATGAGATTTTTCAACTTATTCTATGTATTTTTTCAACGCTGATTTCAAATCTGTAATCGGTTTTCCTCTACATGCTCTAGTTTTCATGCAATTTGAAACTTGCGATTTTCGCAAAAAAGGACACGGTCCATTGCTATTTGCACGAGGGATAACTTGAGAACTAGGGGTGCGATTTCGGACTTTAGTGGAAA
>CM068960.1:128544098-128559786 GCA_035128595.1 Eptatretus atami | reverse complement strand
AGCACAGAAAACGAGCTGGTACATTTAACAGGGGTTTATTTATAACAATAATCGGGGAGGAGGACACAGAGCAGAGTTATCACGAATAAAGAAATGTAATGTACAATGAAAGGAAAACACTTATACAATCCTACTTACAGACGGGGCCCACGGACACACACACAAAAGAAAATAAACCAGGATTTTATTGTTCCCCTCGCAGCCGTGAGGAGAGACGAGCTGGAGGTCAAAGTAAAAGAGTACCTGCCGTCGCAGGGAAGCATGCTCGGAAATGCGGCACCTGGTTGCTAATGGTCGTCGGGGCACGGTCCGGGAGCTCGTGCCAGGCTCGTGGTTCGGGACGGAACCCGGCGTGGCGAATCGTCGGGGCACTCGAACTCCGATCCGTCACGTGCCGACAAAACCGCCTTCTCCGTGCAGCCACCGACAAGCGCAAAACAACAACCCCTTTCGTCCACTCCACTCCACTCCTGTCCACAAGAACTCTTGTCCACCAAACTCTTCGCGACAACGACAATGACACGACCTTCTGTCCACACCACTCCCGTTTTTCCACCACTCTTCTGGCACTGCTCGGGGGCTATATCTCCTCCCACATGGGGCGGGGCCTTGGCGAGAATCATCTCGCTGTCCGTCCCTCATTGGCCAAAGGCCGCACCCTTCCGAGGTGGAGCCGTGGCCCCTGCCCGGTAGCCCCGAATATTCCTCGTGGCCACGTGGTCTCGCGCATGCAGAGAGTAACAGGATCTGCCCTGAGAAAATCGTCGTACCAGAGGAGTTCATCCGTGGGGATGGAGCGTGATGGGCTGGTAGATATATGGGATGTAGATGGCTGATGTAATAACGTAACTAAAGACATCACAACGCACGTTTTCGAGTCCCCCACTAGACAAAAAGGAAAGGGACCTATCTCACACGTACTTACTGGCACAGCTAACTTTGGGACCTGAATGTTGAGTTCGCATGGTTTCCAGATTCGTAACAGTATAATCACCATACTTCTCTCACATTCTCTTTGTCCTTTGAGTTTTGCACACTGAAATGAATTTATTGCTTCATATCCCAGCTCGACATACTTTTGCATACTTACATGGATATATTTATACTCTGAGGCGAAGCCTGGTGTTGGCTTGGTGGTTAGGATGGCTGGCTTGGGATCTTGGGGTCCTGAGTTTGAGCCCTGTTGGCCTCTGAATTAACACCAGATGGGGTTGACTCAGAAATGAGTACCAGTGTACTGGTATAGGGGCACAGCATCAGTGGCATAGTCATGCCCCAACAAGATGACAGCTACCCGGCAGCCAAGCTGCTATTTGCAAGGAGAGGAAGAAGGAGAAGAAGACCTCTGAGGCCTGCTTGGATAGCTGAGAGGTACACACTTCTAACCTCTCGAGCCTGGTTTTGAATCCTGACCCAGCTATAAACTGCCATCCTAATGTTTCGCAAGTCGGGCGAGTCGTCAATCGGTGTGCAGTCCCTTCGATGGATGGATGCCCCAGGTGTCCTCCCATGTGATAGCATTAGTTGCTGGACATTAAAGATCCCACGGTGTCTTTCACGAATCGGCGAGTTATTCTTCAGCCCCCTGAAAAACTACAAATTCCTGCACCTTCAGCCGAGTGGCGAATTGTCCAGGATTGTCGCCCTTGCCAAGAGACTGCTTCGGCAGAATGGATGCTTCGTGAAGAGTATGGAATGATGATTATCTTTGTTACCCACCTGATGACCTAACTGTACTCTATTCCAGGCTCTGTGTGAGGTGCTCCGTGCGTCTTGCAATGCAGAAATCCGACTCCAGAACTCGCAGGTGGACCTGGTAGTGAACGCCCTGCATCCTCTCGTAAGTTTATTTCCCAATGGCGACGCGCATTATCCCACACGCCAATATATGTAGCGGTGCGGCCAAGAAACCGAATGTGACTGTGTTCTCCTTGTGCCTGCACGTGCTTTGGAGTGTAATGAAGCGTCGTGTTTGGATGTCACGAAATGAACCGCGTTCTGGAGTAACTCGATCCGCTTTTGAAATGACTTGTATTTTACCAGAGTCTAAAAGAGTAGCTTTTGTTAGATTTTAATTTACATTGGTATTGATTTCTTAAACGAGCCTTGGTCTCTTTTTAAGTATAAAATGCAGTCGTGTGTGGTGATTCGACGTAAGACGTGTGCATTTGACCGGTTGGTGAGTGGAGATGGGAGACGATTTGTGCGTCGAGGATGAGGTCACAATGCGATGGTGTGTGTTTGTGTGCAGTGTGCAGTCCTGTGGATTTCTCAAATCTCCAACCATGAAAGTCCACAACGAGGTGTTGAGGTGTTTCACTGCGATAGGTAATCTGTTAAACTTGGGTGGCTTGGGGGGGGGGGGCGAGAATTCTGGGGCGGATTACGTCATTTCGAAAGTCACATATTGTTGTCTCACTGACCTCACTGTCAATTGAACCTTGCTATTCCATGAGCGTCGCCATTGTGGAGAGAGTTGGCGTTTGAAGAGTTTGGTGTTTTTATTTCATGTGAAAAGATCAGTTGGTTTGATTTCAGATAGTGTCAAAATGAAATTGTTGTTGGCGACGTCGTGATGGGGATAGACACAATAAGTGAATAATGAATTAATTTTATTTATTTTTATTTTGTAGCATCATGGACAAGGACAGGATTAGGGGCCACATCCTGATAGTGAATAAGAGCAGACTTGTAGGATGGGAGTACGGCAGGGGTCTTTCACTCGGAGAGTAGTTACCTATGCTACTGAAGGTGGACGGAGGTTATGTTTTCACCCCTGTCTGTTTGTCTGTGTATCTCTCTGTGGCAGGATATCTCAAAAAAAATAAATAAAGTGATGGACAGATTCGGACAAAACTTGGTGGATAGGTTGGGTAGATGACAAGAATACTGATTAGATTCTCGTTCAGGTAAAGATGCAGATCCGGCCTATCGGTGAGATACAAATGTAAAGTGGTCAGCCTGGTGGAGGTGGCGGAGGTAGTCAGCCTGGCGGAGGTATACGCTCTACCGTGTGCCGTTCTAGTTAATACATTAATTCTTCACTCTGTATGGAATGATCTCCCGAGAAAGGTAGTGGCAGCAGAAATAGTCGATGCATTTTAACCGGGATTGGATAGAGACCAAGAAGCATTTGAGACAGAGGGTTAGCTGGGTATCGTTTAGATGGTTGGTTCCTGTGTCATGATTGTGTTGTCCTTGAGAGGATCTCATAAAAAGGTGAATGTACTGTTGTTGTTTGTTCATTCCGCGCCACACAATCCATTCATTCCAAGAAACGATAAATCATGAATTCGCCCTGTTGATGACCCTGTGGCACCCAACCCTGTTCACCTCCCACCCTCACCAATGAAATTAAGTCGATAGACTAATAGGTTGAACTTGTGGTGTTGATAAAGCACAGGCATGATTGGCCACATGGGCTTGTGTGTCCAAGTTCCTTCTATTTCCTTGTGGTTCTAGGAGAGCTGGCTCCAGAACATTTGATGTTGTTAATGCAGCAGCGAGTTGAAAGCGGTGGAGAGCGTTCACGTGTCGGTAGCTTACTTGTGCTACGACACCTCATTAACTCTGCTGGTATTGTACTTTTACTATTTATTCACTCTGCATCATACAGTAATTGTATTCACAGTCGAAAGCAGAGGTTGTCGATTGGGGTTATGAGGGTTGGTATCTTGACAAACCCGTTAACACCACATAATGTGTTCACGACCAATTTTGGTGTGGATTTACGACTTCACTACCTTTCGATAGGCCATCGCACTTACAGCTGTACTTGTATGAGCGGTGTGCCGGGTCGCAGCATTGTCACTTTATTGTGAACGTACCTGCTTTCAGGATCGACGTTTGATCCAAGGAAGGCGCAAATAATGGCGGGACTGAAACCTTTGACTCAAGACAACAACATCAAGGTTGGGTTGCTTCGTTGATGAGTCGGATGTTTTAATTATTTGTGACGTTTAATGGTAGGTGTCGGCATAGCCGTGCCTTTTGTAGTATGAAAGCGAGGCTTCTCTTGCCCGCTGGTTGTTTTTCCTCCAGGTGCGGCGAGCGTTGCTTCAGGGCATCGTGGCGTTGGCCCATCACGGTTATCTCCACCTGGACGGAGGGCTGGAGCTCGTGCATTTTCTTGTCCGTCAATGCGCCCTCCAGCCAAGTTCTGTGCCGCAGGTGATCCGTCTGACCCCGATGACTGCTCAATGGGGTTTTAGCATTAAAAACATCATTTTAGCATTTTAGCATTTAGCAAGCAGAACTCAGCGTTTCGTTAAAATCAACCGTATTATGACATTTTATTGTATTCATTCATTTTGTGTGCAGCCTGCAGCAGCTGGTTTGCATAGTTGCTGAGAGTGTGGCCGTGCTGCTGATGCAGTGCTTTCCCCCTGCTGGTTAGGGCAGGAATTTGGAATTTGTTCATGGTGCCGGCAAATGCTCGCCTACTCTTTGCGAAGGACACCATGGGATCTTTAACTAATGCCAGCAGATGGGATGCCCATTTTAATGTCCATCAAAAGGACGGGCATACACACTGATGAATCGCCCTACCCTTGAAACACTAGGATGACAGCTTATAGCTGGGTAGGGATTCAAACCCAGGCCAGACAGTTTAGAGGTGAGCGTGCGTACCTCTCGGCCATCCTACCAGCCCAATTATGTTTTAAAAAAAAATTAAAATCAGATTGTAATGGCTTCACAAAACGGACTGACTCTCGTTCCGACATGTTTTGTTCAACACCGCGAAGAAAGACCACGTTAGTTCTAATCTAATAAATAAAGCTCTCTGTAACCGCTGACTGACTGACATTAATGTTCGGTACCTTCCGGGTGACTTAGATAGCTGTAAATTTGTGTGCCGACGGACATCGAAGTCGGTACACCGAGAAAAATCACAGAACCGTCGGAAAGCGTCCGTAAATGAACACATAAATAAATGCAGGTGAGCGACCCAAGACAATGGGGAAGTGCGGTTCGTTATTGCCTACAATGTGGAAGCGTACCCCGCTAGTATTGTTCTGCAGCACACATTTGTGGTACCTTTTAAAAAGTTGAATTTGCTGTCACGTTCAGAGCATGGAATGCTCTTGTTGATGATGTTAAAATCCAGCCTGTATGTATCGTCGTTAAATTTGTTCGTTGGCAGGTTGTTCCACATTGCTTTGTTTGATTGAAGTTTTAAATATCAAGTGGGGTTGAGCTCGTATCAAACTTCGTGTGCGTCATCCGAACCAGACTCTGTGGTGTAATGGTTAGAGCGTCCGCTCTGAGCCTGGGAGGTCGGTGGTTCAAACCCCGGTCGAGTCATACCAGAGACTTGAACAATATAAAATGCTGCTACATCCTGCTTCCTTGCTTGACGCTTAGCATTTACAACGGTAGAGTACGGACAAACGATGCAAGGAAAGCAATGGCAAACCACCCGGTATAACCCTTGTCCAGAAACTGCTTCGGCAACAAAATTTCTCTGTAAATAGTACGGTACATCAAAATAATTCAAAAAATATATATAAAACATCAGCGAGAATTGCTTTGCAATACATGTCTCCTACCGATGTGATATTGTCCAATTCCAAAAAGGATAACTCTGTGAAAAATTGACGAAACGCCCTCAAACTCTAACTTGTTCCGTAACGTATCATAATAATGTCATGCACCAAGTTTCAGTTGAATATGTTAAGGGGTATGGGGGAAAAAAAAGTCTGAAAAACCACAGGTGGGACGGACGGACGGATGGAGGGCAAACCCATAGTCTCCTCCATTGAAACCGGTAGGGGACGAATAAAAGGTGTCATCTGGTGTGCCAGATTCCTCGATAGGATGGCAGACCTCGATGCCATCCAATCAGAACGTCGAAATTCCTTCAATCACTTTTTCCACCTTTCCTCTTTCTTGCCCCAGGTGAAGCCAAAGGGATCTGAAATGGATTATGATGGCCAGGAAGCACTGCGACTCCTCGCTTGCAATGTTCTCCACGTGCTGACGACGACCGTTTCCAAGATTGAGGAGGTTCCTAGTTCATTCCGTTCGGGGATGGAAACGGGAATAACGGGAAGGTTGTGGATTGTAAGGGAGCAAAGTGGAAGGGGAACAGGTGGGATAAATGGATGAAGACTAATGGGGTCGTCAGAATATCACGATTTCTGTGTCCTTAGTATCTGAACGGCTTCTGAGGTGCACGTTATGGATTACAAGGTAATTTGAACTGCATAGGTAAGCTCAATCCTTGGGTTGACTGATGGTTCGTGTCTCTTCTCCAAAGGTGCTTTGGCCCTACCTGCTGGAGTTCATTTGTCTCCCCATATACTCCGGTGCACTCGGAGCTATATGCCACGCTTCCACTTACCTCGCAAAGCAGAATCCCCTGGAAAACGGTATGTTCACCTTCACCGTCGGAGTGTGACATAGGAATGTAGTGGTGTGTGTTGTTCCTCAAGCTCTGCTATCACGTTGATTTTGGTTTTGTTTTTGTTCCTGCGCTTTTGCAGGTAAAGTGCCAAAGCCTCACATACTCCTCATAAGCTTACTGGTAAGGACCGCTGATGGCTGTGGCAGCCATTTTCCACTGCCTTCAAAATTTTTGAGATGGCCCAATATCCAAATCTGTTCATAATATGATAGGCTACTAGTGTGCCAAATTTGGTGCTTTCCTCACAAAATGCACAATTGTTATGCTATATTTAGCTAAGTTGCCCCACTATTGTAGCTCCGTGAAAGGAAATATTAAATGAATCCCCGACCCCATTCCTTAGTGGGTTTAGGTGTTTTAGGCCCCCACAAAATTTAAATTAAAAAAATCGATTTCTTCAAAATGCCAATCGGATTAGAACAGCACCTGGTAACACCGGGTACCACTGCCAGTAACAGATAAAATATAAACACCCGTTTGCTGATGTCCTGACCAACGTGTCTGCCTGTTCTCTTCTCAGATGTTTTTAATCGCCTCGCCTATGCCTGGATATTTGATTGTGTGTATTAATTGCAAATCCTTCAATCGGAATGCATTACTGCTGGATCCTCCCTGTGATCATTATGTACATCGGTGGTTAACTTGGGAATTGTTGACGGATTTTGTGTTATCGTTGCGTGATGTTGTTGTTCCGCAAGCAGTCAACTCGTTTTGTGATTGATATGCAGGATCTGATATAAGTGTCTTGTTGCTTCGTTGGGACATTTGATTCTTTTCTTCCCCCCCCCCCCGCACCTGCAGGTGGTATCGGCTTTACCCAGGATAGGTGTGGAGCGTTCCCTCAGGGCTTTACGCCTAATGCTATCCCTCGCACCTTCGCTGCACCAACGTCTACCGGAACTTTGGCAAGATACCATGCCCGATCTCATCTCTACCCTCGAAGGTCACCATGCATGATGCTCTGTTCTTGAACAAAAGGTCTTTTGCGAATCTTTGTTACATTTCGAGTCCATTGGTGACTTGTTTTTTTTTTTTGAGCTGGTTCAATGAGTGGACCTCGTCGAATGGCTTGCATTGAAAGTTTCACAAGTTAAATTATTGGCATTCTTTGCAGACCCAGTGCAAATCTCTCGTGTGGAACTGGTGTTCTAAATCTGGTGGTGGTTTCAGTCGGTTGGGGCCTGTTGGTGAAGGAGCACCTTGTTCGTGCAGACCCTTGTGTTTTATTTGTTTTATTGTGTGCTTTGTGCAGCTGTCGATATGTCAACGTGGGCACAGCAACATGAATGGGAAGATGGTTTATTAAAGGTAAAGGTTTGGCCTTCTTGAGATTCCAGCAACACAGACACACACGCACACACACACACACACACCTTTGTCCAGTTCATTGCTGTCTACAGCTGATGTCATGGTCCAACATAATAGTGTAGAGATGGCACACTTGCCTTTTGAGTCGTCTAGTCTGGGTTCGATACCCGACCCTGAACTGTCGATTGATACTTCACAGGTAGGTGCGCCGTCCTTCGAATGGACGTTAATCTGGGAAACTGTATGTTGGCATTCGCTGTTGGATTTTGAAGATCTCATCCTGTTTTTGGATGAAGAGCAGGCGCATTGTCACTGGCACTTTGACCAAATTCCTGCTTCAATATGGAGGAGCATTATATATATGTGAAATTGATGTAAACAGTGGGACAAAATGCCAAATGAATCCATGTCTGTTGCGTATTCTCTCCTGGCGACTGTGACACGGGCCTTGTCCTCACGAGGTAGTCTGTAAAGGCAGAACACAGAGGACACTCGAGCTGCTTGAGAATCCCTGCTGGTGCTGATAATTTCCAATCGTACACCACGTTTGTTCACCACTGCTTTTGTTTTAATTACTTATTATTACCTCCGCTACCGAAGGTGAAGGAGGTTATGTTTTCACCCCTCTCTGTCTTTGTGTGACTGTTTGTTTGTTGTGTACAGGATATCTCAAAAAGTTGTGGATGGATCCGGATGAAATTTTGTGGACAGGTTGGGTGTGTGTGACAAGGTTAAACTGATTAGATTTTGGTGAAGATCCGTATCCGGATCCGACTACTAGAATTTTAAAAAGTGATTCTTTACCATTGAGAGATAGGGCCAAAAACGATATATAGCTCGATATCTCAAAAAGTTGGGGACGGATTCGGATAAAACTTGGTGGACACGGGTGTGTGACCCTGACGAATTGATTCGATTTGGTGAAGATCTGAATCTGGATCTGGATGCAAGAATTATTTAACTTTAAAGTGATTCTTCACCATTGAGAGATGAGACCAAAAACGATATAGTACTCTGTAGCACAATATTTCTAAAATGTAATGGCCCGATGAGTTCTCATGGATCGAACATTACGTGGCGGAGATGTGCGCTCTACAAGTGCCTTCCTATTGTGTTATGAAATTATATCATCAATTCGAGATTTTTGCTAACCTCCCCACACCCGCCGATGTCAGAGTGCTTTGTTTGACAATGTTGGCCGCAGACATATTGAAGGTAGTTTGTCTGGAATATCCAAAAAGCTATACTAATTAGCGTGTGTGGTGTGTGTGTGTGTGTGTGTGGTTGTGTGTGTGTGCTCCATAACTCAAAGCCATGAAACCGAGCAGCCTGAAACTTTGCATGCATACTCGGAAAACTCCAAGGAAGTAACAGAGTGAAAACTGGGTGTTTGCGTTAATTAAATAAAACACCCCTTTTGAAGATAATTAACGGTCTTATTTAATTATATCCTTCATCAGGCGATTCTTGGCACCTCACTCTGGGTCTTAAGGCGTTTCCTTGGTAACCTCGCTGGTGTCCGAAGCCGCCATGTTTTTTGGCCTTCTCAACCATCCTTGACTTGGAACAGGCCGCAACGATTTCTTAACGATAGTTTTATTGTTTTTTTCCACTTTCCTCACTCATATTATCGAATGCCTGTTCATCATAGCTACGAATCACTGGGTACATGCAATGCTGATAACGCCTGGAGATGCCAGTGTTCGTGGCTTTATTTAATTCCACACATGCGATAATATCGAGAATCTCTTAAATTAAGAAGAATTACAAAATGTAAGCTCAAGATTTAAACTCGGCAGCCGTTCTGACGCTAGAAAAGTGTTTATTTGTCCAATTCGGACATTGCATGGGTGTTTCTCGGTGTATCGTTGGATCGACGGCAATTGGTAATCGCTTGCCAAGCCAGGCGTTTCGTTGGAGTGCTTGCTTGAGTGCTTAAGCCCTTACCGAGTTGCACAGTACGTGTCCTGATCGGGACGTGCGTCGACAGTTACTACAAGGTAGAGGTACATATGCAGCACACACGGACATGGTACATATGGGTGGAGATTTGGATCTGTACGGACTCTCGTGGGTGTGTGGACATGCCATACCTGTTACGGGTGCCGTGGTGGCAAAATTTCATCCCGTATCTTATGGAGGTTTCTTTCAGGTTTTCCTTTGTCCTCGCTCATGTTTCTAAAGCATGTGGTTATCGGATTTGCTTTACAAAGGTTATATGTTTCTCTTTGTGAGTTTCAAAGCAAAATATATTTGGTAACGCCTGATTTCTGAGCCTTTTATCGTATGAAAGTATTTTCTAAATTACCGAGGCCAATTTTTTCCACCCATCACACGCAGCTGTTTATAAATTATTGTTTGTGATCATCTCCCTGAAACATCTATATAAATGTAGTGTTGTTTTTCAGTGAAAACTACTCGAGGTTTGGGTTGTATACAGTACGTACTATAGTCGGTAATCACACTGACTCCAACCTGCTGATTCCCGAAAAATTGCCAACATTGGCCAAATGTGCGTGCGTGCGTGCATGCGCTTGCGCGCGGTGCGTGTTTTCATAAAGCACAACATAGACTCTCTGCTAACTCCACTACCCCCAACTCTCTCTCACTTTGTCCATCCTTGCTCTACCCCTCCCAATACGGTGCAGCACCCAGCACACCCCTCCTACACCTCTCTCTCTCTGTCTCTCTCTCTCTCTGTCCTCTGTCTCTCTGTCTCTCTGTCTCTGAACATATCTCTATCTCTATCTCTTTCTCTGAACATATCTCTATCTCTATCTCTATCTCTGAAATATCTCTATCTCTATCTCTATCTCTGAACATATCTCTATCTCTATCTCTATCTCTGAACATATCTCTACTCTATCTCTATTCTCTGACATATCTCTATCTCTATCTCTGAACATATCTCTACTCTATCTCTATCTCTCTCATCTCTGAACATATCTCTATTCTATCTCTATCTCTATCTCTGAACATATCTCTATCTCTATCTCTATCTCTAACATATCTCGATCTATCTCTGAACATATCTCTATCTCTATCTCTGAACATATCTCTATCTCTATCTCTGAACATATCTCTTATCTCTATCTCTGAACATAATCTCTTCTCTATCTCTGAACATTATCTCTATCTCTATCTCTGAACATATCTCTATCTCTATCTCTGAACATACTCTATCTCTATCTCTGAACAATTCTATCTCTATCTCTGACATATTCTTCTCTATCTCTGAACATATCTCTATCTCTACTCTGAACATATCTCTATCTCTGAACTATCTCTATCTCTGAACATATCTTATCTCTGAACATATCTTAACATATCTCTGAACATATCTCTATCTCTGAACATATCATCTATCTCTGAACATATCTCTATCTCTGAACATATCTTCTATCATCTGAACATATCTCTGAACATATCTGGATGGTGGTTATGTCCGGATGGGAGTTGTCTCCAGACGCGTCCAGGCGGTGTTTTCTCTGTACTGTGTTATCTCCCGACATCCCAGACGGAGTTTGTCTTCAGACGTGTCCGGGCGGGAGTTTGTCTCTGGGCATATTTATAGTATGACCAGTAAAAAATGGATTTCAGACATTATTTTGTTTCCATGTTCACTGTTATTCCATGCAGTATCATTTTGATGAAACACTATGAATTGTAATTAACGCTCCACGCACGTCTGCCTTCCCTTCCTCTCACTTCTCACTGCCCTCCTTGCTCCCCTCCCTCCTCTCTCTTTCCCCCTCCCTCCTCTCTCTTCTTCCCTCTCCCTCCTCCCTCTTCTCCCCTCCTCCTCTCTCTTTCCCCCTCCCTCCTCCTCCTCTCTTTCCCCTCCCTCCTCCTCCTCTCTTTCCCCTCCCCTCCTCCTCCTCTCTTTCTCCCCCTCCCTCTCCTCCTCTCTTTCCCCTCCCCTCCTCCTCCTCCTCCTCTTCCCCCTCCCTCCTTCCCTATCTCTTCCCCCCCCCCCCGCTCCTCTCTCTTCCCCCTCCCTCCTCTCTTCTTCCCCTTCCTCCTCCTCTTCCCTCCCTCCTCTCTCTTTCCCTCCCTCTCTCTTTCTCCCTCCCACCTCTCTCTTTTTCCCCTCCCTCCTCCTCCTTTCCCTCCCTTCTCCTCCCTTCCTCCTCCCTCCGCTTCATCTTTCCCCCTCCTCCTCCCTTTCCCCTCCCCTCCTCTCTCTTTCCCCCTCCTCCTCTCTCTTTCCCTTCTCCTCGCTCTGTCCCCTCCTCCTCCTCTCTCTCCCCCTCCTCCTCTCTCCCCCCTCCCTCTCTCTCTTTCCCTCCCTCCTCTCTCTTTCCCTCCCTCTCTCTCTTTCCCCTCCCTCCTCTCTCTTCCCTCTCTCTCTCTTTCCCCCTCCCTCCTCTCCTTCCCCCTCCCTCTTTCCTCTCTCTTCCCTCCTCCTCTCTTTCCCCCTCCCTCCTCTCTCTTTCCCCCTCCCTCTTCTCTCTTCCCCCTCCCTCCTCTCTCCCTCCCCCTCCCTCCCTCTCTTCCCCCTCCCTCCTCTCTCTTTCCCCCTCCCTTCCCTCTCTTTCCCCCTCCCTCTCTCTTTCCCCCTCCTCCTCTTTTCCTCCTCTCTCCCTCCCTCCTCTCTCTTTCCCCCTCCCTCCTCTCTCTTTCCCCTCCCTCCTCTCTCTTTCCCTCTCCCTCCTCCTCTTCCCCTCCCTCCTCCTCCTTTCCCCCTCCCTCCTCTCTCTTTTCCCCTCCCTCCTCTCTCTTTTCCCTCCCTCCTCTCTCTTTCCCCCTCCCCTCCTCTCTCTTCCCCCTCCCTCCTCTCTCTTTCCCCCTCCCTCCTCTCTCTTTCCCCCTCCTCCTCTCTTTCCCCTCCCTTCCTCCTCTTTCCCTCCCCTCTCTCTTTCTCCCCTCCCCCTCTCTCCTTCCCCCCCTCCTCCTCTCTCTTCCCCCCTCCCTCCTCTCTCTTTCCCCCTCCCTCCTCTCTCTTTCCCCCTCCCTCCTCTCTCTTTCCCCCTCCCCCTCCTCTCTCTTTCCCCCTCCCTCCTCTTCTTTTCCCCTCCCCTCCTTCTCTTTCCCCCTCCTCCCTCTCTTTTCCTCTCCCTCCTCTCTTTTCCTCTCCCTCCTCTCTTTCCTCCTCCCTCCTCCTCTTTCCTCTCCCTCCCCCTCCTCCTCTTTCCCCTCCCCTCCCTCCTCCTCTCTCCCCCCCTCCCCCCCCTTCTCCTCTCTTCCCCCTCCTCCCTCCTCCTCTCTTCCCCCTCCCCCCTTCTCCTCTCTCTTCCCCCTCCCCCCTCCTCTTTCCCCTCCCCTCCTCCTCTTCCCCTCCTCCTCCTCTCTTTCCCCCTCCTCCTCCTCCTCTTTCCCCCCCTCCTCCTCTCTCTTTCCCCCTCCTCCTCCTCTCTCTTTCCCCCCTCCTTCCCTCTCTTTCCCCCGCCTCCTCCTCCTCTTTCCCCCTCCTCCTCCTCTCTCCCCCTCCTTCTCCTCCTCTTTCCCCCTCCTCCTCCTCCTCCTCCTCTCTTTCCTCCCCTCCTCCTCCTCTCTTTCCCCTCCTCCTCCTCCTTTCCCCCTCCTCCTCCTCTCTTTCCTCCTCCTCCTCCTCTCTTTCCTCCTCCTCCTCCTCTCTTTCCCCCTCCTCCTCCTCTCCCTCTCTTTCCCTCCTCCTCCTCCCTCCTCTCTCTTCCCCCTCCTCCTCCTCCTCTTCCTCTCTTCCCCTCCCCCTCCTCCTCGTCCTCTTTCCTCCTCCTCCTCCTCTTTCCTCCTCGTCCTCTCTTTTCCCCCTCCTCCTCCTCCTCGTCCTCTCTTTCCCCCTCCTCCTCCTCTCTCTACTTTTCCTTTTGCTCTGTTACATCCTGATCCGTTCTGTGTCCTCGCTCTTCTATGAGCCTCGACTTCGGTACAAAAAAAGGATACTTATCATCCACTTAGCCTTCACCCCAAGCACTTTGTTTCACTGTGGTTATTGACATTTTTTTCATGTTTGTTGTATGATGTGATGTGATGTGGTGTGGTGTGTAGCTTTTGAGTAAATCAAATCCATGAATTTTAAAATCGGAGGATCTTTTGGCTCAAAGGTTACTTCAATAAAAACCTTGAGTCCGTTGTAGTCTGCCAATCCTGTTTCTTCCAATTTGCAATCCTTGACTCAATTTTTTTTCCTTTGTTTATCCTTGTCCCAGCTTCTCTCGGGAAGCCTTCAACTGGTGTCCGAGGAACTTTGGATCTCTGAGCTGGGACGGGAGATGACAAACCAACTGTCGAACTACATCGGACCGCCTCAGGGGAAGGTCGGTTTAAAAATGACTCTTTACTTCGCCAGGTTTGATAAGAACAGCAGAAGTTGACTTGAAGTCCTCGCCTTCCCAGGCCTTCCTGTGTAAATGTCTGGGAGTGACACTTCGCTCAACATACAGCCAGGAAGTGGTGCAGGATCGAGTTAAATCCATGCTGGGAAGTATACGCTATGCCGAAGCTGATGAAAGAGAGGTCCGTTATTTGTACTTTTTGTCCATCACATCAAATTTGCTTCAATCTCAAATGTGTGCCAGTCATACAAGTACAAGTCATTGTTTTATCTGAATAATGTTGGGAGATTTTTTTTTTCCAATGCACCCCCAACATATTACGGGGAAGACTAATTGGAGACTCGTACGGAAAGATTGTATTGAATTTTAATTGCTCGGTAATAATACAAAGGCATAAGTTTCTTTTGCTCTGTAGGCCCTTGCGGAAGGCTTGTCTCTATGTGGCGGAAACCATTTGGGTGTCGTCATGGCTCGCCTTGAAGAATTTACGAAAGTCGAGGTGACGAAAAAGAGTGGAAGATTCTTGCTGCTGTTAAAGGTCAGGAGGTTTGTGTTGGTGTGACCTTGCCATGTGTAAAAGTAGACATCGGTAGTACCTTTGTCAGGGAAAAATAACTCTGTGAAGTGCTGTCCATGTTCATGGGACCTTGTAAACGCATCATCACTAATGATGTCAGAACTTCCTTACTTTATGCCTTGTATGTTACCTATAATTCATATACTTTGTGGTTTGTGATTCGAACATTGGACATTTTCAGGACCATGGGGAGTTGGATGTGGATCGAATTAGAGCTACGCTGCTTCTCACATATGGTCACCTGGCACTTCAGGCTCCAACAGAGCTGCTGATCACACATCTGGACAGCCTGCTCCACAGCATTGCCTCCATATACTCCCCCAAAGTATGTTTGATCTTCTCTTGTTTATCATGGGCTCTGGGCAGAAACACTTCGGCAACTGCGGAATAGTAATGGCTGAGACCCAGACTGGTGGAGATTAAAGATGTCTTGAGGAGAGCTTTCTTACTTGCTTCCTTATGTAGTGTCAGAAGGCCATTGTCTATCATTACCTCCACCACCGAAGGTGGATGGCATGAAGGTGGTGTCGCTCTC
Organism: Eptatretus atami; assembly: GCA_035128595.1. NCBI lineage: Eukaryota > Metazoa > Chordata > Myxini > Myxiniformes > Myxinidae > Eptatretus > Eptatretus atami. The sequence continues at coordinate 128,544,703 of CM068960.1, read as the reverse complement.
GCTGTGTCGCTGTGTCGCTCTCGCTCTGTCGCTGTGTCGCTCTCGCTCTGTCGCTGTGTCGCTCTCGCTGTGTCGCTGTGTCGCCGCTGCTCTGTCGCTGTGTCGCCGCTGCTCTGTCGCTGTGTCGCCGCTGCTGTGTCGCCGCTGCTCTGTCGCTGTGTCGCCCTCGCTCTCTCGCTGTGTCGCCGCCGCTCTCTCGCTGTCTCCCTCGCTCTCTCGCTGTGTCGCCCTCGTTCCCTCGCTCTCTCTCTGTGTCGCCCTCGCTCCCTCGCTCTCTCTCTGTGTCGCCCTCACTCCCTCACTCTCTCTCTCTCTGTGTCGCCCTCGCTCCCTCACTCTCTTTCTGTGTCGCTCACTCACTCGTCACTGTGTCTTTGTCAATGTGAAATTCATTGCATCTTGTTTTTGGCAACAATTGATTCGTGCTATTATATTGATGAGTTGCACCACTTGTATTTACGACAAATTTACCAAGAAGGCTGCATTTGTGGTTACGATTTTATACCAAAAAGAGAGCATGTTGGTTTTTTATTTAGGGCTTCAAGCCAACTGACTGGAAAGCCCTATTGTTTTCGTTAGTATTATTACAGCGCGGCGACATCGCG